>VXBC01004054.1:289135-614526 GCA_013399945.1 Ploceus nigricollis | reverse complement strand
AATTTTCTAGTTAATACAATTTTATAATTTAATATCATTTGTAAGTGAAATAATACCTGATTCTCTATTCACTTCTGAATCATCTGACAGCAAAACCAAAACAAAGACTTTTAAAAATACCAGCCAGAAGTGAAGCTGCTTCTCTATCATCTTTCTAAAGTGATACAAATTTTTACCTAAGCATCTAGCTGCCACTTTACACATTTTACTATAAATAACTCTGGGAATCTGCACATATGAATGAACATAATGTGGTTCTATGTGGTACAGACATTCTTATTTCAGATCTGTCTCTTCATCATCTCTCCTCTCTAGATATATTGCTCTGGACTGAAAACAATCCCCATATCCTAAACAGAAGGGAAAGCAGAGTGTCTTAAATTTCTCAGTTTATACAGAAGATTTTTTGTCAAAAAAGATAAAAGTTAAAGGTCTAAAATTATAAAAAGATAATGGAAATACACAAGACCTCTTCAGAAGACCTGTTCTTCTGTTTTATATATTCATTTTATATATTCATTCTATTTGGTATATTCATGCTCTTACACTATACAAAAAAGATAAATGAAAAGGTGTTCTGATGTCTCAAGCACTGATAAAACCAACAATAAAATTTCAATTTCTTTAAATCTTGTTTATAGTCAGCAGACATTTGGCTAAGAAATCACTTAGTGCCCAATGATAAATTCACTAAATGTCTGCTAGAATTAAAAAATATAAGAATTTTAAATAAATCCATATTGAAAAATATGAAATTTCTCAACAGCTCAGACAGTTATTTTAATATTGTCGCTTTTTAACTTTCATGTGACAAAACAATTAACGATCCGTAATACATTTTTTAAAATTATTTAGACTGAAAATCAATGTTATGATATCTCATCTAGAAAATGCTACCACTATTGTTTTCTTGTTTCCTACTCTTTCCTTTAAAATTGGAATTTTCCTATTTTAACGCCCAGTCTATCTCTATTTCTCTTTACTTCCCAGTTTTCTCACTTGCTTTACTTTCCATTTTCCCTTGTTATGACTGAGAGATACAACAAGAAACTGAGTTTTTGAAAAACAGGGCTTTTTAATTCAAAATATGGGAAGTTTTAACATCTGTATATTTTTACAGGATTATCATACACCTCATTTGCAACTCAATTTTCAATATTTTTCTCTGTCTTGGCATTACTGGCTGGCTGTTAAATCCAAATTAGTATGAACAAAGTCTGTCTTTATTTCTACTCTGAGCTGCACAGAGGTGCTTGGCTGTACACATTTCAAGGACGTTCCATACAAGAATCTCAAAGTGTAGTGCTACAGATGCAGTGAAAAGCTGTAAACAAACTGGCCGGGAAGAAAGTGAAATAGCATCATCTTATGCCTTTGGTATCAAATTTTCTTAACACTGAAGCAGAAGGAGTGAACCATATAACCCATTTTAGTCAAATTATTTGGATTATAATGTGCCATGCTGCATAAAGATTTATATTTCTCAGATTTGGCAGAATCCCAAAGTCAAAGTCACATATTTAAAGAGTGTCAATGCTACACTCTTTGTATTTATGTTTAAAATTGCCTGACTGTATTTGGAAGTACTTCCAATTTGCAGTACAACATGCTACAAAAAGTGAAACTATCTGCTTATGAAAACAAGTATACAGCTATCTTATATTCCATATGACAAGAACACACCACTCTTATTTTTCTCCATTTAATCTTCTTTCCAGCATTGTTTCCTGGCTCATTTCTTCTTTCTCTTTGCATTCTCACACCTTCAGCTTATATAAATTCAATTTTCAAGTCCATTTATTATATGGCTACTCAGTTGTCCACTTCTTTGCCTTTTACCTCATAATTTGTTTGTAAATCTGGGAACTGATCTCCCACATATCAAAACAACAGGCAGCCTGAGCACTTTCCTTTGCAGGGAGTTTCTGTTGCTCACCCCTCTGTTGCAACCTTTCTTTGGAAGAGAAGGTATCAGACTCAGCAAGAAGATTTAATTCAGCAGAGAACAATACAAAAAAAACAAAAGGAGCCAGGAGAAATTAGTGGACTGGAATTGAAGAAATGGCCCTTGACAAATGCAGTCAAAATGGTTATTAGAATAGGCCATAGTCCAATTTTCAGGTAAATTTACAGTCCCACAACATTTAAAACTCCTAATCCTAGGCTACAGCGCCTCCTAGTCTGGAGTCTGAAACTTCTGGATAACCCTAAACCAGAACTCAAAATACATTTTAAGCCACCTCTATCACAGAGCCTGAATTTATGGCAATGTTTTTCACAATGAGTGGCTGAGTGCTGGGATATGATTCCCCTAAAGGTTATGGAATCAATGCTTCTGGAAATATTCATATCTCAGCTGGAAAAGGCTCCAAATAAAGTGATCCATTTTTGGGAATGGCTCTACTTTGAGCAGTGGATTGAACAAGATGACCCTGAAGGCATCCTCCAACCTAAATTATAATGCTTTTATAACTGAGAGATGGTTAAGGAAGTGACCATAAGCATGTTTTTATTCTTACCTGCTTCTGCTTGGAGACAGAGCAAGGAGGACAGAATATTGCAAGGATGTGGATTCTAAACATCCGTCTTCTCAAATGGATGGAGGACTACATTTACTTCATCTGCCAAGAAACAGGACAATGCATAAAGTGAGACATTGGAGTGTGGAAGTGTCTTCCTGGAACAGCAACAAACCCAAACCAGAACACTCAAACAGCTGTTTTTATCACAGATGGCTTTAGCCTCTGAGGACTGCAGGGATTTGTAGCCTTTCTGTCTGAGATGGAACACACAAAATCTGAAGAACCCAAAGCGAGTTAAATCATAGAATGATACAAATGTTAAGGTTGGAAAAGACCTCTAAGATCATCAAATCCAACCATCAACACAGCACCACCAACATGTTAGACATCAGGAAAAAATTCTTCACTGAAAGAGACTGGGCACTGGAATCGTCTGGCCATGGAGGTGGTGGAGTCACCATCTCTGGACATGTTTAAAAAAAGACTGGATGTGACACTCAGTGCTATGGTTTAGTTGATGAGGAGGTGTTAGGTCATAGGTTGGACTTGATGAGCTCAAAGGTCTTTTCTAATCTATTTCATTCTGTGATTCTGTGAACCGTGTCTTCAAGTGCCACATCTATACATTTTTCCAACACTTCCAGGGACAGTGACTCCACTTCTCTGGGCAGAAAATTCCAGTGCTTTATAACCCTTTCAGTGAAGAAATTTTTGCTAATACCTAATCTAAACATCCCTTGTCACAACTTGAGGCCACTTCCTCTTGTCCTGCCTCTTGCTACTTGGGAGAAGAGCCCTACCTCCACCATACTACACCCTCCTTTCAGGGAGTTGTAGAGAGCAATAACATCTCCCCTGAGTCTCTTTTTCTCCAGGCTAAACACCCCCAGCTCCATCTGCTGCTCCTCACACAAACTCTCATCAAACTATGAAGTTAATTTCATTAAGACCTCATTTCATACCAGATAAAAATCAACTCAACAATGGTGTTAACAACTGAAGCTCTCTGAGCTGTAACTGTACTAGTCTGAGGATTTAGCTATTGAAACCAATATATGGAGCACAGTAAGAGCACAGCTTGATCTGCTCACTTCAAAGTACCTACAGGATGGTCAAATACACATGGGAAAAGTATCTTCTCTTCTAATGAGTTTTGGACTACCACTTGTAAAATTTCACTTGTAGAAGCCTATATTCAATCATTCCTTGAGAAAAAAGATAGTGAAACAAAGTCTGCTGACTCTGAAACATCCTCTTAGGAATTAGATTATCAGAGCCTGCTTATTGAGATATCTTTTGTGATTATGATTTATGCTGACAGTTTTAAATTGGAGGGTGCAGTTGACTGAAATGAGCTAATTCAATTTATAAGTGTAGATTGCAGAAAAGAAATAGCTTTTTTCCAGTCCAAAATGAATTTTATTTTACCTTAATTAGGAGAATATGTAAAGCAAATGTGAGGAAACAGCTTTTAATTTACAGTAAAAAAGTAGAAACAATTAGTTTTTAAGATCACTCTTTAGAACAAGAAATAGACAGTTGGAGACTGTTGTTCATTATTCAGTACATATGATTCTGTATTCATCATGCAAAAATTCTCTGGAATTAGATTAGAAAGCTCAGTTCATTTTCAACTGCTTAAGCAGCAGGAAAAAACCCTAAACTAAGGTCAATGCATATGACATAGGCATGAATTATTTTTTTACACTTTAATATTGATATTTAGGGAAATATTAATCCTCATGGCACAAGCCAGTCTGGCGGATTATTTCTCAGCAAGTGGCAAAAATCTTGCACAGAAAAGAAACATTAAGTCCTCTTTAAATAGTAGTAAATGACATTGTTTATGGGATGATCCCCTGCTTCACTGACAGAAGAGTCTTTGAAAGGAGAGAACATGAGCATTCAGAGTTAACAAATCAGGCTGTACAAGCAGAATATGCAGAAGATTTATATTCTCTGTGATGGGAAGAAGAAGAACATATTTCATATATACTAACTTGCAAATTATACCCAGCCCTTGTCATAACTGCAGTAATAGATTCAACCTCCATCAACAGATCCGTGACCAGAAGGAGATCTACATACACTAATAGAAATAATGCAGATGCTGGCTAGAAACAGAAGTTTATGTCCTAGAAACAACATTAAATTAGAGAATAATGTTCTCCTGACACCCAGTCTGGAGTTCTGCATCCACCTCTGGGGTTCCCAGCACAGGAAGGACATGGATCTGTTGGAGGAAGTCCATAGGAGGCCACCAAGATGATTTGAGGGATGGAGCACCTCTGCTATGAGGAAACACTGAGAGAATTAGGATTGCTCAGCCTGGAGAAGAGAAGGCTTCAGAGTGACCTAGTTCCACCTTCCAGCACCTGAAGGGAGCCTACAAGAAAGACGGTAAAGAGGCTCTTTACAAGAGCCTGTAGTTACAGGACAAGGGGGAATGGCTTCAAACTGAAATAGAGCAGGTTTAGATTAGCTATTGGGAAGAAGGTCTTTACTGTGGGGGTAGTGAGACTCTAGAATAGGTTGCCCAAATAAGCTGTAGATGCCCCATCCCTAGAAGTGTTCAAGGCCGAGCTCGATGGGGCTCTGAGAAACCTGGTCAAAGTCATGGGAATTTGAATGGTACTCTGCTTAAGCCAGATTCTTTGCCTGTTGAAGGGGTTTCTTTAGTAACAGATTTTTTTTTTAATTTCAGCTCAAACAGCATCACAAATACAAAAAGGGAAATCAACATGGATATGTTGAGTGTGCCTCCATCCCAGGAAGAAGAGAGCTATTCCCCTTCCATCAGCCTGGTGTAGGTGGTACATAGTATTAAATAGTAAAAGATATTTCCCAAAATATATAATAATATAAATAAAATAACTATGATGAACAATTAGGTCTTTGAAGAGGATTAAGAAATGGCAGTGAGCCTGAAATTGCCATAGTGAGGCACCATGATTTCAAACATGCTACATGAAACTTGGAGCCTTGCCCTTCCTCCACTGAGCTGAAATACATTTATTGGTTTGGTTCACTTTGCTCTGATGCTGCTGGAATTGAGGAGCAGTCAAGCTGAGATTCACAAGGAAAATGGAATAAATATAAAAGTCTACACTGTATAAAAATATTCAGCTATGTCTACAAGAGTTCAGACTGAAAGCCACACTTTGTGCTGGTGTCACCAATGGCTTTGTGACCTCCTTTGTGCTTGTGACTTGGTTATGGCAGTTTGGGGCTGGAAGCAAACTGGAAGTCTCTAGCCAAGGACAGGACAAACCATAACTGTTCTCCAGCATTCTGACTTTGCTGTCAGCAGGTTTTTTTCATTATAAATCTTTTTTTTGTTCAAGGCAACAGCAAGGATGAATGTCATGCATTTGTGTGCATACAACTCTCTGACAAAGGAAACAGCTTGCCCCTGAAGCTCATACCTTTCCCAATCACATAGAAACTAAGATAGTAAATTTTTTTTCTTAAATAAAAAGACAAGCAATGACAATAGCTGCTAAAAATTACTATAATAAAATAATAACCATGAGAAGAAGAAAGCATTCCTATTTTCATAGCATTTCACAGGAGAAATAACAATCTCAGAAGTAATATAGATCAAAAATCATGTTATTTGTCTGCCATTATTATCAAGAAATGCAAGTTTCACAGCATTTCCCCACAGCCAGAGGTTATCAGAAGGTTGCTAAATTATAAAAACCCTCTGGAATTCCCACCTCCTCCCTCTACCTTAATGAAAACACTACCACGACTTCCAGGGCAAGAGGTTCAGCCTGACTTCTTCCCTCAGGAACTCTGTGAGGGAAGCTGAAGAGGTGCCAGAGTGAACAGAGCAGAAGAAAGCTAATTTTGCACATTCTGGGACTTTGCAATGCCAATATATGCTCTTCTAAATATACATTTCAAAAATGCACCTGGGTCCACTTTAAACCACAATAAAAGCCAAGCAGCAGCAACACCTGAATGAAGCTAGAACAGAGCCCTGAGAAACAAGCATCCAGAGCTGAGACACTTCGCAGAAAGTTGAGTGCTGGCCTGGGAAAGAGGAGGAAGAACAGCTTGTTGGGGCTCTGCAGCATCTCTCTGTAACTATGGGGCTTGCTTGCACTGTTTGGTGCTCACAGTTTTCAGAATTCATATTTTTCATGCAAAACACAGTCTGTGGCAGTTGCAGGAGTGTACATATTTGTCATCGTCTCGTGAACACAATTAAATGTATCAATCTCCTTCAGATTGTCATTTTCAGGTAGGTTCAGGTCAAGTAACATACACATTTCACTTTTTTGTGTAGGAAGACAAAAATGTACTCTGAGACCACCAAAATTAAGGAACTTTCATTGTCAAACTCTTTTGGCAGCCATAAGCCATTAGTTTTGCCCTACACTGATATTATATAAAAAAGAAAAAACCAAACCAAACAAAAAACCAATCCCACCATCCCTAAAAATCCCAAACCAACCACATACTTGGGAAGGTGCATGAACTGGCAGTCACAGATTGTTGCCAGCCCCAAGATCACAGCCACCCTTCTCCTCAGTCAGAGAAATAGTGATGTATAAAAAGGTGGCAGAACAGATTCAGCCATCTGGGGACATTCAACAACATTGTTCTGGAGCATGCTTTTACAGTAGTTGCAGACTTCTTGTTTAGTAATCATCTTTCCCATTTTATTTGTTTTGTATCCTTCCTTTTAAAGTCAGAAATAAACATATCAAATCTCCTTCTGAAACAGGTAAACCTATGGAACAGCTTCCAGGGCCCAATATTTATTAATATATCCCCACATTATCAGTGAGTTTAGTTTTATTCTTTGATGTTTTTCAAAGAAAAAAGACATAAAAAAGCATTGCAATGGACATATGAGACAAGAGGATAGTCACTATTCTGCCATCACAGGGACTCCTTCAGAATTGTATCTTTAATGATGTGTGTGTATAAACTATAATAAAGAGATATTTTAATGCCAGATTGCCAAGTACAATGCAGTTTTCAGTTTGCACAAGCTGTCACAGAATGATGCCATTATTTGCAATGTAAATTTTTTACTCACGGAATGTTCAGCCTGAAATATTTAAGACTCCTGGTAAGTTAACATTTTAAGAAAACACCTCTTACGTTTTCTTTTTTCTGTAAATATTCATTAATTTTAGTAATTTGTTACAATTTTAGATGTTTAAGATTTCTACTTTTTCTTCTCCAGCTGATTCAGCTCTGAAGATCAACCTTTCCTACAGTTACCAGTAAGGTGAATCACATTTCACTCTAGAACAGTACAAAACTTCCCCAGGAGGTTCTGGTAGCAGATGCTCCAAAAATAAAAACGCACAACTCTATTAAGACTTTTTGCTTAACAGATCAAAATTCCATTTAGGCAACCAGGTAAGGGGAGACCACAATGATTACCCTTTTGAATTTTTTATATCCCTGGACTATTGGTATCAATATGATATGCTAAGCTTCCTAATATCTGTAGCACAGGCAAGTTTGTAAGAAGATAGAATTTGAGAATGTTATTTTATTTTTTAAAAAATTGAAAGAAAATCAAATATTTAGTAAGAGTCTAAATATTATGTCAAGTTAAGAATAAAAAAGCTCACTACTGCCTGTGGAGTCCTTAAAACCAGTGCTTTCAGAAATTTGCAGGTTACTTATTAAAAGAAATTACTGAATACTCATTTGCAAATAAATTGAAAACTGCAAATTGGAATTAACTTGCTACAGTATTAAATAAGTATTTTTTTAAGTCTGTCCTAATCAAAAGTTTAAAGATAAAATGTAAATTACTAAAATAAAAATACTGAGATATTACAGTATTTCTCATCCACAGTTCTAAAAGTATTTGAAAATATGCTTTTCAACAGCTTCAATTTATCAAGAAACTTACTAGAACCAAGACCTTGAATTTAATTCACTTGAGTCTAAATAATGCCTAAACAGATGTTATCATATATTTGATATATATATATGTAGTGTTTATTATTGATCCACAAAATTGAATATTATTGTTTTACCAGGGAGCCCATATTATTGTTATTAATTATACAGAACAAAACAGCATTAGACAAGCCAAGGGGAGGCAAACACCAACTGCTTTTCCCTCAAAATTCTCATCTCCTCTGATACTGCATTTTAAACACCAGCTCATCCATCATTTTTTAAATACTGCCAAAGAAAATTTCTTTAACATGAAAAGACTTTGCTTGAATCCAAATAATCTCATAATAATCACATTAACTGGTTTTATTGAAGTGCTTTTCCTCAGAAAAGGGATGTTTTACTTTATTTTCAGGAGGCTGATACAGATTTGGTTAAGCACAAATGAAATGGATAATGCAATTTCCTTCTGACCACAGAATAAACTTCCAAAAGCAGAATCCTCGTGTTTTTCTTTCTTATTGTTCTTTAATGCTTTTAAGGTTTTAAAAGCATAGAACTAATTTTGAAGGTACCATGAAGACATTCCTCACCTCAGAAATGAACAAATTGTTCACACAAGTAACAAAGATCCATCACAAAATTAGTTAGAGGTTAAAACACAGACCAAGATCCATTATCTGTTCTGCTTGGCGCGTCTTGTCAGCGCCAGTGCTCAGTCACCCTCTCTAAGAAAAGTGTTTCCTGATGTTCAGGTGGGCCATCCTCTGTGTTTCAGTTTGTGTCTTTTGGCTCCTGTTCTGCCAGCGGGCACTACTGAAAAGATTCTGGCTCCATCTTCTTTGGACTGTTTCTTCAGGTATGTACACACCCTTCACTGCACCCTCTCCACTACGTCCTTATGTCCCCATGGAGAGCCTGTAACTGGACACAGTGCTTTGGGTGTTGCCACATCAGTGCTCTGTCCAGGGGAAGGTCACCTCCCTCACCCCGCTAGCGGCACTCCTGAGTGCAGCCAGGGGGACTGCTTGCTGCCTTTGGTGTTGGCTTATGTTCAGTCTGGGATCCATGAAGCCTCCAAAGTCCTTTGCTGAAAAGTTGCTTTCCAGATGGTCACCTGTCCTGCTGGCACACAGGACACGCCAATGATTTTCAGTTCTCATTTCTAGGATTTTCTACTTAAAGAGAAAAGTGGGGCGTTATCTGTACATGGCATCTTTTGAATTTTGCAAATAGGCATTTAAATTCTTAGGAAAGGCAAAGGAGAGAAAATGACAACACAACTCTGCAGCAAACTGTAAATCCAAACTAATTCAAGAGGCAAAGATGGTTAATGACACAAAATTGACCACTTCAGATAAAACCCACCTCTTATTCCTGGTGCAGATATAACAATGGGGATTACCCCAACTCAGTTTTACCCTAAAGAGGGTGTCCCTTTGATATTTACCCAAGTGTACATCATTGTAACTTTGATGCCTGGCACAAGGACTGGACCAGGGGCTGCGTGGGAGGTTCTGCTGCTGAGGCAGATGGGTCTGATGCAGTGCTGTCAGCCAGCTCACACTGCAGCCAGCTTGGGTTCAGCCTGCTGGGCCTCCTCTCACAGAAACCCAGCAGCACTTTTAATTCCTTTAGAAGGCATGACATTACCTACAAGATTCACACACTGAATGTGTGTGAAAAAAGGTTTTCTAAAAAGATTCCTTCTCTTTTCTTTGAAACAATCTTCATGTGTCTTCCCCATGTACTCTTCTATCCAAGGCTCCTGCCTTGCTGGGCAGGCATACACAGACAAACTAGATGAGTTTTAAAAGTTTTACCCAATGTGTTAGTAATTATTACAACTCTCTCCTGTTTACACACAGCTTTTTTAACAGCAATAGACACCAATGTTACAAACCAGATGTGCAAAGCAAAGCTGCCTTTACCTTCTCACTCCCAGATGCCAGGATAGTGCTGCTGGCCCCCTGCCTCTGCTCCTGCCTCAAGAGCCGGGGAAAGGCAGCATTCCTCCTCTGTCAGGTGTCACAGCAGGGGAATCATTCCATCTCTCCTTGCAATTACATCTTTCTTATCCTTTCTCCTGTCCACTTAACCTCTGGAGCAGTGATTGCTTTTGTGACTTACAAGACACATGTTGTGGTGGTTTGATGTTTTCCAGTGTTGTTTTATTGTAAAAGTTAGATTTTATATGTTAGTAAGTTCCAATGGTTTGGTCCATGTACCCCATTTTGTTCCCCCCATGGTTCGTTCCTAAGTTGTTTACCACATCGTTTTCCCGCCACTTGGCTGCCCATCATTGTGTCAGTCTCCCTCTTCCTCCCCTTATTCTCTTATAAACCCTTGTCAATCCCAGTTGTACTACCCCCTTCCCCTGTCGGTCAAGTTGAGCACACCCACTTTGTTCTAGATTATTCCCTGTCAGTCAACTCTTCTGTAAGTGATTGGTTTGGTAGGCTTCTTCCCTCCCCTGTGTGGACCCCATTGGATCTGCTCACAGATGTAATCCTCCCCGAGAGCCCCTCATTGGTTAGAAGCTGTATCCACCCCTTTTTCCCTTCCCTCTTTAAAAGCACTGTTCAGACCCCATTTCTTTGTCACTTGCTCTTGACTCTTCTGGGGAATAAACTTGTTTGAAACCTCAGTTGAGTGATCCTTCCCGTATTCCTTTGCCTCGGGCTCCTAGTGCTGTTCCTGTACAGTGTCACCCACGCTGTTGCAATCACTGCCACCTGGAAAAGTCTTGGCAGGGACTCAGGGGTGGCCACTCTTGTGTGTGCCCTCCAGCCACCAAGGGAGTGTGCTAGCCAGCTTTCCATCGCTCCGTGGCCGCAGTGTGTACCACAACACATTACACTGTGTCTGGACTTCAAGTATAGGAAATGGAGGGAGCCTTCAGGGCTTTAAATATTCTTTCCTTTTCAGTTTCTCGGCATTCACTTACGATGCTCACAACCACTTTCCTGTTATGGGTAGGATTTTTTTTCCAGGGCACCCCTATTGGGTGACTGCAGAATCACAGCCATGAAGAACAGAATAGGATTCAGCCTTCAGGAACAGTAAAACCTTTTCTAAATAGCTCTCCTATATGGGGGGCTCCATGGCCAGCCAAAATGGCTTTCATTTGATGGTACAGGATTGCTGCAGTATCAGAGTAAATAAAGGATTGTTTCTATTTAATCAATGCATTTCTTGAGGTTATGGTAGTAATAATCTTTTTCAATATCTTACTTCATGTCTCAAAGTAAACCTTATATTTTTGAACTCTCTCAGTTATAAAACTGCAGTAACGCATTCCACTTCTAGTGAGCAGTGAAATCACTAAACGGAAACAATTATGTAAATAAATCACGCAAGTACAGGTAATATAATCTGAAATCACCGTGAGGCTTTTTTCAGCTGATAAAATCACAGAAAATGGACAAAATAATTCAAAAAGTAGCCTTGAAAACTGTCCATATAAATTAATATAGGAGAGATACTGAAGAATGAACACCTTCTAACTGAGTTTACGTGTGAGTAACAGTACCTGGTAAGGTAGAATGGTATCTGTGTGCCTAAATCTACATCTATGTGCAGAAGTGCACTGAGTCTAAGATGAGGATAAATTAGTTAAATTCTAAAGGAAAAAATTTTGGAGACCAGCTCACCTGACAAGATGTTACTCCTTGCATTTACTGCAAAAATTTTTAGGTGAGTTTTACTAAAGGTTGGTCATCTGAGAGAAAATACCAACAAAAATAGTAAAAGGTTAAAGAAATCACTTTTTAAAAAAATGTTTCTTCAAGTGGTTAATTATATCTAGTGTTAAAAAAAATCTCTGACTAAGCCAAAGCCTTTGGTGTATTAATAGTTCTACATTTACCTGTAAAAATAAAACATTTTCAGTCCTTCATTTGCTCTACTTAGGAGAGTCCTATCCCCAAATATCAAAACACCTCATAGTCTTTTTTTGTAGAACTTCATCTGCCTAAGCTTCTCACTGTAAGACAACTATGAATCAGTTCTAAGTTCTCAATAATTTTATTGTATTTGTGAAGACTTGAATTACTAATCCACAGACTCAGCAATTTTAGATGAAAATTACCTTCTTATCCTACTCTCTACTGTCCTTATCCAGCACCCAAGAATCTAGCTTACCTTTACCACCACAGCAGAAAAAACTAGGAACGCTTCATCTAGTGAAAAACAGGACATTTTTATGTGAAAAAAATGTTATTAAAAACTTGAAAAATTAAAGAGTTCTAAATATATTTTATATTTATTATAACTATAGCAAATATATATTCTAACTCGGTAGAAGAAGACACTGCTGCCTTGCTTGAGTTCATTGCATGAAACACCTTAGCCCTGGAAACAAGAACTTAGAGCCAAATGATTCTTTGTTCAACTTATTCATGGAAGACTGAGTTTGTCGAACACGCACTTTGTCTCCTTTCAAGCTGCTGTTTTAAGACACTTGTGGCTGTCCCAGATAGTTGCTGGCTGACAGAATTAGTGCCCTCAAGGGAAGATGAACAATTTCAATTTTACAACCATTTTTGGCTGAAGCACCAGACCAGGGTACTGCCATTTTTCAGAAACAAGACCTTTAGTTTTAAATCATTCACATAACCACTGGCTGAGCTCCAGGATTTTCTTTTCTTCACCTACTTTGATTCGTGAGAAAGAATGGATCACCAAGAGGATCCTCTGGATATTTCTTTTGTAAGATCCCTAAAGTCATGTAATTAGTTCTAGCATAAGATTCTTTTCCTTACTACAGATGGCAAATTGAGCTTACAAAGGTCCCTTGCCTCATTTCATTTGCACTACACTTAAGACAAATGTTGAATACAAGAGTAAATCAGATTCTTTACCATTGAGTTCACTTTATAGGGAATAGACTTTCACTTCTTGCTCTTTCAAGAGAATCATTACTTAGATATGTGTGTGCCTGGTTCTCTACAAAAATATCAGGGATAGTTTTGAGGCAGACTCAACAGTAGTTTGGAATGGTGTTAGATGTCTGGGGGATTTTATTATTATGCATGTATTGAGCATTCAAAACATAAACAGTGCAAAATATGCTATCTCATTCATGGTAAAGTCATGCTGACCTTTTACTAAACAGCAGTGTGCTTAGTGGCTATTAAAGCCTTTTAAGTCTTGAGTCACAGATAAAGTCACTGTGTCTTATCATTTTAATGGGCCCTTTCCCGCCCTGACTGCACTGAGGGGTTGTCCCACTCTGCTCCTTCTGACTTTGTTTATCAGCCAAGCACACTTGCTGCTGTCACTAGTAAATACTAATGAGAAGTAAATGGTACATGATTAGTGCACATCTCCGACTGAAACTTTTTTCCTCCTGCAAAAGAATCCTTGGGACTGACATCCCTTCTCTGTCATCATAGTACAGAAAATAGGAGACAATGTATTTGTGCATAAACCAGTGGAATGGACCTTCGGGCCCTGCTGAGACTTCCTGCCACAGCCACACGAAGGTCGTTAATAAGAAGTCCCTGCAAGCCTGTCTTACGTGGTAGGACTGAAAGGGAGTTTGAGGCAGCACAGGCTCATTTACATGTAGCTTATACTTCATTTTAAAAGAGGTCCAATTCTCTTAAACCTTTCTGAACTGGTAATTCTAAGCTGTTGACAACAAAAGTAATTGCTGTATGTAGATTAACCCCAACTATTTGAAAAGTTCAACTCCATTTCCAGCTCTGTTTTCCGCAACGTAAGCATTCCAGCAGATCTGCATTTCATTGCACAGATGGTATCTCAAAAAAACCACCACAACAAAAACTATTCATTGTTAATATGTTTCTGGTGCCAAGACACACAGAAGGTTTATATACCACTATGGAAAGGTAAGACTGAAGTAAAGCTGTTTCTCAGGTAATAAAATCATCTTTTATTTCATCTTCTCTTTCACAAGGGTAGCTGTTACCCTGGATCTCACTAGGTGTTCCACGGACAATATAAAGGAACTTTCTTTTCCAGAAGCATCAGCACTTCTAACTATTTTGTTAAACCAAACATGTTTCTCATGGCCATTCTTGACTTCCCTAATCACCTGTCCAAATTCATGTAAATCACATCCCCAGCAATCTGATGAGAAACATAGCTGCTAGCTCTGTATTCAGAGAGCTGAGCCAGGTTATTCCCTGTATGGGGCATAGCCCTGCGCTTGGGGACAGGCGGGCTCTGGTCTCAGATATGAAAAGCTCTGGTTTTAAACATAATCCTGTCAAGAGAGCACATACTTTTATAAAACTAATCCTCATCCAAGTCTGGAATCGAGTGTCACCTGCTCAATGCAACACTTATCTGTTGGGACAGGAGACTTGTCCCAGTAAGTCTGAAAAGATTTTGTGAATGCAAACAAACTTTTGTTTCAACCAAGACTGGGGAGAGGTTTAAAAGAGTGCTAAGTCATGGAAGTCTCTTGTTTCTGCCAGCATCCATAAGCATGGATGTTCACTACAGAGCAATCCTTTTCCTTAATATTGGCTGCCCCACTAGAAGTTTTTGAAGGTGCTTTAGAATCAAAGAAGCACCTCACCTATGCTGAGGTGTCAGGCAGAAGGACACAAAAGATGGAGTGTCATTTCAAGGTGACAGACAGCTGTCACTTCCTCCTCACCCCCAGCTGTGCAGGCATTGCTGGCAGCCTCTCAGCATGCAACCCAGCATCTCCTTTCTATTTCACCAAACCAATTAAACCAGTTAAATGGTAATTGCTTTTGTTCCTCACACAGCATGCATATGGCAACTATTCCATAGTGCTCAGCAAGTCCCTGGGGATTTCTTTTTTAGTTCCAGTGTGATTTGCTGTTTCTGTCTTGGCCTGCCTGTGACAAGATCCATCAGCACGTTGGCCACACGATGTCTCCTTACTGTGTGAAGAATGCACGTCGGATACATAGCATCATTCTCCCCTTGGCAAGTAAGTGTGATCCTCTGTACACACAGCAGGGGACACTTACAGCACAATAATAATAAAAAAAAAATACAAAAACCAGGAAACTTTTGTAGCCCAGGCAAATTCAGAGTGCAGGCACAAGACATGGTTGCATAATATCACAGATATTATAGTCATAAATATCACAGAAGATGCCAGTGGCCATTCTTTGCTGCTGTCATCTCTAACAAAAGCTGTTCTCATCTCATGTCAGAATCCAAATCTTTCTTGCAATATTTTTTTATACTATACACATTTAAGAAAAAAAAAAATTGTAGAAGTATGTTCACATAAAGAGCAGTGTGACTATTTCAGAGCCTACCTTGTCAGCCTAAAACTATTACTTGTCTCATTCCCATCAGATGGTCAGAATTCTGCAAGTGGCATAGATAGATCCTTTCTAATTCAACAAGAAAAATTCAGCAATAAGAAGCCAAATGATGAACTGTGACTTTTTTGACACAAAAGTTTTATTTGCTACCTGGAAGAGGTAGTTCAGTCACAAACACCACGCTGAAATTGCAGGGGGCAGCTGGGTCAAGGTAGTGTTTGTGGATGGTTAATCCACACTCATTTTCTCTGTCTGCTGTGACTCTTTCCAACCTGGCAGACAAGGAAAAAAAAAAATTAAATGGCATTCCCACCCTCCCTACCTCCATAATCTAATCTAATGTTTATGGATTTTGTGGCTGCAAAAAGGGATATTCACTACAGGTACCATTTATTTTCCTTGCAAGTATTTAACTTTTGAATCCTGTATTTATCCTAGTGTGTGGACTTGCACAGATAGATAAAACATTGTACTCCACATAGGAATATATACATAAATCACCACTTTCCACAGTTAGCAAGTTCATTTTGGCCTGAAAAATGTTCCAAATCATTAACTAAATTTTTTTCAATACATTCCAGCTATATTCTTCTGAGTGTACTGGGGCTGAAATAGAGCAATACATTAAAACCTGCAGAACTTCTCCTTTATAAAGCAAGAATTAGAATTAATTTTAGAATAATTAATTAATTATTTGTCCAGATCTTGTGTCCACTCTACTGGTCGATCCTTAAAAAAAATAAGATGTTGAAGCAGAGGAAGTTTTAGTGAATGAAAGCAGATATTTTTTAGCCCAAATCACACACTGCACCTTTCTGAAAACAAAATTAATTTCAGTGATTAAATAATGACTCAAAAAGCAGATAGCTCCATTTATTTAGAACAGCACACAGCTCTGATTTTTCACTTGAACTGAAGTACACAGAATAGCAATGCAGACCTGAGAAACACAAGATACAGTCTTAAAATTCAGTCTTTACCTGCTCTAGTCTGTGATCACTCTTCCTGGGGGCCTGGACACCCATTGTTGGCTGCAGAGCTCTGGGCCTTGTGCTCATGTCCTCAGCCCCCACTGCAGCAGCCCTTCAGTAAATAGAGAGGGCTGATAAGAAAGATGGGGACAGACTTTATTTTAATAGAGTCTGTAGTGACAGGACAAGGGATAATGGTTTTAAACTGAAGGAGTGTAGGTATAGATCAGATAAAAGAAATAAGTTTTTTACAGTGAGGGGGGTGAGACATTGGCACAGGCTGTCCAGAGAGATGGTGGATGCCCCATCCCTGGAAGTGTTCAAGGTCAGGTTGGACAGGTTCTGAGTGATCTGACCTAGCTGAAGATGTCCTTGCTTACTGCACAAGGCTTGGTCTAGGTGACCTTCTAAAGCTCCTTCCAACCCAAACTATTCAATGATCCTATCAACCTGACCTATATGTTCAGGACAAACACTAAACCTACCGGGACACTCAGCTGTGCAGAGGAACCTCCCCCCCAGGGTCACTGCAGGCTTATGGAGGGCAGTGCAGGTCTCTCAGCACTCCACAGAAACTGTGACTGGTGCTTATTGATCACCAATTCTATAGTAAATGTGTACATATGTACATATAAAAAACACAGAATAAAGACTTTCAATCAATTAAATATCTGCTGCATACCCAAGAACCATAAAACTCCTGTATTGCCCATATTCTGGACAGTTTTCAGGGTTTTTTTACCTCCCCTCCACTAAAAGGTTCATAGGATATCTTCATTAACACTTGTTCAGAACACAGACATACACGAGAATTCACTTGAAGACGCATGACTACAGAACAGTCTGTGGGGTGGGAAATGCACCCCCAAACTCGTAAGACCCCTCAGTTATTCTGTGCTTGAGGTGCTGAATCTTTTTACAGATCACCAGGCCACATGGGAGGAGAATCCAGCTCCACCTGCATATCCCAGGCTACAGTTAGAAGAGAGCAGTGCCTTTTCCCCTACTTGCTTCATGAAAAGTAAGAAAGAGGATGGGAACAATCCTTCATTCAAAATCATATCTTTATTCCAACATGTAGAGAAAAGCAAACTGGAAAATACCGATGATTTTACTAATTCCTCCCTCCACATTAGTAATGCAAGTAATTGATCCTTCAGATTCCCTCCAGTTTTTGTTTTTTAGAGTACATAGAATATAATTTTTTCATGTAAAATACAAAATATATTGGTCTATTTAACAATTTAGAAGAAAAAAATTTAAAATCTACAAATTCATAAATATCTTAAAATCAGGACATTGAATTTCCGGTCTATTTCAAATAATTATGTGGACTAAGCATAAGAGAAATTCTAAAGGAAAAAAAAAACCCTAACAAAATGCAATAACATTGTTTATATTATTGATGATATCACACTTGAATAATTCTTACAATTTAGTATTGCTATAAAAGCAGCCAAAATAATTCTTTCAGTGAAATAGTTCAGAAATAAAGATTACATTCATCTTTAAACTGTGTTGAAAGCTTGCTTGAAAGAGTTATGAAAATAACACCTTTCAATGCTGTTTTTATTTCAATAAATTTGTATTTCATGAGCCAGATAAAAATGTGGCTCATCTAGTTGGCTTTATCCAGCATGTGTCTGGATTTCAAAAAAACTTCTATTTGGCCATCTTAAAATTCCTATTTTCACAGACAGTTCCTCTCTGTTGCTTTCTCTTACAACTTGATTCTTCAAATTCTGACACCAGGGGTTTAATGTGTGAGGAGTTTTTTCCTTTTTGTTTGACTGTCAAAAGTATTCATCTTTTAGCTAAACCATATCTTCCATGTTACTGGTACTTCAAGTTGTGTATCTTTGTCTTTGTTTAACCCATTATTTTATATATATATTTTTTTTAGGTTCAGTTACAAAAAACCAGAATGGGATATTTATATTTTTTCATAGTATTTATTTTGCATTTTGTTTTGTGGGAATAATAAAACAAATATGAAGCCAGTCTCCTTAAGATAGCACCACTTCTACTGGCCATAATACAACAGGTGTTAATTCACTATACTTTTATTAGTTGAAGCTAAGACCTAAGTAAAATAAGATTGATTTTCTCCTTGGATCCTCACCGATCATTTCTCTTCATTAGACATTCAAGTCCCACTGTGATGAGGGGCATAAAACTAAGACAGATTTGCAGATGAAAGATCATTACATTCTTTCAATATAATCTCTGCTCAAGACCCCATCACAAAGTAATAAGGACTTTCCTTTCAGGGACATGATGGAGGTGTTTTTGTGACAGCACTTAGGAGGTTTGACAGCCCAGCTTCTGCTTGTCTACAGTAAGCTTTTTAAACATTTCATTTAAAGGAATGCAGTTATTTTTCGGGTTTCCTGAAAGACGTAGGAAAAATGAGAGCAATCTGAACGGGCTTAGATCATAATAAATAATTGGATTGAGTATGAGCTATCAATTTAAGCATAAGGTAGATATGCAGAGATTACAAGGAAGCACAACTAATGAGATGAGATTGCAAAACAGTCAGAGCTGACTTGTGTTCTCAGCCCAGGTAAAGTGACTGGACTTACAACCAGACAAGCAGTTTGAACGTAATTAAATGCTCGTGCTCTCAGCTGCAAGGTTGCCTCTCCAAACCCGCAGCATTTTTTACCAGCATCCAGCAAACTGCTAATAAGAATGAGGAATGAAACAGCTGGGGGCTGCAGAATCATGTTGCCATGGAAACCACTGCAGGTGCGTGGTCCAAGGAATAGTAAACCTCAGATTTTTAGAGTTTATAAAAAAAATAAGGAAGAAATGAAAAGAAGACAGAGATAAATAAATTACACAAACCAAGGACATTGCAAACAATTTTGAGAGAAGGACAGACTAGTATTGTTAAATGGGACCTGTCAGAGAGAACAGTGCAGGGGACAAAGGGACTGAGCTGAAAGATATCTCAGTGCATAAGTATGCCAGAAAAAGGAAGAAGAAATCAGAACTAAACAAAAGAAAATACAGACAGCAGAGGGCACTGAAACAGAAATAAAATCTATTACAGGTCACTGTGTTTAGAAAAAACAAGAGAAGAAAAAAACAGTTCAGAAATTGATGTGGGAATCAGGACCTCTTGGATTGCCTAACATAGTTCTAGTTCTCTTATGCCAAAAATCATTTGTACATCAAGTCTCCCACTTGTATAACTCATGCACCAACCTCTCCCAAAATAACAGCTCATTCATCTATGTACACCACATTGCAAATCTGATGGATCTGATTTTCAAAGGTATATTGAGTCCCAATACTGTAGCTTGTGGGAATTGCTCAGCTCCTGAACAGGCTGAGCACTTAATTCACATTCACATCAGTGAAACTGATGTTCCTCATGTTTACCTTGCCTGTCTGAGGACTACTGGCACCCTAAAGTCCCTCTACAGTAATGTGCAGCTCTAGGATTTATTGAACCACCCAAGATTTTCATTTGTTTCTCTCTCTCAAGTGACTCTATAGGACATGTTATCAATGCCATTTTTATTAAGATTACATTTATCTATGCAGCTTCTTATTTGTAGAGTTTATGAACAAAAGGAGGAATGCTGCCTGCATGTGCCATAGAGTGATTTCTTTGCAGGCTCACAATACTCATGATACAAAAGAGAAGTTTCAGAAGACCATGATGTCCCCAAGCCCATTTGTGGTGATGGCTACTCCACACAATGGCCACATACTGCCCTGCAATACACTGACCCTTCACAGAGCAAGGAAAGGTGAGTTACACAGGTGAAGGATTCAGTCACCAAGACCATCAGTGACAAGAGTTTTGATGCTAAAAAGCCTTCTGGTGACTCCTCTGACCAGGAGGAAACAATGTGCTGCTCTAAACAGCACCTTAACAGCAAATCCAGGGACAACAGCTATGGTACAGTGACATGCCATAATCCAGAGAACAGCAAGAGAGAGCTTCTGGAGGCAATGTGCAAGTTACTACACAGAACATTAAAGAACTCCTTCATGGCACCCCCTGCATTTACCACTTAGTGGACAAGCAGACAGAAGGTGAAATCATAGTGCAAAAATGACAAATTAGGTCATAAGGCCTGTGTTCCTTCAAATGCAGAATAGAATAGAGGATGTCAAAACTGAAACAGGAAAATACTTTGGCCAGACTTGAACGAAAAGAGCAGGGAAAAAACCAAAAAACCAAAACAAAAAACAAACAAACAAACAAACAACCCAAAAAAACCAAAACAAAACAACCTGAACCCCCCCCCAAAAACCTCCTACAACAAGAAAAACAACAACAAAAAAACCCAAACCCACAACTGTAAAACCCCAGAATTGAAACAAAACCAAATAAAACTCAAACAAAACCAAACAGAACTATATTAGGCAGCATACTTGGTTTTCATACATGCATTCACTTACTCATCAGGTTAAAAAAATGCAATGTCCTCTCCCCCAAAGCCTTAATGAAGTGGTTTATCTCAAAAGAGACATCACATACAAATAAAATTAGAAAAAAAAGGTTTTTTTCAGATAACACATGAAATTCAAAAGATGCAAAATTTGGAGCTATGACAGAAACTGTTTAAATATATCATCCTAACAGCTGAAAAAATAACCAGCCATTCCTGAAACACAAACTAAGACTGGATTGTCTGCAGGGATGAAGCATGAAGCTAGAGAAGCTGCTAGAAATAAGATGGTCTTTTGAGTCATGTTCAAATAAAGGAGAAAAGAACTCGAAGAAAAATTAAGGTAAGCAAAAAAATTTGAGGAAAACGTTGCTAAAGGCATAAAAACAAATAGAAACTACTCCTTCATAGAAGTAGAAAGCCTGACAAGAGTGTCTCTAGGGCTACTAGACAATCAAGTTGTAAAAAAAGAGTGTTCTGAACAGATATAGCCTCAACAGAAAATCTAAACAAGGTTTTTATGACTGTGCTTATCAGGAAAGAATCACAGTATCATAGAACATCCTGAGTTTGGAGGGACCAGCAAGGATCATTGAAGTTCAACTCCTGCTCTGCACAAGTCACACCATGTTCCTGAGAGCATTGTCCAAGAGCTTCTTGAGCTCTGTCAGGCTGGTGCTGTGACCACTTCCCTGAGGAGCCTGTTCCAGTGCCCAGCCACCCTGGGTGAAAAACCTTCTCCTGATGTCCAGCCTAAACCTCCCTTGACACATCTTCATGCCAAGAAATCAACGGAGACATAGGTTTTAAGGAGAAATGGACCAGTAAGGTCAGTGTTTGTATTGCCCAGACTGCGTAACTGAAACTGCTAAAAATAATGCAGCTAAAAGATATACAGATAAATATCAAGTATCTGAATAAATGTCAGGAACATGCCAGACAACTTGCAAATCATTAATGGTTTCCTGCAAGAGCTAAAGGAAGGTAAGATACATTCCAGAGGAAAAAAGTACTTACCTTTACACAAAAAGAAATAAAAATACAACAGTCACTAGGGAATTGAAGATCAAAATTGAAGATCTAAAAGAGGAAAAAATTTGAAACAATCCTTTTATAGCTAGGACACTATATTAACATGAGAATAAATATAAAAATGGATTTTCTAAAGCACATGATGGCACAACAATGAAATTTACTTCTCTGACAGGGTGAGGTGAATTGACTTTGGCTTGCCCAGGAGCCCACTAAAGCTGCTCCAGCCAGCAGCCAGGAGCCTTCTCCAGTGCAGACTTCCCATGAGGTCACGGCCTCTTTGGACATCTACCTGTTCTCATGTGGGTCCACCATGAGCTGCAGGTGGATCTCTGCTTCCCCATGGACCTCCCTGGGCTGCAGGGGCACAGCTGCCTCACCATGGGCTGTACCAGGGGCTTCAGGGGAATCTCTGCTCTGGCACTTGGAACATCTCCTGCCCCTCCTTCTGCACTGACCTTGGGGTCTGTGGGCTTGCTCTGCTCAAATATTCTTCCTCCTCTCTTCTCTGGCCACAATTTCTTCTGCACAATAACTTCTTTTCCCTTAAGTCTGTTATCCCAGAAGTGTTACCACCACTGCTGATGGGCTCAGCCTTGGCAGGGGTGGGTGAATCTTGGAGCTGGGCAACATTGGCTCTGCTGGACATGGCTCTGCTGCTTCTCACAGAAGCCACCCCTGTGGCCCCTCCCAGCCACCAACAACTTGCCACACAAACCCAATACACAGGGATATCAGGCTAGGGGGAAGAAGTTTAACTTATGCATCTTGTCCTTAGTAAAACTTCTGGAATTTGATATTTACCTAGGAAAATTAGGGATGTATGGTTTAGGCAAAGTTAATATTAACTGCCTGCACAAGCATGTGACAATAATAAGAGAACAACACGTTCATAGCATAATTACTAGTAGTTACTTTTAGCCTGGAATGGTGGGAGATGAAATAGGAGATCTGTCATGTGTTTTGAATTATATTCTGAATTTTCTGTAGTGATACAGTTGAAAGCAAAACCAATTTTTGGATGCTGAAAACACCTTAAAGATTCTCAAGGACATGGTTACAGCCCCTTATCAAAGAAATGCCATGAAATTTAACAAAAAAAAATGGTACACCTGAGAAAGAAGAATTAAAGCAGTAAATATAAAAATGAGGCTGTTTACACAGCAGAACCACTGCAGAAATGTAGCTGAGGCTACAATAAACCACAAAAAAAAAAAAAGTTGAGAGCATGAGTACAGAGCAAAAGTAATTCTCTAATGAAGGTAGAGAAGTATTTAATGAAGGTCATGAAAAGTAGCTGTTCCATTCTGCAAAGTATTGACAAGATCATAACTATGGTACAGCAATTCAAATAAAATTTGGCAACTCAAGGAGAAACCAAAGAAGGTGTTCTAAAAGTAACATGAAGAAAAAATGAAGCAAGTAAAACCAAAGAATTATATTTGTTGATACTAAAGACAATGTTTTAAAAAGCCTTTCAAAATATAAATTTCATAATAATGAAAGAGGCAACAATGAGGTATTCCCCAATATGCAAACAGTTAATTTGAGAAAGGGATATTTTTCCATTACAGTTTTAGGAAAATTAAACAAAACAAAGCTTTTCAACATGATGTCAGTTAAGTACTAGGAGTAATTAAACATGGAAACTACCTACCACATCTTCTAATTTGGCCTCTATTATTGTCACACCACTGCTCAAAACAGAGTGGCAGGGTAAATACCCACCAGTGCAGAGCCCAGCTCCTGTCTGTTTACCCTGGGCTGACTTTCTTAGTGATGAAGATGTTTGACCCGGTTTCTCTTTGGTTAATGACTGGGTTGAAAAAGGATCTGCAGGGAATGTATTTGTACTATGTATTTGCAATTGCTTGCTTACAAGAGGCTGGGAGTGCTATTTTTAAAATTACAAACTTTAAGAGCAAATTAGCTATTTGCTAAATGCATCAGACTTTGAGTTCTGATGTTAACATTGAAAATAGCACAGCAGCAGAGTGGTAGTAGATTTAGCATGCCACTTCCTTCTGACTTACCAAGGGCATTGTTTTTTCAAGGTTTTTCATTCTAAATAGCAGATTTCATTACCTTAACTACACATTTTGCATTGTTATGTCAAATGAAATACCAGAATATCCATGAAAACTTTAATTTGAAGTCAGAGAAAATAATATCTCGAAGTCGAGGATAAGGAAAAGGCTCAATTAGAAAAGACAGATGCATCTTACAGTTCAGGATAGAGATCATACTCAAGGATAAAGTGATACTTGACAAAACTTAAGCTGAGCTAGAATTTTTTAAAGGTATTAAATTAAAAAACAAAACAAAACAAAAAAACCCCAAGACTTGGTACTACAAATTGGACTAGGGTTTCTAGAGACATGATGAATATGGGGTGGGAAGGTAGGACAGCTTAAAAGGAATGGAAATGCACACACCTGAAACAGTGCAAAATCCCAGGGAACCCCCTGCCCACAGAACAAGGGACTTCATGTTCTGTAGTGCAGAAGTGTGACAGGATGACTATGTGGATTTGTATGTAAGGTTTTTTAAGAAGTATCTCCTACATAAATTTATTTTCTGTAAGGGATAAGCTTTTGTATTGGGTACATATAAGACAAGAATTGGTAAGGGAAAAAAAAGAACAGGCTATCTTGGCTTAATAATATTTTAAAGGACTTTATAATATTTTTTGACGTGGCACAAGATAACACAGGACATCCTTTCTGTTTGCATCTTGGGGAACCAACCAGGTTAGAAGCTGCCTAATCAAAATATTGTGGGGCAAAACTTGGAAGGACATTAGCTAAGAAGCCACATTAGAAACCCTAAAGAAAAAACTAAACCTAAGGCATGGGCTGATCCTCTGTCCAATAAATTCAAGACTGGTCCAGCTGAATTGTCAGTCAACCTATTCCTGCCTAGGACCATTCACGCCTGCAGCTTCAGACTCACAGGAACCATCAGGTCTAGGTGGGAAAGTCACATCACACTAGTGTTTTGTTAAACTCAGCCTAGCCACAGGAGCAGCTGACACTACATCCACCCTTTTATGAGCAAGAGTTTTCATGCATCTTTTTGCCGGCAGGCTACAAACAGAAGGTTGGACGAGCTCTGTTCCTTCCAACAGATTAATAAGAAGCACCACATGGAGTTAGTTCCAGGCCAGAAAAATCATTGCTAAATCAAAGTAGAGACCTAACACATTGGTGTAACATCACCTGGTTATTGGCAGATAGATTATTTCACAGTACCCTCCTGGCCTGAGCCATAAACTACTCACAAACACGCTTTAGAATACAAGCCATGAATTCATAGCCCTAGGGTCTGAAGATCCTCTCATTTTATTCTAAACATCTGTAAAAGAGATTTTTGCTGTTAGACACGGGATATCTATAGAATTTACATAACACAGATTCTAATGCACTTTGAGCAGCAAAAATTAAAACAGCTTTAGCTAAGTATTCCAGGAGTGAAACAATGGCGTGTATTGGGCTTTTAAATTGTCTTAGCCAAATGAGCATTAATTAAAAATCCTAGAGGCTCATAAAAGTAACAAGTTGTGGTAAACAATCTGGAGAATAAAACTCATATAAAAATAGCTACTTGAATATTTGAAAAAACTAAAAGGAAAAATCTCAGCTTGTCTGCAAGAAACTGTAACAGGAAAGTAAGACTACATTCATTCATTTGATTTTCCATCACAAATGTCTTGAATAGCTCTAAAAAGAGCAATTTTTTTCCCCATTTGTTCAATAGAAAGATGAGCCAAAGGACCTGTTCTTTCTTCTGGTGAATCTCTGGAAGAAGCATCCATGATCTGATTGAGCCTAGTGACTGCTCTAAAAGAGAGGAACAGGCTGGCCAAGCAGCAAAGTTTCTGGGCACTCTGGAAAACCACCTTCTTCTCACTCATAAACTCTACAAATAGGAAGCTGAATACATAAGTAGTATCCAATTTATAAAATGGCATTGGTAATGTAATTTCAGTAGTAGTAATAAAAATTTCATTGGTGAGGTGTCCTGGAGAGTCATTGGAAAGAGAAAAGACAATTCAAATTTCAGTTGGTTCAGTCAGTCTTGAACTTACATATCGTCTTTGCTGGTTTCTACAATTAAAATACTCCTCAGAGGGTGTTCCAAAAAGTGACTACCAAAAAAATGTTAATAAAATTACTGTTACAGTTTTGATATACAGATGTTGCCCTACTTCAGGTTCCCAAATTTTTTGGTAATGCCAGAAGCTGTGACTGTACGTCACTGGGGCCACAGCAGTCGTAACAACTGCTAAAATTGTCCAGGCCAATAAGGAAAAATCTTGGCATACTGCAAGAGAACAAGCAAACACAAAGCCCTCCTTCATCTGCCCTACAGTTCACTTTTAATAGTTCATGTGCAAACCATGTGCAAGGACGGGGAAGGGCAATTTCATCCTGTAAGGTCAATGTCTCAAAGTTACAAACGTATACAGCAATGCAAAGCGATCCGCAGCTCTTCGGAGCTGGAAAAGCTGCCAGCTCCCAGCACTGAAAGCTAACACCCATGACATCAAACATCCCCAAAAAGCTCTTTTCCACGGCAGTGCTAAATGCTAGCCCTTAATTGAGGGGAGAGCTTTCAGGTCCAGGGTTAAGCCAAACTCATCGGTAAAGCAGGGCTTTGAGATGTTGGCTGTCAACCACCACTTCCATCCGTGGCTGTGCGACACTTCTCAGTAATCTTCAGTGGCAGCTCTGTAAACACCAGAGGTTGTGTTGTTCAAGCTTATCCTAGGGATGCCAGGAATTATTCCACTCTTTCCCCCACAGTTACAATATTCCTCTGGTTAAGTCTTTGTAGGTTTGAAATTTGATCTGATGGAGTATAGAGCTGTTTTGGGAAACAAAGTCCAGCTTGCTGATTTCTGTTCACCTGCAGAGGCAATTCTTAATTTTTGAACTGTAGTCAAAACTAGAAGATGAAACTAGCAGCTGCAATAAGTAATACGGTAATGAAAATAGATCTTCCGAGCTAATTTTAGTTGTTGATACCAATTGGTTTTCTTGGGACACATTACATCTATGGGACAATAGATCAGACAGAAAGAACATTTACTCAGTGCTGTCAGTGGAAATTCTCAACAGCAGAGAACAGCATTAAATCCTTGCTGAAAACCTCAAATGCCACAAAATGCCATGAAAAAAAATGAAATATGCAGAACATTGCCAGTGCCTTCAGTCACAGCAATAGCAGGGAATTTGACACAGAGAGATGATTCTGGTCCCTGTTTTATTCCACTGTTGGTAGTCCTCCAGACCTTGAGGCTTTTCCAATAGCTGTTAGATACATTGAGATCAGTGAGAACCACAGTGAGCAAAGAAACACTTTCAAAGGT
This sequence comes from Ploceus nigricollis, assembly GCA_013399945.1. Classification (NCBI taxonomy): domain Eukaryota; kingdom Metazoa; phylum Chordata; class Aves; order Passeriformes; family Ploceidae; genus Ploceus; species Ploceus nigricollis. The sequence goes on along the minus strand of VXBC01004054.1, from coordinate 587,061 downwards.
GCTCCCTGCACTTCAGGCCTGAAATTTGAGAGGAGCTGCAGCTGCTCACACTTTGCTTTGTGTTTAAGGCATTGCTCTTCAAAAAATACACAACTAAGACACTGGAATAAACACAACCTGCACTCTCTTCCCTTACTTCTCTGATTTTTCAGCTTACAGGATGGAAAACCCAGCTTTTAAAGTCAATAATTATTCACCACATTTAAAGCAGCATACAGAGAAGTTATCAAAATACCAACTATTTTTAGATGTCTCATGTACGCAACTGGAAAATATTTTAGTGGTATTTCATGGAATCAGTTATAAATGTGTTCAAGTGCTGCTGTAGCTAGTGAAATGCTAAGTGCAAAAGTTATTTGCTTTAAAAAAGTTATTTTGCTTTTTTTTAACAGTTAAAAAATTGCTGTTTTTTCAATGCTGACAGTTTTATACATAAATATGATTATGGAATGTTAAGGAAAACAGTCCTCTGGCTTCAGAAGACTGATGGCTGGTACTAAGATTTCAGCAAACTAACCTTATGAGTCAAAACCAAGTCTCTTCCTCTGTTTTTGCTCCTAAAATATTGTTTGATACATAGTGAAATCTGAAGAAATATCCTGGTTTTCACAGCCTCCTGAAAACCACTGAGAAAAGTTCCAAAATAACTTCCTGTTCTTTTCTAAACAGAGATGTTCTTAAAGCTGTCACTGATATTCCTTCATTTCCTCTGAAAGAAATAGAGAGCCAGATTGCCCAGATCCAGGGCATAAACGGAGTGCTGACATTTAACCAGAGGCAGCATATCCTTCCTAGTCAGTATATTTTTCCCAGATAATTGGCACATAAGACCAAACTTCAGTCTAAACTAAGAATCCTTGGATAAAGGTGGTGAAAGAAACAAATCCAATTTGGTGAACAAAACCGAAAAGGTATCTTCAACCTGGTAAGGTTCATGTTGGCAAAGCCAAGCAAATGCTGAGCAGAATTTGTGCAAAGATCATTTTGTCACAATGCCTTCACTGTTTGTTTTCTCTAAGCACATAATTTCTAACACATAATGTAAATATTCTGTTGCATGTAGGTGCAGAGCTTTCACAGTCTGGGGCATCCTGGGAATACTACCATAATTAACACTGCCATCTAAAAGCAAAATAACCTGAAGGAATCAACAAGTAATTAAAAAACCTAAAGCTCTAATTACACATGGTAGCTTGTAGTCCTCTTCATTCATTTACCTTTGCTCATTGCTCATTTCTATGAACAAGATACAATACTGTCATTCCTCTCCAGACCAAGACCCTCAGACTCCTGAATGTTGTAGCTGTTTTAGAAAATCCCACAATTAAACTGCGCTGCTTGGTGTGGTCATTCCAGGTGTTTCTCCATCATTATGCTCAATAAAAGAATAACTACAGCACTTAAACATTTACCTAGGTGTTTTTGTTCCTATGGAGACCTATCAAATCATTGAAGAGATATCGATTATACTGGGATATAATGGTAACAATAACCCAAAACTCATAACTTTAAATATCTTGAATCCTGAACCATCTCAGACTGGACTTGCTTCATATGGAAGCAGTATCTCACAATCACTTCTATTTTTTCATCCACTTATGTCCAGAAATTTTGAACGGTCTAAGAAAGTGCCAAAGACTGAAAAATATCACATCTTAGGAACATTTTTGTTACAGAACAGCTGTGTAATTTTATAGCTCCCAAGTCCAAAATCACCAAGGATTGTTTTCACTCTACTTTTCTCTGCAATGTCTTTATCATAAATAACAGAATCACAGAATCATTTGGGTTGGAAAAGACTTACAAAATCATCAAGTCCAACCTTTGACCAATCATAACCAGTGCAACCAGACCATAGCCCTAAGTGCCATATTCAGTCATTTCTTGAACACTCCCAGGGATGGTAACTCCACCACCTTCCTGGGCAGCCCATTCCAAAGCTTAACCACCCTTTGAGTGAAGAGATTTTTCCTGATGTCAAACCTGAATCTCCCCTGCTGCAGTTTGAGTCCATGCCCTCTTGCCCTGTTGCTTGTTGGCTGGGAGAAAAGATCAACCCTCACCTGGCTACAATCTCCTTCCAGGCAGTTGTAGGGAGTTCAAGTAGTTTTCTCCTCTGAGCCTCCTTTTCTCCAGGTTAAAAACCCCCAGATCCCTCAGCCACTGCTCATAGGACTCACTGTCTAGACCTGTCACCACGTCATTGTCTTTCTGTGGACATGCTCCAGCACCTCAGCATCTTTCTGGAGGGGTCCAGAACTGGACACAGGACTTGTGGTGTGACCTCACCAGTGCAACCCTTAAATCATCACTTTGACAAAATAGTCATTAAGTGTCTAATTGAATGGAAAAGGTCACAAAAGAAACATCCCAGGACTGGACCTTAAATTGCACTTCCATTTCCTTTTCAAGATTATATTGGATACTGCATGTATTCACATACCTATTATTGAAATTTACATTCAGATACACACATACTCTTGAAATTTGCATTTGTGTCCTTGTTCCTCTCTAGCCAGAGCCAGTGCAGATGGTACTATCAGAATAATTAAAATCACCCCTCTGTTTCATTCACAGCTTGTGTTCTTTATTGTTCTCCCATTTAGACTAAACTCCTTCTGCTTATTTGTTTTCAAACATTAGTTTTTTATTTTAAACAGTATCTGTTTTGCTCATTAGAATAATTATTTTACATGTACATTAGGCAGATAAGGATTATCAAGGAAAAAGGCTGTTGTGAATGTTTTTGTACCTGGATTATAAAGGCCATTTGACTATAAATCAGAGCTCTGTGTGGAGCTGGTTTTCCCGTTACTGTGTCCTGAAAGCACGGGAAGCTTAGGAGGGTAGTCTAAAAGGACATTCAGAGACATTCAGTGTGCCAGCACAGCGTGGCAAAAGATGCTGATGTCAGAGCAAGAGGAACACATGTTGAGCAGACAATTCAGTGGTAATCACATTCTCTACGTTAAATTTTATTTATGATGAATTTTCTCTTTCTTCATTCCTCTGCACCATCAGGAATGAGGAGGGAGAGAAAATCAGGAGAGAAACTCAAAATGGGAAGACAGGAGAGGTGGGTGGAAGATCTTTTAATATTTAGTTTCTATTTCACATTACCCTGTTCTGGTCTGATTGGCAATAACTTAATCTGATTTCCCCAAGGGGAGTCATGTTTTGCTTGTGATGGTCAATGCAGGGTGATCTCTCTCTGCCCTTATCTTGATTCAAGAGCCTTTTCATATTTTCTCTCTCTTGCACAGCTGAGGAGGGCAGTGACAGAGCAGCTTTGGTGGGCACCTGCCACCCAACCAGAGTCAACCCACAATATACACCAAAAATTTCCACTGTCATGTATCTGGTACTGAGAAGTGGTACAGGAAGCTGGGATATGAAAATGACATGGCTGTGCAACAGGGAAGCTGTCAGGTTCTCTTCCATCTGCTCCCAGGCAGCTTCAGAAAGTAGAGTCTCTATTTTTAGGTAGAAATGATGACCAGGTTGTCAGATCGAGCTATGATTGAGCTGGACGTAATGTCAGTCTTTATCTTCTGTTTGCACAGCTTAGTGTATCCCATGGAGGTTCAATCAACATGATAAAATACCCTGCTTTGTTCAAGAACAGAGTCATTAGCATGAGCACCAAGCCATCCCCTTTGTTAGCCAATCTCAAAGCAAGTGAAGAAAAATGACAGATGAAATTTATCACTATGAGAAGAAATCAAAGTAAGTAAGATTTTCATGTTTCTGAATGTCATGGTAGACAGAAAGGCTTTGAGAGGGATTTATATTTTATAAAGTTTTAGCTGTCATAATTATTTACTGAAAGTTGCAGTTAAACCCCAACTTTCCTAAGCACTATGAAAAGATGAGGCTCTGTCCTTTTATTGTTAAAATCTTCCCTAACTATAATGGGATGCTCATTTACTCTGCAAACTTAATGCTCCATCTCCACCCAGTACAATAGAGCATTGCTGAGGACAAACACGAAAGCTAAGGGCACTGAGCTCTTGTGGAGAATAGAACCATGACAGCAGATGTTTTAGTCAAGTTAGAAGAAAGACCCTATTTCTGACCATCCAGAGGACCTTTATACTTCTGCTTTTAGCATGTGCCAAGTCTTCAGCAAAATGAGCAGGCTGTTTCCAAGCGCAGGCAATTGCCAAAGAGATTCAGGTTTACTATTTTTTGTGTCTACAAAAGGGGCATCAAAGATCATAAAGGCATCAAAGTGCTGTTGCATTAAGGGTATAGAAATTTATCAGAACATTACAGCAGGTCCTCAGAGATCAGAGGGGTGGTAATGAAGACAAGTTTTTGAGAACTGTGGCTTGATGAAAAACTGTTGAAAGTCTTCATGAAACATATTGTCTGGATGATCAACTCCCACTGAGTCACAAGGTTCAGAGTGGACGCCCTTGCCAAACTTAGCCCCACATGTCACCAATGGTTTAGGTCTGAAGTTTTCAACAGCACTTAAACTTAACAGCATTTAATCAATAGCTTAATTTAAACAATTTAATGAAAGATTCTTGTAGAATTTACCATAGCACAATGGCAACTCACTTAGAGACCTAATTTACTTATGAATCTAATGTACTTAAGAATTTAAGAAACATTCACAAGACTTTAACGTGTTCATACTTACACACACAGATTTAAAGGAATAAGTACAAGCATATATATCCCTGTGAAAACTCCCCATAATCTCAGGGAAATACTCACATTGGATGCCTTTGGATCTTCTCAGAGGGTGAAGGTTGATCCTTGAGGAGTGGGGGTATCAGCTCAGGCTCTGTCAGCTGCTGGCAGCAGTCCTGCAAGTAAACTTGAGAGTTCTCTGGCTCACAGTGGTGTCTCAGTCAGAGGGGGATGCTGTCACAGCCCACTGTAGTCCAGGAGAGCTCAATGGATCCCACTTGGGACCATTGTTCATAGGGTCACAAGAGAGTGGGCTTTAGTCATAGTAATTTCCCATCTTGACCACAATTTGGGTCAGTAACTTTCTTTGAAAGTTCAGCTACAAAAATGTTGTTCCATTTGGGTTGTTATTCAGGCAGGAAAAACAAGTTTCTAAGGCTGTTCATTAAAACCAGGAGCTCATCAGACAGTGTAAGTTCCTGGGAGCAGAGTGTTTCTGATAAGCTCAAGAGAAGCTCAGCCAGCTGCTGTTCATCAAAGCTGAGGCCTAATGAACATTTCTGAGATCATAGTGTGGCCCAAGGAGGAGAGGGTCATTCTACCACCACAGATGTACAAGAGAAATATAATCATAAATGAACTGTAACAAACATAGCAATTTCAGATTATTTCTACCCCTGTGGAAAGGGAGCTCAGTGTCAAACTAAATAATCCTATGCAAACACTACCTCAAGTGCTCAGTAATAGCTAAATAATCAAACTGAGAAACATTTGTAGGACACTAGAACTTTTGGTGTGTCTGCACCTTTGATACAAGGCACAGCTCTGCTCCTGCCTTCCATGTCTCGAAAAATACACTAAAAATACAAAAAATTATTGTGGTTTTGCAAGTGTAGGAATTCTTACCCCTATGATGCAGATATCCATATTCATAGAATAGTTTGAGTTGGATGGGACCTTTGACGGTCATCAATGAGTAGGGATATTTTCAATTGCATATCACAGCCCCATCCAACCTGACCCTGAGTGTTTCCAGGGATGGGACAGCTACCACCTCTCTGGGCAACCTAAGCCAGTGTTTCTTCATCCTCATTGTAAAAATCTTCTTTCCTATATCTAATCTAAATTGACCCTCTTCTATATTATCATCCCCTGTCCTATCACAACAGACCCTACTAAAAACTTTATCCACATATTTCTTACAAGCCCCTTTAAGTACTGGAAAGTGCTATGAGGTGTCCCTGGAGCCTTCTCTTCTCCAGGCTGAACAACCCCAGCTCTCTCAGCCTGTCTTCATGGGAGAGGTGCTCCAAGCTGCTGATCATTTTTGTAGCCTCCTCTGGACTCTCTCCAACAGGTGCATCCATGTCTTTCCTGTGCTGGGGATGGCCATACTCTGGCACCAGATGGCCACTCTCAAAGCATCTTCTCACCGTGCAGAATGTCACAGACAGTAAATCACAAGAACTATCATTATACCAGGAAAATATCTGAATCATATGTAGCCACCCTACTCATTGAATTGCACTTTTATTTTGTTAACAAATTGCAACATTTGTTTATAAATAGAAGTGTCTCTCTGCATGTATTGCAATGTCACACTGGCTATACTTAGTATTTCCAGCAGAAAAAGAAATTCTGAGTTATGATCTTTCTCCCCTAATCTCTGGTTCTAATTATTCACAAGAATGGTGATATATTTTGCTGCTTTGCTCTGTCTCCCAAGCAGCTAAAAGCTCCTTAAAGATCCAAATGCTATCAGTGTCTTTCAGACAAAAGAGGATTAATTGCCCTAGGAAGCACTGCTCTTGGAGACACAACTCAACTCTTTATTCACTTGCTTTTGGGAGCAGAAATATCTCCAGAACATGGAATTGTTTGAGGTAAAAAAAAAAAGAAAATCCGCTTATGCTGTATTATGAACAAATCCCAACTGCAAATCAAATAAACTGACAGAACTGAACTGTTCAGTGCTCAGTATAACAATAACCTGGCTAAAAGTACTACCAAGGTGAGTTTCTTAACCTTTGAAAAGAACAAAAGAAAACAAAAACCAAAATCCAAACCCAACTCAATGGTACCTGCTAATGTATCCTGCTTAATCCCAGAGTATTAGATGTTATTCTACAGTACAGAAGATACTAAAAGGCTGACACTGGGATACAGGTCCTTGTTATGTGCCTCCTCTTTTTTTCTTAAATTTTCTTTGAAACATACACTAATATAGGCTGACCATTTTGGATATATATACACTAAAGTAATACTTTTTCTTACAGGTGAAAGTTCTGAATACAGAATAAATCAGGAATAATCCAGGCTGCAAGGAAAGCATTGATCATGGATTTGTAATGCCAGTAATCCAGAAAATGGACATGAGATCAATAACACTCATTAGAAGTTTATCTACAGCTCAGTTTTAGAGTGACACTAAACACAAACTTCTCACGATCCTGAACAAGAATGGTCAGAAAATGCAGCACTGGATTTACCAACCTGAGAACAAAACCTGCAGACCAAAATGCTTCACTGTAAAGTATTGAAATATTTTCTACAGAATAACTCAAGGTTTTCTTGCTGGAGGTGTACATGTTGTTTGTCCACATCTACTGATTGCCACTTACATTACCTTTTTAAAATTTTTCCTTTCTTTCCTCTGCAACTCCAATATACTTGCTTTACTAGTCTGGGGCTCTTGGGACTGCTAACATAAGAGAACAGAATTAAGGCAATATAGCTGAATGACAGAAACTGGAACTTGGAATGCATACTAACACATGGATGATATAACCTTCCATAAACACTGAAGGACAGCTGGGACTAGCAAACACAAAAGATAAGTTAACAATCTGAAGAATTAAAGCATTGTTAAAAGTCTCATTACACATCCTGTGCAACGGGGAAGGAAGGCTGACATCTGAGCCATTTTCACAGTCAGTAAAAGCTGGTAAAACAAAGCAGATCCCAAGAGGACAAACAAAAAGCTTTTCAACATGGGAACAGCCAACACAGTCATCCTTGGAGGTTTTCCAGACCCAACTGAATGCTGGAGCAACCAACTCCAGCCATACAGGCATCCTGCCTTAAGCAGGAGGTTACATTACCCTAGAGATTGCTTCCAATGTGTTTTATGTCCTCTGGATCTTATAACATACAACGTTTCTGTACATTATTACATCAAAATTAGAACACAAGATTAGGCAAAATATTTACAGACTAATTTTAAGAGTGTCTTTAAATGTCTTTTGTGTTTCGTGTAAACACGAAACATCAAACCCTTCGGGTAATGCAGTGTAATAGACAGTGCCCTTGTTAAAAAACCTCTGAAAACAATTAAAAAATTGTTCCATCTTAATAAGACAGAAAGGCATTTTGAATCAGTGCCTGGTAAAGTTATGGAGCTTATTCTGTGAGATATTTGAGAACTCCTAAAAGACAATGCAGTCACTGCTCACAGCTAGTATGGCTTCATGAGAGCAAAGTCCTGCTTATCCAACCCAATATCCTTTTATGACAAGGTAACCCACCTAGCTGATGAAAGGATGAGCATTGTAATGTTTTTGGCTTTCAGTGAAGTTTTTGATACTCTCTCTCGAACAGGAGAGATCTCTACAGGATCCTTCTGGACAAAATGTCCAGCACACAGCTGAATAAACACATCATAGGATGGTTGAGCAGCTGGCTCATGTGTCGGTCACAAAGGGTGACAGTGAATGGGGTTACAGCAGACTGGTCACCTGTCACTAGTGGGGTTCCACAGGGCTCCATCCTCAGCCCTGTGCTCTTCAACATCTCCATAAATTACCTGGAGGAAGGACTGGAAGGGATACTGAGCAAGTTCACAGATGATACAAGACTGGGAGGAGCTGCTGACTCCCTTGAAGGCAGAGACTTTGACAAATCAAGAGGGATGGCAATCACCAACCATCTGAAGTTCAACAAGAAAAACAGATGGATTCTGCACCTGGCATGGGGCAACCCTGGATGGACAGACAGACTGGGGAACGAGAGGCTGGAGAGCAGTGCCACAGAAAGGGGCCTGGGGGTCCTGGCTGTTGGCAAGTTGAACATGAGCCAGCAGTGCCCTGGCAGCCAGGAGGGCCATCCCTGTCCTGGGGGCATCAGGCCCAGCATGGCCAGCCAGGCAAGGGAGGGGATTGTCCTGCTCTGCTCTGCACTGGGGCAGCCTCACCTCCAGTGCTGGGGGCAGTTTTGGGTGCCACAATATAAGAAAGGCTTTAAACTATTGCAGAGTGTCCAAAGGAGGCCACAACGATAGTGAAGGGCCTTGAGGAGAAGCTGTGTGAGGAGTGACTGAGGTCACTTGTTCTGTTCAGCCTGGAGGAGACTGAGGGCGACCTCACTGCAGTTACAACTTCCTTGTGATAGGAAGAGGAGGGGCCAGCACTGATCTCTGCTGTGTGGTGACAGTGACAGGACCTGAGGGAATGGCCTGAAGCTGTGTCAGGGAAGGTTTAGGTCAAATATTAGGAACAAGTTCTTCACCCAGAGGGTGGCTGGGCACTGGAACAGGTTCCCCAGGGAAGTGGCGACAGCACCAACCTGACAGAGCTCAAGAAGCATTTTTATACTGCTCTCAGGCAGTGTAAAAGGTCCTGTGCAGAGCCAGGATTGGGACTCGAGGATGCTCGTGGGTCCCTTCCAACTCAGAATATTTTGTGATTCTGCAAATACACACATTTATGCAATTTTACATAACTCAGGAAAAATATAACTAAATACTTTGAAAGTACATTCACAAAGGTGTCAACAAATGTTCAGGATTTAAGATGGGACTTCCCAAATGGTAGAGAAAAATATCTCTTAGACTTTAGCTTGTCCTCATGAATAAACATCACTAAGGAGAGACAGGAATTTCAGAAGAGGGGCTGAAAAAAGAAAATATTTATCTGTCTAAAAGGCTGAAAGAAGAGTTAGTACATTAAATGCAAAATATTTTATTTATTGCAAACAAAAGCTGTGATAACAACATTGCACAATACTGAATTTTAAGGTTTTGAAATCCTCAAAAATCACTCTCGTGGCTTTTTTGCTCCATATATATCTTTATATTTTTACATTAGTTTTACATTATGACAAGAGTAAATTACTTACAGAAATTAAGACAAATTGTATATAGCCTGCCACCTTACTAATGTTTCATTTATATGTAACTGAGTGTAACCATTTAACTTTGATCTGAAAGGATGATCAGATTCAATGCTTTGCTAATCATACAACAGAATGATACAGTCTGCACCAATAGTTTTTTAAACAATTATATGGAAATTTACTGTGTGCTGTGTGTTTTCTACAAAATGTAGGTAATAACTCACTTTGTTACTTTACTAGAGCAACAATTTCTCCCTTTTGTGTAAGATCTCCGGCAAAAATGCCGACAAATGCATAAATCCAACATTTTCAGATCCAGTGCTGAACAGCCTGGAGGGCAGTAGTAAAAGTCCTGAGTGCAGGATGGGTCCCTCGATGAGCCATCAGGAGAGACCCGGCCTCTGCACTAAACCCTGCTTCCTTAAGCTGCTGTGCAATTTCCTCCACATCCCAGCCTCCCTGCCCCTGGTTAGCCAGGAGGTGGTCAATAAGGCGTGGGCAGAAGGCAGTGGACATGCACTTCACCACCAGCTTGGCGTTGAGGAGCAAGGAGAGTATTTCAGCATCACAAGTGGAATCATCAACCTACAAAGAAAGAGAAATTCAAAGTAATTAAAAATTAATTACCAGATACAGCCATCAGCCAGAACACGTCACGAAGGTTCTGACTGCAGAGTGTGACCTTCAAAGTGAGAGGAGCATTCCCCACGGATTAACTACAGGGATACAGGCTTTGCATATGTCAGATTATGTAATGGTATGTCTTCAACACTCTACCACATTAATATAAATACCTGACCTGCACAAAGTTAAGGAATAAGAATGCTTAACAGCCTGGGATTACACAACCAGCTTTATAGACTTTGCACGGGTTTTCAGTCCCAATGCAGCACAGATCACACTATTTAGCTCCATATCAAGAATGACACTCTGAGGAAGGTCAGAGCAGAGTATATTAAATTTTGGTCACTTTATATTAATATATTACATTGCATTTCACATGTTAATATGACAGGCAACATTCACAGACTCAATAAGCACCCACAGCAAGGATGAGATTTTCAAAATATAACATACTGAAAGATGTGAAGCAGAGCTGCTACCTCTGACAGACATCCTGGATGCCACAAAAAATGTGGTTACTTGATATATGAGAGCATAATACTCTCTTGAGAATCTTGTCTGTAGCTTTATGAATAACACTATAGAATACTTTAAATTCTATTTCAAGTAATTTTGATATGTCCTTCCTGGGTTCTTTGAAATACAGTGCTGTGTTAACTTACCACTCAATGAAGCACAATTGAACAACTACATATAACCAAAAAAGGGACCCCACCCAGAGGGACCTTGGCAAGCTTGAGAGGTGGCCCTGAGCAATCTTCATGAAATTCAACAAATCCTAGTGCATGGACCTGCATCTGGGTTGGTGCAATCCCAAGCACAAGTACAGGTTGAGCAGAGAATGGACTGACTGCAGCCCTGAGGAGAAGCACTTGAGGATGTTGGTGGACAGGAATTTCAACATGACCCATCCATGTGCTCTCACATCCCAGAAAGCCAATCATATCCTGTACTGCATCCCAAGCAGTGTGGGCAGCAGGGCATGGGAGGGGATTCTGTCCCTTTGCTCTCCCAACCTGCATTCAGTTCTGAGATCCCCAACATAAAGACATGGACATTTTGAGAAGAGTGCAGAGGTGGCCACCAGGATGATCAGAGGGCTGGAACACCCCTCCTGTGAAGGCAGAGGGAGATGCTAAGTCTGGAGACATTAAGCCCCTGGAGACACCTCATAGCACCTTCCAGTACCTAAAAGGGGCTAGAAGAGAGCTGGAGAGGGACTTTTTACAAGGGCATGGGGTGACTGGACAAGGAGGAATGATAAACTGTAAAAGGGCAGGTTTGGATTAGGTATTATCAGTAAATTCTATACTGTGAGGGTGGGAGGCACTAGCACAGATTGTACAGGGAAGCTACAGGTATCCCACTCCTGGGAGAGTTTCACGGTCAGGTTGGATGGGGCTTTGAGCTACCTGGTCTAGTGGAAGGTGTCCATGTCCATGGAAGGGGGATTGGAACAAGATGACCTCTAAGGTCCCTTCCAACCCAAACCACTCTGTGATTCTGTGATAAAAACAGGACCAGAGGAGGGCTAGACAATAACCAGTTTTCAATTACTGCACCTTATCAAGTTACAAATAAACGAATCAAATTATGACATATTTACAAAACCATCTCTTAATTTAAAAGGAAAAAGTAATTTGTCTGGTTACTTTCTGCTTAATTTTCTATAAAAATTATGTGCCAACAGACATGATTGGTACCAGGGTACCACCAAGTAATAAACACCCTATGATAAGTTCTTTAGCACCCTTGAAGAGCAATTCAACTGCTACACAGGACCACAGGACATGACTACTGCATAAAGGGTGATTGGCAGTGACACTTTACAGTTGTAATCAAGCCATTTTTAATGTAATTAGCACAGAAGGTCCAGTTTACGAAACAGTTCTAAGAACTGTAGGGATGTCCAGCCTTTAGGCTATCCAATCTTAGTCTTCAATTATTTAGTAAATGCCAAAAGTTAACTATGGAAATGTTTTCCTGTTGAAGACAGGCTGATCATTAAATAAAATGGGTCAACAAACAGCTGAACATAAGCCAGAGTGTACTCAGGTGGCCATGAAGGCCAGTGGCATCCTGGCCTGGATCAGCAAGAGTGGCCAGCAGGACCAGGGCAGAGATTGTCCCCTGCACTCGGCACTGGTGAGGCTGCACCTCAAATCCTGTGTCCAATTCTGGGCCTCACAGTTGCAAGAAACACACTGAGGTGCTGGAGCATGTCCAGAAAAGGGCAATGTGCTGGGGAAGGGTCTGGACACTGAGTCATATGAGGAGCTGCTGAGGGATCTGGGGGTGCTTATCTTGGAGGAAAGAAGGCTCCGGGGAAATTTTAATTTCCCCTGAATTCAGGGGAATTATTGTTCTCTACAGCTGCCTGAAAGGAAGTTACAGTCAGATGGGGGTCAGCCTGTTCTCCTAATTAACATGTGATAGGACAGGAGGAAGCATCCTCAAGCTGTGCCAGGGGAGGTTTACACTGGATATTAGGAAAACATTTCTTTATGGAAAGAGTTATCAAGCACTGGAACAGGCTGCCCAGGGAAGTGGTTGAGGCTTGGTTTAGAGAGCACTTTGCAGTGCTGAGTTAACAGCTGGACATGGTGAGACTTCACAGGTATTTTCTAACCTAAACAATTCTAATTCCAAAATTTCTAGTGTTTGGCATCTTGCAGCACACCATGCAGCATACTAAGCCATTATCCAAACAGCTGCCATCTCTTCTGAAATGGGACTGAAGGGATATTCTCTCCCACCTCAAAGCTCTGTGTGCTCTATTCTTAACTTGTATGTAGAATGAAACTTTACACAGAGTTTCATTATTTGATTTTATGAACATAAAATGCAAATACTAATTACAGTAGTGAGATTGAGAGCGGATGCAAGGTTTAATTTAAATTTTTTTTAGGCTACTATTCAGTTAAGAAAAACTGCTATAGATTAGCATGATTTTGTATCCAGAAACCTACAAAATTGAGAGAGACAAATCTGAAAGAAGACTGTTCCTAGCATAAACCATTAAACATCTGACCTATACTATGAGGATGAAGATGCCCATGCAACCCACAAGCAGAGAAACCTGTCTGCACTCACAAAGAAATGAGATCAGTGTGGTTTCACACAGAACAAAACAGCTCACAAAAAGGCTCTTGGGTTGTGCCCCACAGCTCATTCTTAGGCCCAAATAGATCAGTAGGTTTGAATTGATTAACATTTCCCATTTTCTGACTTGCAAATTGTCTGAAGACATGGTAAGGAAGAGGAAACTTTTGTAATGTAGTTGTCTCCAGGCAACTGGATGGAGACACATGATAGCGACCAGACCCTGTGAATGCATTTCATGCAGTTAAGGCCACTGTCTGTTCCACCATTTTTGGTCAGTCGTAGTGTCTGGCAGGTGTGGAAAGAACACAGAGACACCAAGGTTTAATGAGAATTGCATTTAAAAATAGGCAGCAAAGAAAGCTCAATTGACTATTTACGAGTCTTACAGCTCCAGATCATGTCAATTTCTGGTGTATCAATTGCACATATAGAGACATTTCTAGTCATTCGTTTAAATAAAAATAACAACCTACAGAGATTGTCAATGAATTGATACAGGTTTACAAACCTTAATTGAGACAGCTTATACACTGAAGAGCTCTGTTTAAACAGAACTGTAAGATTTTTTAAAATTAAATCAGTGTAAATCTAGCTTAAGACTACATTTATTTAAAATTAACTTTAAATCAGAACAACAAGCATTAAAGTAAAAAAAAATACTAAAACTATATAAAAGGCAAACACACAAACCATGTATTTTTAAAGAAATACACCACAGAGATTATAGTAAGTTTTTTATGCAGGAAATTGCTCAGCAAAACTATGACTCTCCAATCTAAAAAAGAGACGGTTTCGAGGGCATAGGGCAGACAGCAACATCACTAAAATTATAAAGTGATTAATTAAAAACATTAGCTCATTAAGAAAGTAAAAAATATGAAGCATCAAATTAATCTAGTGGGATCAGATTATGAGAAAAAAAAAAGGCTTTTTTCACTGTTGAATTCTTTGTCAAATGATACTTCAAGATGTAAAAGCTCATCCAAGTCTAAGGAGAAATTGCACAAAACCAAGAAAGAAAACCACTGGCAATTACTTAGCAGACACATACAGCTGAAAATAACCAAAAGTTTGGAAAGTAATATTTCAGAAAAAGAGCCTGTACATCTGCCCTATTCTTACTCCTCACTAGACTTGTAATTCTTCCATCTGTTCAAGCCAGGATGCTGTTCCAGATGGAATTTTGATACTCAAAATGTTACATTTTAAAAAATATTAATGGAACTCAACCTCCAGAATTATTTTTGCTTGCCATACATACCAAAGCAGCCTACAGTAGATATAGACTCCTAAACACACTACATTTTCATTTTCAAAATCAGTCTTTTGAGTCTGTAAGACAGTAAAACCCAGCAAATAAAAAACAACCACCTTACTATCCCAGTTTTAAAAAGCTGTTTTTTCGGGGCAGACAGATCAGTCAAGATCTTACTAATGAATCACTTCTGATCTGCCTGCAGATGCAGAGCCCTTGCTATCCCAAGACCCTAACTAGGCCATGAAAGTAAGACTATTGCTAATCCCAGAATCACTGTTCCAGTGATATGGAATGCAGCTGACTGCAGTTTAAGCAGGTCTCAGAGGTGCAGGTTATCTTCTGCACAAATTAACACCGAACCACTTTCCATATTGTGTGAATAAACTATGACCCACAATAACAACAGAATCAGAGTATATATATAAGAGAAACATCATTACACCTATCTAGAACTCTATGCTAAGGGTGATAAATTTTTCATTAGAATAAAATCTGGAAGGTTTAAATAGGAGCAGCTTTCATTTTTCATATCCATCTCTCTGTGGTATTCACATGCCCTTTGAACAGAGAGAGACTTAGCTTTCTCAGGATTTCTCCAGAGAGAAGCAGAGAAAAGAATGATCAAAACAATTCTGATCTCTATTCTCTACTCCTGTGTTTGTGCCCATGTAGAATGTACTCTAGAGATTGTTTACCCAAGGTGGTTGCTTGATTAGATTCTGGTGATGGTTGTTTGGATTCAATAACCAATTGGATCCACAGCTGTGTCAGGACTCTCGGCAGAGAGTCACAAGTTTTTCTGGTTAGTTAGGTAGTGATAGTTCTTGTTAGTGTAATATAGTGTAACATAGTTTTAGTATAATATAGTATAATAAAGTAATTAATTAGCCTTCTGATATTATGGAGTTCTGCACATCATTCTTCCCCGTCGGGAATCGTAACACCGATAATCTCTCCTTCAGCAGAATTTGTCAGTGTAGATTTAGCATGATGCCCACGCACAATGTCCATGGTTACGAGTAAAAGACTAATGGGGATAATTGCATTAAGGAGAACTGACTTTTTTTTCTTGGCTTTCCTATTTAGGTATTGGCTAATATCTGCTTTCAAGCACTGAAGTGTAGGCATTCAAGTGGTACCTTTGCTCTTATGAGAGCACTTGGGAGTACCCCATGCAGGTGTGGGGCCTCCAGCACAAGACATGGACTTGTTGGAATGGGTCCAGAGAAGGTCATGAAGACAATCTTAGGAGCACCTCTCCTATGAAGACTAGCTGATAGAGTTGGGGTTTTCAGCGTGGAGAAGAAAAGGCTCTGGGGAGACCATACAACAGCCTTTCAGTACAACAGAGCTGGAGAGGGATGTTTTACAAGAGCATGGAGTGCTAGGACAAGAGGAAATAGCCAATCTAAACCAATCCTCTTACTTTAAATGGTTTAGATTGGATATTAGGAAAAACTTCTTCACTGTGAGGGTAGAACAGGTTGTCCAGAAAAGTTGTGGATGCCCCAGCCCTGGAAGTGTTCAAGGGCAGGATAGGCTTTGAGCAGCCTGGTCTAGTGGAATGTGTCCCTGCCCATTGCAGGGTTTGGAACTAGACGATCCAATTCCCCATCAGCATTGTTTGTGCAGGCATCCAGAGGCTCTGGTATTACCAACAGGCAAAATTTCACCCAAACCTTTGCATTAGAAAATCCGCAAGTTATGAAAGGTAAGGGCTGCTGATGACCTAACAGCAGTAAAGAACTGAAACCGCTGTTTCCCGGAGTATTCCCTTCTCCAATACTATTAGAGATGAAAATGCTTTTCTTTTTATTCCTTCCAGGCGTATAGATCTATAGAACAAATAAATAAGGGAAAAAGAAACCAATGACATAAAAAATCCTGGAAAAATAAACTGGAGGAAAATATTTTATTATAATCACTATTAGCTTATAATTTAACTATTTCTTTTAAAGATTAAGCCCCATTAAGTGAATAGCCATAAATGGCATACACTGGAGAACCCTAGAAATTCCATTATTCCATACAAAATTTGTGATTTTTCATATTACATTTTTCAGTAAAACATGTTGGAAGGTAGATTCAATACTTCATCACTGAAATTATAACATGCAAATGAAGCTAAGGTATTCTTTCAGACTACAACATTTTTCTTGTTCCACTTTCTATTAAAATATTGATTGAACAAGTATTTGCACTGCTTATATTAACCCCCACTTGTTAGCTGTTTTAACATTATAGGTACCAACAGGCAATAGAATATTTACTTGCTCTCTCAGATGTATAAAGATCAGTTTTCATCTCTGAAAGTGCACAGTGCACAGACAACACTGAAATCCCTCTCAAAAACAATCTGACTTTTAAGGGCTCCATTGGCAGTAATAAGGTTATTTAGGTAAACTGTTTTTTTATATTACTCACACAGTACACAACATAGGGGAAGAACAGTTATTTCTGTTACTCAGAAAAGACAAGTGGCAGTTCATTTAAAGATACACAATAAAAAGAGGGGTCTGCAATTTCAAAAAAGCTTACGCAAAAACTTGGTTGGTTTATTACAGGCAAAAGCTGTACAATTTCTAGTATCAGCACTTCAGCATCATCCTTAACTGTAAACATCCATAAAGCTGTCAGCAACATACAACAAATGGCTAACTAATACATCCTATCAGCAAGCTAGTGCTGTATTTTTCTCACAGCCATATTTGTGAGCTGTGTTAGCACTGGATTGGGGAATCAATAGCCATGATTCCCCTCTGCCAGATGTTATTTGTCTGTTTCCTGTTTAATGTAAGCAGAAATGGCCTTCCTATGAAAAATTAATTTAGAATTTGACAAAAAGCATTAACTGTCTGAATACTGTTTTTTAAAAAGCAAAAAGTTTGCATAGAAAATGATACTGAATAAATAACACTGGCACAGCTAAGTAATATATGCTCTTTCAGTACAACAGCAAATAATATAACCATAAGAGATGCATATAAAACAAGGAGTAAGAGGTACTTTTTATACAATATAGGAACAGCTTTTACATTTAGCACAGCACGCTTCTGTACCAGCTGCTTTTCTGACACTGTCACATTCCAGGTACTGGCTAAGCTCTATGCCTGATGTAATAAAGTCAACAGTTAAATCTTCATTGACTTAAAGTAAAACATTAGACCAAAGCTAACTGCTCAAAAATTCTAGGTTATTCAGCACTCTTACAGAACTATATGCTCAAATTAATACTGAATTTAGAAGAAAAAACTAGAAACAACTTATCAAGCTGCCTCCTGTGTAAGAAAGCCAAAAAACCCCACAATTATTTTGGGCATGCACAGGTATACAAAGTGCTTTATACTAGCAAGAAGCTAATAAGGTTCCTGGCCCTAAAACTCCAATATAATGTAATCAGCCTAGAGTGTAGGAAACTGAAAGCTGGAGCACGCTAGAAAGAAATAGCCAGTTTCAAGAGCAATACAATTAGTAACCATTCAAAAAGTGCTACTGCACAGCATTATGCTTTAAAAATAGTTAAATAAAATGTATTTGGACACTTATTCCTGCTGACAAGCTTCAGAATTAGTCACTTATACAGCAGCCTTCTTCACCTGTTAACAAAGAAGTCAATTTTAAAAGGCTAACAAGAACACAGAGATGAGAAAGTGCATGCATATCAGATTATCAGATTTCTGCTTGCTTTTCAATGAGATCATCTTGTTTAAAAGTTACCAAAAAGCCTTGTTTTGTAGAAATAAAATCTAAAATTGCAGGTGGTAAAAGAAAACAATCAATGGACTATTGTTTTGGTGGTTAATATTTATACAATTGTTTTGTAAAAAACTCAGAAAATTTGTTGTTAGGAGACTAAATTTCATCTTTTTAGGTGTTCCTTCTTATTTGCTGAAAAGCAAATACACAGGGAAAAGACAGTTACGTAATGTTATATAGCAACTGACAAATACACATTAATGTCTTTCAGTTCTTGTCCAAAGAAAAAGACAGTATTTAGATTTCTTCTCCAGAAACTTTGACATCAAGTCTGTTAAGAATGGCAGGAGAGTCACTGAACATACCATCACATCAAAAACAGTGACATAACAGCTCTCCAAGTGTATATAAATAGATGCCACATTTGTCAGAAACAAGCTGAGTCATCTGACATACTATTATCACTTAAAAAACCCCAAGCTGAGGGAATATGAACACAGAGGTAACAACCTACTTCATGTATCAGAATAGTTTCTGTTCCACCACACTGACATAAAGCAGCATACCAAGTAATTTAAAGGAAGTGCTATGAGCTTTAATCACCTTAAGTACATACAAAAGCTCTTACCAGCCCTGTGTTACTGCTCACTGTGGACACAATAGCTGTGGAAAACCTTAACAATGCTAAGTGTCACAGCAGTCTCTGCTTACTACCCCAAGATAAAAGAGGTAACTTATTACCTCAGCCTCTGAAAGATGGTTCATTCAACTGTTCATACCTTAGCAACAGCTGTTATCTGCTCCAGTGCCACAGCATGAAGGTCTTGGTCTTTGCTTTCTACCAGCAGTTTCAGGGACGGCAGCAGGAGGGACTGGTTAAGCAGCAGCAAACATAATTGTTTTATACACTGAAACAAAAAGTAAATTCTCTCAGCGTGATCTCTGAAGATGCTAACATCATCATTCACAATAAAATTTATGAAAATTTTATGTCAAATGCAAAATGAAAACCACACTTCCACAACAAATGAACTCTGTTGGAAATACATTCTTGGAAACTAGAAAGAACAAATTTTAAAAATGTGGAATACTGGTTAAAGTGCAACATTTGCTAGATTAAGACAAGGCAGATACTGAATCAACGTTACAACCAGGAGTTTTACTGAAAAGTAACAGCAGTCCCACAGCTCTCTGGTCGACTAATATATTTGTGCTTACTTAAATACTGCAAAACACAGGGAAAAACGTTGACAGACACCTGTGAAATTCTGTAACTCAATTATGCCATCAGAAAAGTAGAACAAAATAAAGAGAAAATAACAGCGCATACCAGAGTTGAATAATGTTTCTGTTGCAAAAAGCTTCAACATTTTATACAGTATTTTATATACAGTTAAAGTTTAGCAAATTAAGTTTCTGTTACTCATCTCATTTCCTATATTTGATAATACACCATAAATTTAGCATCACACAACTTCAAGACAAAACTGGCCAGAAAATATCTTCTAAATTAAAAACATACCTCAACAAATCTATTGTACACTTCCAAAACTTTACCTTATCCCTTAGTTAAACAACCAAACAACTTGTCCTACATGAGAGCTGTTTTATTTTCCTCAATATTGTAGTGATTTGTTCATCTAGACATCAAAAAGTATTTCAACCTACAAATGATATTATAAACCAAATTATAACTTCCCTTTCCCTTTCTGTCATTTCTGAGAATTTAGGTTGCTTGTCACAACCACTTCCCAATGAGGCCCATCAGAGATGTTCCATTTTCCAAGGCACTTTACACTAGGGACTCTGGATATTGTATGGTAGTTACATTGAAAATGGTATCCATCTCTTAAGAGATGCTCTCTGTTTCACTCTAACAATTTGAGAGCAATTGTCAAAGGAGCTCATCAGCTAAATATTAAGCTAAGAGAATGCAAGTCATGTATTTTTTATGTCTTTTGAACTTTAATGATAACTGTAACAATTTAATGACCAAGATGATCCACACATTTAGTAGCATAGTTTCAGCAGCTGTGAGCCTAAAAGCCTAAGTATTATTTGAAGATGAGGAGACATTAAATACTCAAAATGTAATGTACCGCACAGACACGTGGCTTTGCTTGGGACAGGGAACGCTCTGACTGTACTTGCTCAGTCTTTTCTAAATTTACACCTTAAAGAAAAACAGCCTAGAAGGATATATTCCACCACACTAAGCTCTGAGTCACTAAGGCAAGCCTTGTTCTCTTATTCAGACTTGTTCCTTTAAACTCAGATTCAGTACTGCTACTGATTGTCGATGCTTAGAATCACACAATATACTGAGTTGGAGGGGACCCATAAGCATCATGAAAGTCCAGCTCCTGGCCCTGCACAGGACCATCCCCCAGAGTCACACCATGTGCCTGAGAGCACTGTCCAAATGCTTCATAAACTCTGTCCATNCAGGGCACTGCTGGCTCGTGTTCAACTTGCCATCAGCCAGGACCCCCAGGCCCCTTTCTGTGGCACTGCTCTCCAGCCTCTCATTGCCCAGTCTGTAAACCCAGGAATGCCCCATCCCAGGTGCAGAATCCAGCACTTTCCCCTGTTAAAGTCCATACAGTTGGTGACTGCCCATCCCTGTGATTTGTCCTGGTTTCTCTGCAGGGCCTCTCTGTCCTTGAGGAAGTCAACAGCTCCTCCCAATTTAGTGGAATGGGCATGCTTGTTGTGAATGATATTATGTGGATCAAGGAATAGGAAGACTAAATAAATACATTAAGCTTTGTCTAAGCATTCATATGCTCATTAAACTTCTGGTAATTTCATATTCCACTGGACTGAGCTGCATACTTGCCATTCCAGCAAACTTACTGAATGAAAAGTCATGGATTCACTCTACACTTCTTTTCTTGAAAATGTGTATTCACAGCAATATTCAGAAAAATAAATTCTGAGAGTGATAAAATACATAATCTGAGCAAAACAGCAATTTTACCGTGCTTGGCAACATTCCCCTCTCAAAACCAGCTGGACAAGTTGAATAACTTTCTGCCTGATGTCTGCATGTCTAGCAGACATACTCAGTCTTAACTACCATGCCCAAGTACAGAAGAAGCCATAATCTCTTTTGAAGAAGAACTACACATTCCAACAATTGCATTTCTTTTTCCACAGGAAGGGACTGGACACCTTGCCAGCTACCAAAGACTGTCCAAATAGTACAAGTATCAACTTGTATCACTGCCACTAATGACTACAGGGCTGCTCTGGACAGGAATTGAAAACCCAAGCCCAGGAAGGAAGGCATCACCCACAGCACTTCTCAGAGCAACATAAGTGGGTTTCTGCTCTGCAGAGAGCACTTGAAAGCATTCAAGTGTCTGCTGCCTGCCATGAGAGGCTCTGCTTAGAGGGGGTTTGATGTTATCTGTGAGAGGGTCAAGGGAAGGCCCAACTCAAAAATCTGAATTACCATGATTTAGTTGAAACTTTTGTATGACAACTTTTGTCTTCTATCTAGTTATGCAGCTATCAGTGATTCACTGTGACATCAGTGAGGCAAATAAACCGTATGTCATAGGAGTCTGTATGGGGTCCAGTATTATTCAGTATTTTCATGGATGGCTTGAAGGGACAGATAATGAGTACAAACAGCATTATGTCTGTAGAGGCTAAAAACAGACTGAAAAGCAGCATTTAAATTCAACATTATCTGAAGAAACTGTTTATGAACAAAATCACACAAACTAAAATCATATATAAAGCCCAGGAAAAACTAGCTACAAAAATTAGAAAAAAAGGAGAGCAACTGTCTGCTGTGTTATTCTAGAAGATAAGTATCTCATAGCCACTAGGAGCCCAGGGTGATTACAGATAAGAGACTAGCTGCATTCTCCCATGTTAACTGACACATGACCCATAGGCTGAGAGAAGAACATGAGACATTCAGAGGAGTCACATCTTTAAAAATTACCAGGGGAAGGAGGATTTATCCCTTTCTAAAGAGATTAATCAGGCAGTGTAGACGTTGGACAGTCTAAGCATGTGTCTTCCAGGCAAATAAAACAATGCTTTCTTCCACTAAAAGGAATGGAGCTATCAATCCATTGAATAATGCAAATTGAAACCCTAAACAAACAACCAATCCCACAAAATACACCTCCCCAAAGCAAACACAGACACAGATACAAAGATTAAAGCTATGTAACTATCCAAAAGACATTAAAAAACTACTTGGCTTAAAAACTAGATAGACCAGTAGGATATGGAATGAAAAAAAAAAGAGTTAAATCCTTCATGACTAGATCCAGAGATGGTTTTTCTAATTTCTAGACCACATGAATTGAAGTTACATGTGTTTTCTATTACAATCTTTGAACTTGGCAAGCTTGTAATGGGAGAAAACTTGAATGGCAAATGTTTTTCATGATAACTAACTAGTTTCAGTTTTTAGAATTCCATCATTCCAGATTTGTCATCTTAATCAGTGTATTTACTGAAATGTCAAATCATCTAAACAGGTTATTTGTCAGTGATCACATTTTCATCTTATTCAGCCACATAACTGCAAATCTGTCATTTGAGCACCTAAGTACTGTAGCCATACATACAAATAAATTACTTAAATTCATACACGCCATTCCCCCTCTTCCCAAGCAGTGACTTATAAGAATACAGCCTGTGTTTGTAGGTAACTGTACAGCTACACATTTTAGTGCAACTCCTTGTTACCATAAAAAGGTATTTTGCATCAGTAAGGCTATTTAAACCTTGAAGATCACAATAACTTCTTATCTGTACCTGTATAGTCATACCTACATGGTGAGCTCTTTCAACATCCTGTGCCATTAAAAAAAACCAAAGGAAGGCATCTCCAATCAAAGCTGTCTACCAATACCAAAACTGTTTAAACAGTGACTTGCCATGGAGATCAGAAGTTTACTCAACTAAGAGAAATGCAAACCATGACCCTTCTTGAGCAGATCTCTTGGTGAACTGACTGCTGTATGACAGTGACACTCACAGGGATTTGTCTCCCTTGGTCATTGAGGTGAGGCAGAACACTCTACTTTGACGAAGTTCAGCTACTCCTATGCACACTAAGATTGTGAGTTTACAAGCTATAATGTGTCATTTCAGCACCTTACAAAGAAAACTACATACCAGTCCCAGGGATACAGAGACCTGCCTTCCACCAAAGAATTTTGGTGGGATGAATAAATTAATAAATGTACTTATCATTTCAGCTTACTGCCACCTTCTGGACTCATGTTTTACAAAGATTTCTGAACTTGACTCA
Organism: Ploceus nigricollis; assembly: GCA_013399945.1. Taxonomy (NCBI): domain Eukaryota; kingdom Metazoa; phylum Chordata; class Aves; order Passeriformes; family Ploceidae; genus Ploceus; species Ploceus nigricollis. The sequence goes on along the minus strand of VXBC01004054.1, from coordinate 563,344 downwards.
GATCAGCGTGTTGGACTAGGAAAAAAACCAAACAACAAACAAAAACCCACACACCCACCTGTCTGTATTTTAAACAGAATGTGCTGTTTTTATTCTGCTTCTCTTCCTAACATCAGCTGTTTTCTATAACAGACAGTGACTGCATAAAGATAATTATAAGAGATTAATCAGCCTACTAAAAATATGCATGACTACTCTGAAATTGTGTGAAGTTTATTAAGAACTTCTCCAGTCTGTCTTCATTAATATACACTGTTTACATACAAAACATTTCAATGTTTTGTATGTAAACAAGTAATTTTATACTTAAGAGATGTTTGTATTGAAGTATGCATACATAGTTAGGGAAGACAAGTTAGAATATCATAGTTACTACTTAGCAATTACTTGTATATTAAGGTTTTTTCCAATCACTATGTTTTTCAGGGGTTCCTCACTAAATCTTTAAGCATTTATTAGTAAGACAATTACTGATAATTTAAGTAACAGTTTTTGCAACACTGATTTAAATGATAATAGATTATTAAAGCCTTTCTACAAATACATTACAGAATAAATTACACTGGAACAGACTTACAAAGATCAGCTAATCCAACCAGCCTCCAACTCAAAGCGAGTCCAACAATATCAAACTGCCAGTGACATGATCCAGTCAAGTCCTAAATACCTATAAAGATAGATTCTCCTTGTCTCTTCTAGGCATCCACCCATTCTAATGTTTCACTACTTTAAAGATGAAAAATGTTTTCCTTGGGTGCAATGAGAGTTTTTGATGATGTAACATGTATCCTTTGCCTCTTGTCCTTTAACTGAGCATGTCTGAAAAGAGACTGACTCTAATTCCTCTCCTTGTTTCCTCATTTGACTACTTAAAGACATGATCTCCCACAGTCATCTCTTCTCAAGACAGACTGAACCAGTTCTCAGCCTCTCTGTTAGCTCTCCATTGGACTTGATCCAGTACATCTTAGCTGTAGCTGGGACCTTGAAACAGGACTCATAAACATGATACCCAAAGTTAAAACTTACCTTGACAGGGAGCATGTGCTTCGTCTCATACAAAGAACGGCAGATTTTCAAAATTTCATTTCCTGTGTTCTCGTTTTCCTCAGGTGGGCAGCTCTGCAGCATAAAAGTCCCCAGTTTCACCCAAGGATTACCATCTATGCATGATCTGCCCAGTGAAAAAAGAGACGTATATAGAATATAAGTATACATATACCCTTTTCTGTAGGTTGTTTCTCGTGTGTGACTTAAAAGTACAACTTCATGAAAGAAAGATTAAAGTTTTGAGACAAGTTACTGTCCATAACGCTATCACTCTCTCAATACAACAAAGAAGTTTAAATTACATGGAATTATGACATGCTTATTACAAACCCTTAGGTATTATACACCAGATAAAGACTGATCAAATTGGAATAGCACAGGATCTTCCCCTGGCTTTACATCAGCTGATTTCCCAAGCAGAGTGGTATTGAGGGAGGGGTGACAGGAATCCAGCATTCCTCATTTTGTTTGCTTTGATCACATTTTAACAGCTTCTCTTTCTCAAGTATCTGTCTCTTGCTTCTGAGAGGAAAATATATAGCCAGATTCACCTTTTAATTTTCAGGTCCAATGAATATAAACAAAAATAAACTTTTTTCCACAGCCAATCCAAAAAGGGTAAGGAAGTGAAATTACATGCATCTGAACTCTGCTAGTAGATATGGATACAGTTACACTTGTTTTACATATTTAAAATGTTCTTTTAAATCCACACGGAACCTATGTCACCATTACAGAATCAGACATAAACAGATGGCAGACAATAGATACAAGTAAATTTCATCATGCAAGATACCAAAGGCAGAGTTTACTGTGAATTTTTTTTTCTGTTGATGCAACATTTTTACATTTTTTCACCTATAGCCATTATTTGGTAGATCATGGAGATATTTTGGATACTTTTTTTAGGAATAGGTGTACTGGCTAGGAGTGGATGCAGTGACAGAAGTGGGTAACAGACCACTTTTCACTGATAGCACAAAGCACAACACTGGAACACACCTACACTGCCATTTTTCTAATGTAAATTAAGTTGATGCATTTCAATTCCCACCTACAGTGGGCTAAAAGCATGCACAGTTACAGCTTATATAATGATTGTATTAAGCCACAATAACACAAACTCTATGTTCATCTGTGCACAAACTTAAGAAGGCACAAGAGGCATTTTAAAAATCACCCCATCAATTTCTCTGGTCAGTAATCAGCATCCCAAAGACATGGTAAACTTTCCACTTTAGCTGAAAAAAACCAAAAACAAGAACAAAAAAACAACTCACAGCAGGACCAAAAGTGGCAGTTTGGTATTATAATTTAGTGAAAATTAAGATGCTCATTTCGTACATGTGACAAGAAACAGTAAAGTGCTGTCAAAGTGCTGCTTTTCAAAGTCATTATTTTGCAGCGATTGTTAAAGCAACACATTAATATAATTGTAAATGGAGTCTGTTAAAAGAGTCTGTTGGATTGACATACCAAGTGTCTGACAGTTCTGCAGAGGACAACCACCAATATCTACTGTTTCATACATAAAAGCTCTCTCCTGCTCGTCGTCCACTTTCAAAAGTACACACTGTAAACAAGTAAAAGCAGCCCCACATGCAGCTGTCATTACCGTCCAACACGAAAACCAGACAGAGAAGATAAGAGTGGGGAACTTTGAATGCAAATTAAACAGAAGTCATTGTCTTTCTTCCTTCTGACAACTTAATTGAGCCTTTCCATCAGTCACAGTCACTGAGCACAGAGCTGTCAGAAGTCTGGCTAGGAACAGCAGAGCTCCTCCTCTCCACTCCTTTCAACCTGATGGGTTGAACCCCAAGATGCCAGATTATTCAACAAACAGAACATGAGGCACTGAATCTGTGAATTCCAACAGCAACTCCACCTCTGCCACTGGTTAAAGGGATAGCTCCTGCTCTGTGATCCATTTCTTGCTTAGAGGCACAGAGTCAAAATGAATTTCCATTTCTATAGCTGCTGCCCCCAGAGCACATTAAGAAAATCTCTAAGAATTTTCCATTAGAAAAAGGAAACAAAAATCACACTACATAACACAAAAATAAACGGAAAGATGCAAGGCCATGAAGGCTTGCCATATGCAAATTTATTTAAGAAAAGTATCAGATTATACAATTTACATATATAAAGCTTTACTCATCACAATTCCGTATAACTATTTCAAATACTCCTGTGCACTATTAACAATTATCTGCTATCTCTAATTAAAACCAAATTTAAGTTACCAAAATCTGACACCTACAGGCAAAATTCAGTTTTCTTCTCTCCTGAATTTTACTTTAGTAACTGGTTATAAAAATTTATTTCTCATCGTGAAAAAAGCAATTACTTCAAAACCACGCCTTAAATTTTTTTCCCAAAGCCAGAAGAGGAAAAATGGGGATTAAGACTAAAAAAGTGAACTAAAGTACTGAGCCTCTAACACTGGGGTTATTTCAGTTCCAAAACATCTTATCAATATTTATAATAAATATAAAAGATGCCTTTTGAATGTAGGCAGCAAATTCCAAAGGACTGCAGAGCTTCAGGTACTGTCAATAATTTTTTTTTAAGAAACACCTTTATGAAATGTTTAAAATGACATCTGACTATGAGCCATCTGGGTGGAGAAGCATGCATGCATAACAAGGGTATGAAAATAAAATTTTAAGAAGTGTACAGCTTTGATTGCTGACTGAAACAACCAAACTACCTCTCTGTTTTCTCACAGTAAACACAGCATATTATGACAAGAAGAAAATCATACTTGTGATAATAAGTATTATTTTAACTGGAGTGTTTTAGAAAACAAGAACTCAAAAAAACATTTAGTATGGACTTACTAACATAGAGGTTACAAAATTAAAAGCCTACCAAAAACCCCCTCAAACCTTAGTTCTTTTATTTCTCCTTCCTTTTAAACCTTTATGGAATGTAAATTGTGTTTTCCAGCTTTATATTAAATTTTAAGTTTTAGATATTTACTGCTAGGTTGAAAACCTAAATTCTAAGTATTCACATGACTCACACAAATTTCCCAGTTCCTGTAAGGATAGTTACATTGGCTGGAAACAATAAGCAATAATGACCCTCCTTCTGAAGGAGGAAAAGAAGAGTAAAGAGTAAACAAACATGTTAATACATATAGTTTTAACTTCTTGATGCTTTCCTCTTTGCTCAAAAAAATTTGTTAATACAACTTGCTTTAAAATGAAATTGTTGAAAATACCACAGACAAAACAGTTCCTGTACTTTACTCCCAATCATCCTAAAGACAGGCTTTTCAGGAACACATATACACATACATACATAAACTCCTAGATTCTAAGCATAGCTGAATGATGTTAATGTGGAATTATGGAACGGGGGAGAAGAGGGAAGAATTATGACTGTGTAATTGCCTAGGAGCCATAATAACTACTTTAGACTCTAAAAGAGTTATAATACAGGTGACCTAAGTATTTGCAGAAATTTTCACTTCAAAGATCGCTGAAGTCGAAGAGGTATCCCCCCTCTGAAATTTGATCCACAGATAGTTGTGACTACACTTTTTTTTTTCTTTCTTTCTATTCTTCACTTTAGGAAGTCAGAGTGAAGGAACATAACACCAAGAGGTAGATATAATTATGTAATTTTTTTAATGTCCTCTGTAACAGAACAGTAGACAGGAACTGCCCATATACAAGAAGGGCTCTCCTTTCACAAATTCGTCTTTCTGTTCAACACAAAGAAAACAGATTTTGCTAATTGCAGCAGTATTTCACTTGACCTTTTGTTCTTTAAGTTTTGTTTTTTTGTCAAAGGTTGTGTGTAGATTTTAAAAAAATTGACAGTTCGCACACACTGAGGCATCCAATTTTCAATTACAATCAAAACTGAAACTTAAAATGAAAGTTGAAACATGAATTTGTGACAGATCCCACAGCAGTCCTTGTAATCTTTAATGTACTGAAAACAATTTCTGGATTGTAAAACTGTCACTAAAGAATTTCAGTTAATGCTTATCCAGAAATTCCAAACTAACTGCAAAACTGAATGTGAAAAACCTTTACAGATTACCTTGTAACCCACCAGTTCTCTACACATACATAAGAGAGTTACTTTTCAGAAAAAGATAAGGCTTAACTTTTCTGAAAAATCAATGCAGATAAACACTTTGTTTGTATTTTGTTTGGGGACTTGAATGTAGTCCCCAAGTTAAAATAGGTTGTAATCAATACCCCTAAGTAATCCAAAAGAAACACCCCTTAATGACTCTAACCTATTGTCAGACATGGCTAGCCAAAAATTTATTAATATTACTGCTCTCTGAAAGATATGTGATCCTTGCCTCTCCACACGAGTTTATTTGAATCCTTATATCTTAGAAGTGATTAGCAGTTAAAAAATTTAGCTGCTATATTCTATACTTTCAAATGTATTCAGAAAGTCACAGAAAAAACTCAAAGGACTGATAAAATATAATGTAGTCTGGATGTTCCAAATTACTACTTTTGGTTAATATCCACTTTGATGGGTGCAATTCTGAGATCTTATAATTATTTTAATCTTAAATTGGTTTGGATGCTTTATTCAGAGACAGAAATAATATGCAGTGGTCTAGACAAAAGAAGTGCCGTTTCGTGGTACCGTTACCCTCCCAGGCCTCCTACAGACTGTCTGCCAAACCCATCTGACCATCATCACCTTTCAGAGGCCTTTCTGCAAAGCGTAACTTTGAATACAAACAACAGTCAGAACCTTCTGTTCTTTTTTTATGGACTCTGTTTATACCACTAAAAACAAGAGCAAAACACATAGCTTGAAAATTAAGTAGATAGAACACTCTCCTGTGCAACAGTTCAGGCAATAAAATGTTTTTCTGCCTTCCTCCATGACGGAGACTACATATGGGTATATACAAGTTTTACAAGAAACTGATTGATTCAGCTCTGCTTTAAATAAACCATTTATTCCTCCCAGTACGACCTTTTCCAAAGGACGCACTCCTACCAGCCAGGTTTGAATTATTTGACTGAAAACAACATGATATCAAGCAAGACTTTGAACTCTTTTCTTACATGGCTGTTTGAAGAAACTCACCCACTGCTACTGTCCATCGGCGGCCAAGCCTGAAGCAGCAAGACCAAGTGCTGAAACTCAGACAGACTCCGACTGGACTCCAGAAGTCCCAGGAAGAGATGGTACCTTTTTTCTTCATTTTCAATATCTGTTATCTCCACCTGAAGGAGACAAAAACCAACCAAACTAACTAACTAAACCAGATTTCACCCCGCCCCCCCAGAAATCAATCATTTAACAGCAATTGACAAACTATCTGTGAAGAACATCACTGTTCCAAAATAATGCAGGAGACACAGTGAACATAATTTTCCTGGAAACCCATTTTCTTATCTCGCATTTTCAACTACATGTAAATAAAATGAGAGAACACAGAGGATGTGGAATGACTTAGGTGGACATTCCTAGAACAATGTAATCTCACACAAGGACATTCTTTGATTAGTTCAGAGGATCAGATCTCTGTCTTTTTCAAACAAACAAAAATTCCTTAGATTTCTTTTTCACAATGTACAGACATATACACACACATTTTCAAAGAACAGCTATGTCCAGTGCTTTCCTAATATGTACTACTCCCTCACCCATGAAAACTCAATAGTTTGATCTGAATTTACAGCACCTCATCTTTTCTCACCTAGAAAAGAGCCTTGAAAGATGCTTCTCAATTGATCTCCCCAGCAAAGAATGTTTGCTAACAAGTAATACAGTATTTCTCTGTACAGGTGTTTGAACCTAAGAAAAACAAAACCCCACTGCCCTATCAGCTCCTAGACAATTCTGTCTTGGGACAAGTGCCTATCTCTGTTGCAAACCTGCAGCTTTTGCCTGAACTTGAATTCACTCCAGTTAATGACAGGTTCTTTTAAAAATAATTACTGCCTGCAGTTTCATGGTAAAAATGTGCACGGTAAAAGGTCTGACTGTTGAAGGAAGATTGCTGAAAATGAGAATCAACTTGCTACTAAATGAGAAGTAACTGCTGTTTAAAAGTTTGGATATCACACCAGGAGGGCTCTCACAAATGGAATAACAATTCGCTGCCTACCTGACAAACACAAGTTTTTAGAGTTTAACAATTATTTGTTACAATAACAAAGTAGCTCCCTCTGTATTATTAACACATTCTAACACTGAACTTTTCTTCCAGAGTCCAGAAACTTTCAGAATATCAAACACTTCAGTTTCATCTTATAATTCTGCTGAAGATACACAGCATTAAATGTTAACTTTTCTGTTTCAGCCCAAGTAGTTCTAAGACATCAAACATGGACAAAGTTTTCCTTAGTTCTACAGCTACTCTGAAAGATTAAAGATCGCATCCCAATCTCTTCAAAGTGGCTCTGATACATCAAGGGCAAATTTTCAAAAGAGGCTGGAAAACAAACATTACTGATGCATTTACTGAGTTGCCTACATAATCTGTGACTTTAAAATATTTAGTGCTGAAAAACTGTTTGCTTCTGTCTCCAGAGTATATCTGAAAGCACCATACATTTCAGATAGTGAAAAATGTTCCCTAGATCTGTCCACTTGAAATATTTTTCTTTACTGCAAATGTCACATAGCAGACATCAGTTACCCACTTGTAATACATATACTTGATAATACATAATATTATAATACTAGATATTGAAATGACAAGGTTGGAAAGAGAATGGAGATAAACATGAAAGGAAAAAAGGGATAGAAGACGTTAACCTCTAAGGTTCCAAAAAATTTACCGTCTTAGCAAATTATGTACTAGCTAGACAACAGAAGCTCTCACACTGCTTACCCATCCCCAAACCCCTTTCTCAGAAAACTAGCTCTTTATATACTGAAACCAAGTACATACCATTCTGAATGGTCCACTGAGTACATTTTACTGGATCTTCACAAACAGCACATTACTTCAGAACACAGACTAAATGTTAAGATCTTTCTAATGATAACCATAAAAATGGCAGTAAATGGCAAAGACAATATCAATATATGAGAGAAGCTGTCAGAGAAGGTCCCCTACTAGTAGCAGAGGGTAGATCAGACATCCTACTCAACGTGAACTGAATTTCAAGAATTCTGCCTAATACTGCATCTTTACAGAGCTGGGTTTACATTTTTTTAATGAGCTTAATTAATGTAGTGCCATGATTTTGTGTTTTGGACAGTTGGATCCTTGCAACATGATTGCTCATGACAGAACACATGCTAATTCAATTGAAGTCAATCAGAAGAATCATCTTTCTATTCTCAAATGAGAGAGCATTTCTCTCTACAATGGCTTTTTTTCAAGTCACCTATGTTTCTCAATAAGAGTAATAAAAATTAAGTGAACTTTCTTCGGTGTTAATGATTCGTGGTTTTTAAGAAGACTAATGAAAATTCACTCTTTATATGACATTTTAGATGCATGTCACTTCCATTTAACGTGAAACGAGAGATTTCAGTGATAGTTCCTTGCTAGAAGAAAGCAAGACCTTGAAACAGCACAGAACAATGAGGTTTTAATTTATATTTACTATGTATGTGTATGTATATACATCTGTATATATCTAGATAGATAGATCAATCTATATAAAACACACAGAGAGAACTTAAGTTTTGCTCTGTATTACTGTCTTGGCTTTCTGAGTTTGAGGGAGAGCACAGTGAGGAAGCAGACACGTCCCACAGCAGAAACAGAGCATGCTCTGTGTAAAAAGGTAGAAATTCCACCTTCACAAAGTGAAAGCCAGCTGAGATGAGTTGCTGTGGTCAGTCAAGCCTCTTGTTTTGTTGTATCAACAGATTAAAAAAAATCCACTTTTAACTGAACACTCTCTTTGTAGCAATTTTGGATGATCTATTCAGATGACTCTGACTATTGTTAACACAGGGTAATGGGACAATATCACTCTGCTTCCACTTCCTCTCTTTTTTTTTTTTTTTTTTTGAAACAAAACCCCAAAACATCTTTCTAAACCACTCCAAGGTTGTAATGAACTGCTCGGAGCCCTCTTAACACAGGTGCCTGTAAAGAACCTGTCAATAAACAGCTTAATGTGGCCCACAGCCAGGCATGAACTTCAGATGACCCCAAAGAAATATGAAAAACAAGTGGGGAAAAAAAAATCAAACGAACCACAAAAAAACAAAAGCAAGGAAAAGAAAAGCAAGGGCTTTCAGTAACAACAGATTTGCTCAATTCTGACTTTATCGTCCTCAGTTTCAGTCAGTCTCTTTGGCAGTAGAACACAGCTGGCATCATGTTTCTCATTAAAAGGCTGAACAAATATTTACCACAATGGGAAAGTCAATTAGGGGAATTAATTGTAGAAATTATACTCATGATAGATTATAAAACAAAATACAAATTAAGTAAAGCCAAACCTTATGTTAAACTGTAAAAACACACAATTTCATTATTGAGGGACCACATATGTTCAGAATCGAGAATATACAAACATCTGCATATGTTAACATTCCTTCAAAAAATCATACAGGAAATTCACGAAGCAAAATACTGGCTATACAAACAGCATGAGCCTGTCATAGCCTATGAGAGATTCAGTGTTGAATTAAAAACTGTGCACTTAGAATTTCTCCTCAAATAAATCCAACTTTTCTGCCTTATAATCAAATCTTTTGGACTTACCTTAAATCTTATAAGACTCTTTCCTCACAGATTAGATCCTATCAGATGCCCAAAATGTTGAAGGCACTCAGTTTATCGACTTTCAATGCATAAAGTTTTGACTCATGTTGTTCTACAGATTTGTTATTGCTTCATACTCATCACCGGTGGTATGGATGAAGGAGTCCAAATATGAAAAGTTGCCTCACAAGTTAGTTATGTAGCTTCTGGAAACCTACAGTTTTACAAAAACTGTAAGATGATGCACTTGAAGAATGATAAAGTTAAATAAAACTGTGGAAATCATACATGACTGATAAAAAAAAGCCTTTGGCATGGCAGAGGAGTGAGATAATGTACCAAACTAAACCACCGCAGAATCAGTGGTTTAGTTTGGTACATTATCTCACTCCTGAAATCAAAGTTAGTTTAAAATCAGTACTTACAGCAACTTTGGAATGCTGCTGTATCTGAACTGCATCCTTAAGTTATAGATATCCACTAACGTGATGGTCTCCTGATCCAACAGGACAGACACATCTGATAGACTTGTAAATACTTTATTGCTAAAGCTATTTAATTTGACAATCTGGTGCTGACTGATTTGGTTGATGATGATTTTTTTCTTTTGTTTGAAAAAAAAATGGAAATGCCAATAAAAAGATCCAGTCAATTCAACTCTCTTCTTCCTCTGAGATAACAGAAAAATGCTATTTTTGTATGACAATGGTGAGCAGGAAAACTAATGCAGACAGACTCCAACCTCCCTCTGCCCACTGGTATCTATTCTGAAAATTCCATTTTTACTCTGTGTTAGTGCGACAGAGCCACAGCTTTCATCAACAGATTTTGCTGACTACAAAGGAAATAAATGATAAGGATGTTTATAAATGAAACCAGAAAAATATTTTCACTATAATTGCTTGTTTATTGAGAAAAGCTATATCCATGCTTAAAAGCAACTCCCTGTCCTCATGGCAGAAAAATTTGCTGTTACCAAGGAATGCAACCAAAAACGTACTGTTTTACATGATTATAAAATTAATTTTGTTACATCTACCAGATGGTAAATGTAAGTATTTCAAAATGTGTTCATGTTTGACACTGCAGCATAAATTTGAATTAAAATGGCATTGAAAATAGAAACACTAAGCAGGCATTTGACTGGTCCCTTATTGCTACAATAGACAATTGTTCTGCAATTTCTCAGAACTTCCTTGTAAAACGCTGATTTTGTATATCTCCCCACCCCCCTGCCCAAGCTGTAGTGGTAGGGAATTTATCTGTGCTGCATCTCAAAATAATAGGCAGATGTGACATCAAAGATTTTATTCAGATTTTAGATAGGGAACACTGATGCTAAAACTTCCTTCCACTCATTAGACAGGGCTTAACGGGGTTTATAAACAACAACTAAAAGGATTGGTAGCAATTTGACTGCATTCCCGTAATTGCCATCTTGATGTGCTGTTCATGGCTCAAAAATTCAACAGCCTTGCCTCAAGGAGTTCACAATCTAATTAACTAAATCAGCAAAGAAAATACTGTCCTTCCTATACAACAGGCCAGTAGGGTTTGGTCACTGAAGAAAGTAGTCCTTCCACTTTGCAGGTCAGGCTGTAACTGTCATTCCCTGCTCTGCTGGTATCTATGGAGCTACTTAAAGTCTGCACAAATATAAGTTACTGAAACCTACCTCCAGTACAAGGCTGCAAAGTTAAATGCTTTTTACAAAGGACATATAAAATTACAAGTTAAATAGAAATTTTAAAGTCAATTATTCCCAATATGAACACAAACGTCAAAAATCAGTCAAAAAAAAAACCCAAAAAACAAATACAATCTGCAACACTATACAACTCTTCCTGAAATTGCAGAGCTACTGAATCTGCACATGTAAGATGAGGAGCTTTTAAAGGCTATTATTTATTTCATTATCTTCAAACTGTTTCAAGATATTAGAAATCCTATCAGCTTTGATGTTAGACACATTATATACTTGTGAAACAATGCAAAACCACAAGCACATATTAAACATCTTATTCAAGATTTTCACATGCCAGAGCAACAGTAATCCCTTTTTAAAGGCAAAACCACAAGTACTATGCTCTGCAACACACTACCAGCATCCTATTATTTCTAAACTAAGGTTTGTTTTAAAAAAATCCAAATTAAACAACTTGTAAATTGTGATTGAGGGGAAAATCCTCCAGGACACAACAGGGTCAGGCTGGGCAGAGTAATAACAGGCTTGGAAAAACAAACACACTGTATCATTCAGCCACTGGTCCACCAGCATATGGGCAAGGGCACACAGGATGGAGAAAGTCAAGGGCAAAGGACTTTAACTGTCAACTTTAAGCAGGCAGTTTTGATCTTACTTTCTCCATCTACCCTAGTTCACATTTTGATAATTCTACTTTCAACCCATTTTGGTAAATGGAAACTTATGTGGTAGGAAGTCACAACTGAGAAACGGCAACTTTTAAAAAACAGTTCCACTGGCCCCACAGAATGCTCCTGTATAGTAACAGGATTTAGCTCTTGTTTAATGAAAAAACACAACAGCTAAAACATGATCCAGTTTGCTGCAGATTAAATTCCCTTGCTTGAAAGCAGCTTTTTTGAAGCTATGCTTATGGAGTTATCCCAGTTAATGCAAAACAACAGTTTTATTAAGGAATAGTTACTTAAAAACAACAAAACCAACCAACAAAATATTTAAAAAATCCCCAACCACATTCCAAGGACTGTGACAGGGAGGTTTAGGCGGGATATTGGGAAAAGGCTCTCCACCAGGAGGGTGGCTGGGCACAGGAAGAGGCTCCCCAGAAAAATGGTCATAGCACGAGCCTGACAGAACTCAGGAAGTGTTTGGACAGTGCTCTCAGGCACATGGTTTGACTCTTGGGGTGTCCTGAACAGGGCCAGGAGCTGGACTCATTGATCAGGGGCTGCTCTGACCTACACCGAAAGCCACAAACACCGTCTGACAGATCAGAAAGAAGCGTCTGCTATCAAAACTACAATCTGAGAGCAATCAATTCAAAATTAAAACTGAAGTCAAGGGTTTTGCATGAACAAACTCAGTGTTCACAACCGTGCCTTATACCCCAAAGGAGGAAGAACTCTGAAGTCAGGCGTTCTTGCACTTTCCCGAGAGCTGGGCTTCACGTATTAAAACTATTATTGAATTCTGAGCACATATGCAAGCTTGCTGCATGCAGAAACTAAAGAGAAGCACATAATAGCACAGGTAAAATCCTGCTCAAATTAAAGCCAGTGTGTAAGATAAGCAAGTTACGGGATTCAAGTTAAAAAAACAAATCAACAAGAAGCCTACTGGTGATGAATCAAACTAAGGCTCAGCCACATGTTGAGTTATTATAGAAATACCCAAGAACTTTTTTCTTCTGAAGTGATTTATATATTGTTTAATTCCTTATCTGCTTCACATGCAGCTCACTAAGAAATGCATATAGATTCAATAAACACAAATGTGTTGCCTAATGCATAAAAATGAATAACTTGTGCAGAAAATAAAATCCATTCATTTGTATTCTGCAGGAGACTATGTCCTAATCTGCAAGTACATTTCAGCACAGAGAAAAACCTCTGAGGACTGTACATGGATACTGGTAGGGAGAATAAGGGCAAATAATGAAAAAAAAGGATGCATTTGAAAGACTCCTATAGCTAGCTAGCTGGAACTGAAAGAGACAGGACTAATATATATTATTTAAATTGTATATTGACTAGATGTGTGTTAATATGTAAAAATTTCGATGCATGTATGCTTAAAACTAACACCTGAGCAACATGCGGGACTCACAGACATGTTAAGTAATCTTCTGTGTATGCACCAACTACTAATCACTGTTTTTTAATTCAGAATTTATGTATTATATAAATACTCTAACAGAGCAGACAACAGCATTAGAAGATACAGACTAGAAATGACAAGATTTTAATCTTTAAATATTTCTTTTAAGCTGTTAACTCAGAATCAGCCATTTCCTTCATACCATACACAAGTGGTTTTTTATTTACCCTTCTAATAACCACTACTATCAAGCAGCAGTGCCATCCACAAGCTCACAGTATTCACCCCTATGCATAACTGCTGTCTTGATAACCAAAGTCTGCAATTCTTGCTAATAAAGCAAAATTCTTTTAAAAGTTGTTTACATGTAAGTGAAATGTTTTCAAAATTAGTACTTCCAAAATATCTTCCTGTAGATAGGCAGGACTAGAAAAGTCAAAGATACATTTCTAAAAAGAAAGACTCCCACTAAACTAAGATACTGTCTTATAGGAACAAGAGGTTGTTGATGTCAACTCCAATTTTAAGTAATATTTCAGTATTACTCTTTCCAGATAAAAAAAGGAAATGCTTATTTTTAATGAAAAATTCCTTCATTGTTTATCCATATTTATGACCTAGGCCAGGAGCAATTAAAATACCAGGTGGAAGGTTATCACAAAATTATTTAAGCTGTAAAAACTGAAATAAGTGAGTAGCTCTGTTGCAGCCATAAAAATAATCCGATTAGGGCAGGCAGCATCCCACACCTGTCACACCAAATGGCTTTACAGAAGCACTGCAGTTGGTGGTTTTCCTTTTGATTTGGTGTAGCTGATGTCCTAACAGTCACAGACTGGATAGCTGGGTCCATGGGTAACAATAGCAGCAATGTAGAAAAAGAACCCCTCACTCTTTCAATCAACATGAAATATCACAAATTCTTATAAAGTAAGAACTATTTTAAGAATATCTGAGTGAGGCCCCTCAGATGATACAGAGTTTGCAGATCTCTAAATAAGAATTGTCAACTAGAACAATGGCTGATGGAATAAGAAAACTATTTGGAAAAAAGAACAGCATCTACTGTCACAGTTATTAATAAAAAAAATACTAATTTAAGATACTAACACAAAAATGCCTAAAGAAAACCAGTTTTACAATTTACTTATATTTTCAAAGGGCTTAGAACAACATTCCTGACTAAAAATACTGAAGAACATAATCTACTAAGAGGAAAAAACCCAAAAAATGTAAACAACAAAAAACCAGTTTATGACCAAATAGTAAAGGTAAAAAGTAGAATTTTTACCTACCATAAACCATGGGTTTATGGCTCCTTCCTTGTTTATATAAACTATGTTTTGGGGAGACTGCAAGCATTGAACAAACAAAAATGCAGACAAATGTTTGTCAAGGCTAGTTTATGTCAAAAGAAACCTCCAACAGACTCAGGAAAAAAAAAGTCTAGGGTAAGTAAATGACTATATGATGGCAAATAAAATGTAAAAATGCATTTTAAAATATGCTACATTAATCTAATCAAGTCAAAACAGTAATCTGAGCCTCACTGAATGAAATCCAGAGATCTCTGGTTGATGTACAGATGTAGTCAAGAGAGCAATCAAGGTGTTGGGATGTATAATCGTGACTGTTAATTTCCACAAGGACAGCATATTCACTTCTCTAATTACCTTTCTCAGGAGGTGTACTAAGTATCACAGTGGGTTCTGAGATAGAGGCGAGGATACTTACAGAGAGAAAAAGCTGTGAAGGAGGTGGTGTGACTGGAATTGGCTACTGAAGTAAACAACAGAATACGGGAAAAAGTGTAGTGAATAAAGAATTTGATTTTCTGGATTTTAATATCCTAAAAAACCACAGAACTTAACAAATCACATAAAAAGGTTAAGTCATAGAAACACAGAAAGCTTTGGGTTGGAAGCGACCTTAGAAATCATCCAGTTCCAACACCCCTGCCATGGGCAGGGACACCTTCCACTAGACCAGGTTGCTCAAAGCCCCTTCCAAGCTGGCCTTAAAATACTCCCAGGAATGGGGCATCCACAACTTCTACGGACAACCTGTTCCAGTGCCACACCACCCTCACAGTAAAGATTTTTTTTCTACCACCTGTAGTTTAAACCTAATGTCTTCCAGTTTGAAGCCATTCCCTCTTGTCCTGTCACTTCAGGCTCCTGTAAAAAGTCCTTCTCCATCTCTTTTGCTGGCTCCTTCCAGGTCCTGGAAGGCCATATTTAGGTCATCCCAGAGCCTTCTCTTTTCCAGGCTGAACAATCCCAACTCTCTCAGCCTTTCCTCACAAGAGAGGTGCTCCCTCCCTCAAGTCATCTTGGTGGCCTCCTCTGGACTCACTCCAATTGATCGATAGCCTTCTGCTCAAGGAGACTCCAAGGCTGGGTGCAGCACTGCAGGTGGGGCCACACCAGAGCAGAGCAGAGCAGAGGGGCAGAATCCCCTCCCTCACCTGCTGCCCATGCTGCTTTGGATGCAGCCCAGGGCACATTTGTCTTTCTGGGCTGCAAGGGGCACAAGGCTGGGTCATGTCCAGCCTCTCACCCACAGCACCCCCAAGTCCTCCTCAGCCAGGCTGCTCTGATCTGTTTGTTCATCCCCCAGCATGGAGTGACATCAGGGGTTTCTCCAGTCCAGGTGCAGCACCAGCACTTGGTCTTGTAGAAACTCATGAGATTCCCATGGGGCCACTTTTTGAGCCTGCCCAGGTCCCTCTGGATGGCATTCCTCCTTCACAAAGTTTCAGCATGTTTTGTGCTCAGTGATGTACGGTGTGTACTAATGCCAAAAATTTAGCAAGGAATATCCAAGGCTGAAGCACAGTTTATCCACCAATTTCTTTGAAATGTAATAACAGAAGTCTGATTATATCACTAATAAGCTCTTAATTTTTCTGAAACTGGGATCAAAACTGAGTATACACTGTTTCAACCATTCTGCACTTAAACCTTCATTACAAAGACCTACCAGAGAAAGTGAATGATCCCCCATCAATCCACTCCAGAGCATTTTTATCTTCCTCTGAAGTAACTGCTACTGGTCACAGAACACTGCAGTGCCCAGGGCTCAATTCAAAACTTGTGTGCACTCATGCTACATTGCTTTTCTCTCCACTTTGTCTTATCTGCTATACTTGTGTAGTTAATGGAAAATATTTCATTTGCATCTAAAAGTATTTAATTAATCATACACGCTACAATTTATGTTCCCTGGAAAAAGAAAATTCACATGTTTTCATATGGATAAATTGCATCTTCAAGGAATGGAAATTAGTGTTTTAAAATATTAATTAAAACTTAAATTAAATTTCTTAAGCTTAATTTTTATGCATTACCAACAGAGAAACAATGTCTCTAGAATTATAAACAACATCATAACAAATTTACTCAGACTTGATAGGAACATAAATCTTTCTTCTATTTAACCATTTTTCACAAATACAAGATGGCTGAGGATAAAACAGATACAGCTCCTTCACTTGTGTTTTGCCAGATCAAGCTAAATACAGGTCATTGTTACCTGATAAATGGCTTCAGCAAAATGACTTCTCATGTTTAAATCTCTGACATGAGAACAGGAAATGGGAAAAAGCTGAAAATCACTGGACACTGACATTCCCATTGAGACCATTCTCAAGAAACTAGTATGAAGAAACACCATTTTTCATTAACACATTTTTCATTAACAGGGAAAAGACAAACAAAGCAGCAATGGAGTCTTGACAGTCACCCAAGTTCTCAGAAAGTCAATGCAGACATTACTAAGGTTGCTGAGACACAAGTTTGCATATGCCATACATCAACTGCCATACAGGCAGGAAGGAAAATGTTTTGTGCACATCCCACACACACACAACACCAATTAATCTGTCAATTTTTCAAAGCTAAACTTTAGGGGAAAAAAAAAAAGAAGAGAGAAGTGCCCAAAGTTACAATTTTAAATCCTTAATAGACATTCCTTCCAATTTTCAAAAACATTTAGCCCTCAGCAGCTCTCTATACCCTAAGATCATGAAAAAACCATCATATAACAATATGAGGGGGAAGGCTAAATGAGATTACCTTCTCTAAACGACAAAGCTATTTGCATTTAAGTGGCATGCAAGTAGTAATTACATTTTGCATTTGCATAATAATGAAACAATCCTTTTAAGAAAAGGTGTGTCTTGTAGAAGCTTCACAATTAATAACTTTGTATATGAAAGTAAGCCTTGGTTTACTTCCAGAAGCTTTGCTAGTGCCACTGTAACTTCCTGGGGCAAACCCTAATCATTCCTGTAACCTATGCCTTGTAACTGGTCACTGAGCTGAACAGCTAACTACACACATACACACACACACACACAGCCTGTTAGCTGACACTTCAGGCTTGTTAGACACTACTGAGTCATTACAGACTATATTTTTATATTATTTGAAAAGAAATGGATTTCCCATCTTAGATTAATAAAGATAAATTTTGATACTAACATTCTAAATTATGTCTTTCTTCCCCCTCCAACATTTTTTTAATATAGAAAAAGTCAGTATTTTTATCCATACTTTTCATGCACCAGTTAACTAGAAAATTACAGAACCTGAAGAGCTCAGATAAAATTCATCAAGGGGATTAAAACAAGGCATGCCTCCTCCTCCTCCATAGCGTGGGATGCTACTGGAATGTGAATTAAAGACTCTCAAGCCTTTGAAAAATGAGGACCCCTGAATTTTTAATTTTGTTAACTAATCATTAGAGAACTGGAAATCACTGTGCTTCTGAGTGTTTGATAGGTAGCTGCTTCCATAAAGTACATTTTTAATTTTGTAAGAGCTGGCCTGTTTCCCAGCACATTGATTTGTGGGACCACTACTTACAGCACCTAGAGCATAATTAAATATTAAGTCCCTCCCTGATGTATGCAAAGCCTGTCTAAGAGGATTAGTAGACACACTGAGGGTGGCTTTCACACATTTTCTGGTAATTGAACACTGCAATATCATTAAAATTATCTTTATTAAATATAAATCCACATTCATACTTTATAATATCTGCTGTCCCTTTTTGTGCTGAGGATTGGTATAGGAAAAGAGGTATCCCCTAAAAGCATGTAAGAAATGCCACACAAGTAGTAATACAACAATCTGGAAGCAAGATAATGAATACATTTTTGACCTATTTGCAATCTAAGGTTCATTAAAAAGCCCTGAAAACCAACAACCTTTAAACACATTTCTGTAACATCTAAAACCAGCATTCAATCCATAGCCCCTTCCCTCCTCACTTATTTTAAATGTGATTTTTTTTTTAATTATTTTGCTGGATGAGAAAGGATGACCAAATTAATAAAGGTGTAGTGATGCTAGAGAAAGTGATGTCTACAGACAAGGCAGGCAGACTGACATTGTTTGAAAGATGAGATTCCTCCTGTCTACTTCTTCACCCAGGATTACTCAGCAACCTATTAAACTTTTAAGTTGTCCTTCAAAACTCCCTCCTGTAAAACTGGGATGCTTTTAAAGGTCTTTGTACCTAAAGTGTGAACTTGCACAAGAAAATTGTGTCTTAACCAAAATGCTCTGCCAAAGCTCATATAGAAATCTCTTTTTGCTTTTCAGCAGCCATGTAAGCACTGACTTCTGCAGTGTTCTTGCCCCACTAACATACCTGAAGGACTGGGAAATGTATAGTTTTCAATCTGCTATTTTATGATGATACTTTCCTTGTTTGTTAATTCACAAAATATGCAAACTTAGTAAGACCTCAAACAAGGCCATCACTTGCTTTTCTAGTATCAGTTTGTAAACTAGGATTTGGCATCAGCTGACTAAAAAAGGAAAAAAATCCAAAATAAATACACCTAAGACCACTTATTTATTTTCTTGGACAATTGTGAAGAACTCTGAATTTCAGTGACAGGTATCTAATGGACAAACCAACATAACTCTTCTGTCTAAATAACACATTAGTTACGTAGCACAAAATATTTGAAGTAAAGAAAGGGTTCTTATCTACCACACTGAGCCTGAGCTGACATGAAAATGATAATAATTTTAATATATTCCAAGAGGACTCTTATAATTGCACTCTGTAGCAGAAATTGGGATGCATAAACAATGATTTTTATGTATGTACATTTAAGCACTGCTTTCACTGTTGTTAAGAATGAAAGCTATTTCCATACTTAGCTAAATAATATATATACAGAGAAATTAGTATTACAGTGTTGTGTACATACTTTCATACAGTTATCCCTGAAAGGTTTGAGCTTATCTAGCACATTATTCAAACTTTATCATGTCTTCTTGTACAACTTGCCTACTCATCAGTGCTGAAGCACTGAAGTGATCAGCAACTCTGTGATGAGCAGGTGAACTGTTTCTCAGTCAGTACAAACTTCTTCCCTTGCAAAAAGAAAACCAGGTTTTCCTTCTTGAAACTAGGAGTATTCTAAAAATCCCTTCAGGAAACAGAAAGTAACTGATTTTATGGAGAGGCCTGAACAGGCTGGAAGACAAGAGCCAGCAAAATTTGCACAAGGTTTAACAGCTGTGCTGAACCTGGAACAGCACAGGTGGGGAGAGCACAGCTGTGGCTGTCTCAGCTCTGCTGAGGGAGCTCTGGAGGTTCTGGTGGGCAGTGAGCTACACATGAGCCAGCAGCATATGAGTTGCATTCAATTAAGTCCTAAAATTTGGTTTTGTAACCAAATGGATGGATGTTTCTTTTTGCAAAGTTATACACCCTGACTTAACAAGATTATGGGAGAAAATAAAAGTTTGATAAATTTTTAAGGTAAAATCACAAGTGTAATGAGTCTCATAAGGCTTCTGTCAAATATAGGTTCTTCTTCTGTCTTCTACAAACATGGCTGAAAGCTATTATCTGTCTCTTTTTTTCTTAAGACATACTCTAGTTGAATGTTTTATAATTGGAAATGATTTTGAATTGGAAAGCAGGTCACAGGCAACACAAATACTGACAAAGGATTGAACTGAAGATGAAGAATCCAATCACAGACACCTGAATAGTAGCTGAGGAGTTAAATGCTGGTATTACTGTAAATACAAGAAAAAAAGTAATTTCCAAAGAAACCAAGAGATAAGTACTTTCTTTTCCTTTTAAGATTCTTAGTAGGATTGTTCCCTTGGATGAATTTAGCACAGCAAGTCAAAACTGAGATATTGCTTTTGTTTTATATGAATATAAAGTGGGTTTGTTCATAGATTTTTTTGGGAACTATTAGAAATATTCTATTTTTGTTCTGTAAGGTCTTGGCATGGGGGGAGGCACTTAGAAAATGAACAAAAAGTAACTCTGCTTCTGAACAATTCTACATGCAGCAAGAGCTATTCACATGATTTCAAAACTGCTACACATTCACACAATAATATTTAAAGGCTCCATAAAAAAAGAGTCAGTGGCCAGTAATTATCATTCTAATTCTGAGTAAAATGTGACACCAAGAGGAAGAGAAAGAGGAAAGGTAAAACTGACAGAAAAAAATGGTCAGAAAAGAAAGAAGGTACAAAAACATGTACAAAGTCAATGTTTGACATGGAGGAAAATCACTAGCGTTCCATCAAGTTCAGTATTATGTACTCCTGATCATAAACAAGAATCAGAGAAGTCCTTTACCTTTATGTAACTTTGTTTTTCAAAGAATCAGAATGTATCAGAAACTCGATTTAAAAAGGAAAGTAGGATTAGCTTTCAGACAACAGGATGCATCACAACCATATACTGCAGACCAGCATTTCATTATGTAATCCTCACATAAAACAGTTCAATCCTGTAATTTGCGGCAATCACTATTAATACCTTTGTTTCAGGCCAGCAAGCTCTGAGAATGGCTTGTGTCCTGAAGTACACAAGTAGCTTGCTATCCTCATCACTGAGATGGAAGGCTTGCTCCAGAATTTGCAATACCCTGATGCGAGGCTTCACTGGTAGGGAGTCATCACCACAGAAAGGTCTCAACCACTCCAGAAGGTCATCTGAAGAAACTATTTTCTCCCTGTAATTAAACAATATTGTGTTAAACAGTCTCAGGTAATAATCCTAATGAAAATACTACATGCATTTTTAAAACTTAACAAGCACATTCAGTATGTAAGAAATACCTAACACCAGGAAATGGAAGATCTGACCTCTGTGAGGCTGCAGGGAAACTGGCCCTTGTAAATCAAGAGCCCAAAGCTGTGTGGCTTAAGAACTTTTTCTGCACTTCAAATGACTATGTAATACCATAGGAATCCATCTGTACACTTACATATTCTCCCACAACTACCCTGGTACCATACACTGGTGCTGCGTTTCAGCTTCTGGAAATCCAAGTCTTTTCATGGGATCAGGGCCTGACTGATGCCTGTACTACCACACTGTCTGACTTTATGGAAAACCAGCTCGAATGCTTGCATTTTTAGTATGACACTTCTATCTTTGAATGTTTATTCATACTGCCACCCTGCACTCTTCTTCTTCCTTTAAAAGCCCTTTCTTTCCATTCCACACACACAAATTATCTTCTCCCATTTGCAGCTCTAGCCTTATGGGTTTTTTTCTGCACCATCTCTACCCAGCTTGATCATTCTAAGTTCTTAGCATGATAGTGATTGCAATATGCCCAAAATCCTCAGAAGGAAAAAAAGAGAGATGTTAAAACCCCTAAACTTTGGGGTCAGACTTTGTTAATTATGAAAACTCTTAAGTATATAATTTGATTCAGAAAGTGAATTATATAAAATACATTCTGTGTGGAAGCATTCACAGTTCAGAGATCACCAGGAACTGACCAAGCAGTTCACGGCTGGAGACAGAATAATCTGTGGGGTCCCTTGGAGGCTATAAACTAACAGGTACTGAATCAGTAAATGCTGTTTTAACTTTCAGTAGTATTTTAAACTCAAGCATACTTTTTTCTTAAAAAGCCAAGCAAGGGACTCCTGGTGGAGTGTGATTTGTAACTAATGTTCCCTTATTTGTCTTAACAAGACAGACGGGAAAGTAATACGAGACAGAAAATACCAAGTTAACCTGTCCTGCAGCTATGAAATAATAAACACTGACATCTGAGGTTTTCATATTACAAGGATTTCAATTTTACTTAGGATTTATATGGTCTGAATGATGCTGTTAGCTCAGAACTCCAGCTGAATTAGACATGCCTTTGCTGAACAGGTGGCATTCAAACAGTAAATTAAAAATTTGGGAATTAAAGGGACTTGCTGGAATATTTCGAGAGTTTGTAGAGCTTGCACTTGAGGCTTACATATGTTTTCCTGAGGAAAATATTTCTGTTTTGTAAATTGAGTAGCTGAGTTTTAAGGTAATAAATAAGTATTTAAAGGAATATAAACAATCTCTTGCAATCATAATTACTTTCACTCCAGCTTACTGTCTTAGCAGTTAAATGTTGATGAAGTATACAAATAAAAGACTCCAGAAAGTGTATCTCAGAATAAAATAGTACCGACTTGTCCTTTATACCTTAGAATACTGCAAAGTATATTTACTGCAAATTTTTACATCAGTTCAGTCTACTTCAGTATCCAACATTCAACTCATTTCATTCCAGAAACCTCAAAAAAATAGTGTAACTGTTTTTGTGTGGCTACCAGAAAGTATGGGATTTTATTATCATTATTATACATTAATTGTTCATTTGTACATCTGGGGGAAAAAAAAAGTGATTTTTTTTTGCTTCCTTTTGTTTACAGGAAGTGAAATGGAAAATGTCAGAAAATATATGGGCCATTATGTGATCGGAAGTAAGGACATTCTCAAAAGAGGAAAAAAAATGTGGTGAAGCACCATATAGCATTTGGGAAATTGTATCTGCACTGTATGTTACAAATATGGACAAACTCAAATATCTAAATTCAGATATCTGAAAGTGAATAATTATAATTTGCAATGTATCAACTAAACTGAAACAAAAGCAGTGACATGCTCCTGGTAGATATACAATCTGCAGTAGTCACAGATGAAAAACCATTTTCTCATTTCACTATAATACACAGTTATCTAAATTTTAGGTTCAGTGCTTTCCTCCAAATGATCAAGTAAAGGCTTCTGTCAGGGTTCAGACTTCGAATATGAAAAATGATAGCCCGTTCCAGAATAAAGTCTTAGAAAATTAAGTGCAAACCCATTATATATATCCATGAAGAAAAATCATCCATATTCAGTATTGTACCTTCAAAGATTTCATGAGAAGCATCTTTCAAAGTCTTACCCAAAGAATCCATACAGGAAGCTCTTACCCTTTTTCAACGCTTGCATGCACTGCAGAAATTATACCTTCAAGGATTTCAAGTGGATCTTTCTCTGTTGTAGATGAGTCACCATTTCCACTATTAAGGGAAGACAAAGTTACAATTAAAATGGTCCTTAATATTGTATCTCATTTTTTGCACTTGTAGGATTTACATTAATTGTTCAATAATTTTAAGAATGTTCCGTTTTTGCATCTAAACTAGTACCTTTATTTTTATGTCAGAGTAATGCAAAAGCAACAAGAAAGAGTGGGAAAAAATACTAAAATTCTTAAATGAAAATTTAAAGGAAAAGCATAGTTCAAGTTTAGTGCTTCTAACACAGATTAATTAGGTCAGCAGAATATTCACTTGTAATCTCACCACCTTAAAGACTAATATGAACTAAACAGACCTAAAGTCATACATAAATGTCACCATCTTTTCTGTCTGAATCCTCTTGCAGAATCCCTGTTGGCTTAAATTAACTCAACTGTAGCCTGAGTCAGTAGTATCCTATCTGGGGTCAAGCCACCATGGAACAGCAGCCTCTGTGCACATGTGGAATAGAAAAATATTCACCATTCCCATCAGAGGTTTCAGTTAAAATAGTTTTCTTTTGGAAGTTAAAAGGTTGTAAAAATTGGGTGAAAAAAGAAAGAAATAAACAAACAACCCAAAGCCACTCTGGTAGGAAAGCAAGCTTTGCTCCTAACTCAATGAAAGTGACATTTTCAGCTAAGATTTTCCATTAATCAGACTCAGTGCTGACAGAGGGAGAGATTTTGCCCTGGTACTCCAACACAACACACAGTGTCCCTGTGGAAACCACTGCGGTGGCAGCGATGCCTGGATGAACTGGAAAAACAACAGCTTTGCCTGGCTTACTTTGTCAAAGCTGCATTAAAGAAAGAGAAAAAAATGCAAATAGTTACCAAGTTACCTGACTGGAGATGATTCAAAAAACCTATAGAAAAAGTGTATTTTCCCTGTAGTTCATCAAAAGCTCTTTTGATACTAAAAATGTCAGCCTCTTCCTAGATCTGCTCTTACCAATAACAAACACATGCTCAGACTACTTTGACTGTTCTGTCTAAAACCAAAATACTACACAGCTGATAGTAATGTGCAAAAATAACTGTGATATTCCAAAATGTTTTTTGTCAAGAGTTAGAAAATATTTATAGTTTTGTCATTTATTACATCAGAAAGATAAATTTATTTCCTGGACAGTGAATATATCATATGGCATAGAGACCTAAATCTTTATAACTTTTAATGTCTTCCTGCATTTAGAATTTTCATCTTTCCTATTTTTATCTTAGTAAGTAGGCAGCACTCCAGTGAACAACACTGGATTAAAAATCAATATGACTATTCAGAACAAATACAAGATGATTTGTTGCATGATGAAAATTTAGCATATTCATTTTATATTGCACTCCTAAAGTTTGAAATAGGAGTAGAAGGCTGTTGAAACCGGTCTTTTTCTCACAAGATACTGTACATATGACTGATAAAAATGCTGTTCTTAGTACCAGTATTACCATATGGTAGCTAAATAACGTTTTTATGAGTGAAGCTTAAATCTCGATATTTTTCTAAACATCTTCAGAATCTCTGGAAACAATGAGATCATATTATAATTTATAGTACAGAATATACAGAAGTATTCAGGGTTTTAAACTCTCAAAGACATGATATGTCCCCAAAAGATAAAATCCATTGTTATCAAAACACACAAAAAATTCATTCTCAGAAGGCAAAAACAAAACAAAACAAAACAAAAAAAAAAAAAAAAAACAAAAAAAAAAAAAAAAAAAAAAAAAAAAAAAAAAAAAAAAAAAAAAAAAAAAAAAAAAAAAGAAAAAAATAAAACAAAGTGTATTTTCATGGAAAGGAGATGTAACAGAACTGAACACTCTGTTTAGGAAAAAGAAAAAAAATACACCCTTAGAGCAGAAGTGTGGAAATGGTTTATGCAACTGGCTACATGCATTAGGAGATGGTTTCAATTTCCTTTAAAACGCATAAAGCTAAAAAAATTTATTATATATCCCTAGAGTGAAGACAGATAGAAGGCACTCCATTAATGCTCTTTTTATAAGCCACTTTGTTAGTGATTTGTTTACAGGCCAGATTTAAATTTTCCTTTTTTTGTGCCCTTTTTTCAATTAAGTTTGTAATAAAAAAACATCTACAAAGGCCATTAACACAGCATATCAAAAGGAATACTTGTAAAGCTTGCACACTAAGAAGAGAATGAGTATTGAAACAGAAACAAACAGGACATTTGCAGCCCTTCAATACTTAAAGGGGGATTATAAGAAAAAATGGTGACAGACAAGAGAGTCAATTCAGACTACACATAAGGAAGGAATTTTTTACAGTGAGGCTGGTGAGAAGACACTGGCACAGGCTGTTCAGAGAGGTGGTGGATGCCCCTTTGCTGGAAACATTCAAGGCCAGATTAGATGGGCTCTGACTGACCTGATCTAGGTGAAGATGTCCCTGCTCATTGTAGGGGGTGTTGCACAAGATAACATTTAAAGGTTCCTTCCGACCTAAACTATTACATGATTGTACAGTGTACAGAAAGTGAGTTCTTACTGCTCTACTTGCACCTACTTATATTTAGTGTACATGAACAACTACCATATCAAAGGAAACCGACCAGCAAACCTTGTATTTTGGTTATCCTCAATTTAAAGATCAGTTCTGGACAGTCCTAGCCACTGCTCTTCAAAAAACCTTCATCTCACTAATCAGAAATGAAAGTTGTTAGCTCCTGTCACAAGCAGGCTCTGCGCTCCTCAAAAAAACCCTAGAACAAAACAAAAATCCCCCAAACAAACAAAAAACCCAAACAAACAAACAAACAAACCCAACCTAAACCAGAATGGGTCAAAAGAAATGTATCTGCAAACGCTAATGGGCATTCCTGAAAATAAAAAATCACTGTTTCTGACTATATATCTGTGAAGCTGATTTTCCAGAACAACAGATGCATGAACATTTACAGGAAGCTTCAAGTTTGTCAGACACAGACAGATGTCTCTTACTAAGCACAAGGAAAGGTGAAAAAAGGTTATCTAAGCAGAAAGCTACAGTTATCTAGATTAAGGAAATATTTTTAAAATCCAGAAAGACTGAAAGCTAGCAATTTTTTAGGCTTAATACTGCCTTTACTGCCTAATAGTTAGAGGAACTAAAAAGAGATGACAGCTCTTGAGACAAATAATCCTGTCAAGTTTCCACAGATTACTGCCTTGTTCTTTTCTTAATAATTAATGATTAAAAATAAGCAGCTACTAACAGAAACAAACATAATTAATGAAGGATTAGTCTTCCACACAGATTATATGCTATTTTATGCATGTTTTAAACAACAGAACATGATTTAGTGTTCACCTCAAAACTGCTAGGTATGAGCTTGCTGTAATTACACTGATAAAGGCTTATTTTGATTTCAGTTCAGTGTCAGAAAATGTGATGCATATTTAATCACATTCCTCAAACAGAATAAAGTACAAAGAATGCTTGGAAGAATAAATTAACTTAATTTAAATTTTTAACCTAATTACTGTATTCATTGAAAATACTCCAGCTTTATTTTACTCTTTCTGATTGTGCTTTGTCATATTTAAATATGAGGAAAATAAGGAAATAACATACTAATGGTGTGATCATTCAAAGCTGGGGATAAATGTCTTAATGGTAAACCATCATTTCCATCTAAAATACCACCAAATCATTATATACAAGTTACGAAATTACTCTGTATTATCCCTGCTCAAATGAGATGAGGTAATAAAAAAGTCTGATTTTTTTTTCCCCTGTTAATGCAGCTCCTCTTTCTAACAAAGCTGGATTTACCTTCTTCAGAAAACAGTGGGCATTAAACAAGGAACTCAGAATTTCACCAAACCTTTCCTCTCACTGCCTGGTGAATGCTTTCAAAATTTCATGAAACACTATATCCCTGTGGACATCTAAGAGAAGAACTCCAGGAGCAGCAGGTGAAGGAGACCATAAAGTCTTCAATAGACAAATTGTCATTGCTGACTGACCAACCATGGACATGCCTGCAGTCATGGATCATTGGAACTCTTCCCATCCATCAGGCGAGTGATCTTAGGCAAGGAATTAAACTGAGTCTTAGGTAAGACTAATCAGGCAACCATAATTGCTAAAATATTTTGTTTTGTTTTCCACAAGTTCATGGCTTCTATTGAAGAGGCAACTGATTTTAATTTATAGTAGTTGTTTCTACAGGCAAACAAGAAAGTGCAGAATATGTAAATCATGTAAAATATGAAAATATGCTCTGCTAGAGAGCTTTTACACATACCAATGCAAGAGTTTCTATTTTGAATTCTGTGTGCCAGAACTAGAGAGTTTAGGGAGACAAAAGTAGTTAAAAGAACTGGAGGACAATACTGCTCTTAAAATTGCAATTTAATTATTTACAAATTACAAAATCCTGAATTAGGCAAGTAACTATATTTAACAAACAATCTGTTTCTGAGAAGGTATCAAAGTTGTTAAGCCTGTCATACCATACACTGCTGTAAAATGAAGCCAAAAATTAAATTCAGCTTTCATGAAGACATTACTTTCTAGAAGGCTCTTCTGCAATAATGACCATATATGCTAATAACAAAAAATATTTTACTGTGTTTGAAGGGTGGTTGTAGTTAATGCAACTGAAAGAAAGGATGTGTATTTTCAGTCACAAAAGTAGTGGACTGTTGCTTAATTTTCAGACAAATCACTGACACTACCATAATTTTTCACATCCATACAGGCCTCCTTCACTTGTGTTTCCAACACCTTAATTACATTACTTGTCACCATAGCTACAGAAAATCCAAATTCAGTGTCATAGCCTTACAACTGCTACTCTTAAAGTTAATTGTCAAAGAAGGAATTTTCCAACAAAATCTCTTTCAAAACTACTGTATAAAATAACCACACTTTGTAACATATCAAAGTTCCAGTAAATAAACCTAAAAAAGGTATTCCCTTAAAATGTTGCATTTATCGAGTAAAAGTCTGCTTTTCCAGCTACACAGGCAAGACTACTTCTTTAATTGCAGAAATGCAAGTACTGAACAAAATGTTGTAATTTGTGTTGTATCTTGAAAGTGAACATCTGAGCATAGGATGGAGATGAATCCAATTTTATTCACAACAACAACAGAATACCAGCAGGTTTAAGAGATGTAAAACAACAACCTTTCTTTTAATTCCTCCCTATATTTAGATTATATGTTGTACTTTATAATATTAACCCTTTCTGAATTTCATCATAAGGAGGATATTATCTCAAGTATGTTCTATTTTAGTTGATGCTAGATTTTCACTTCATGCTCTTTATCATTGTAGTAGACAAACCTTCCATTGTTCAGAATGATATAAAATTATCTTTCTCTTCTTGTCCCAAAAACGCAGTGGAGTGGGAGTGGAACATTTCTACTGACCACATAAGGTCAGAACACACACCAAACCATCTTAATTGAAATTTCCAACTCATCTGCCCACCTTTGCCACTACAGTTTTCTCTATGAGACAGTCATTCCCCTCTTTCCAGTGAAGCGCTGCATAGGAGTTACTGGAGATGGTCACTGTCCCAGAACTTTAAATCAACGTGCAGCCATCCCAGCCTTGCAATGCATATGAAGAACAAGTAATTCAGTTCACAGAAAAGTGTTGATAAGAAACAGAGTAGAAAGGAGAATTTTGATAGGTTTCTCATACTCTGCATGTTAATGAGACTCATTATAGTCAAAATAACTGGACTTTGTGAGCTTTGTATCCAGATACATCACACTGCTAGTCAGGAACAGCAGGACAGTTATTATCTAAATCTAAATTATTCTTCTTCAAATGGACAAACCCTGACAAGAAAGACTATTACTTATGTTGCTGTGCAAAAGCTCTATCATCATTGAGGATGCTGTGAACACTCTTAAACTGAGTGACAGGAGAAATCAATTTTCTGCCAAAGAGGACTGCAAACAATTTGACAGGCTGCCTTCTTTTCATCTGTGGCACTTCAATCTGCTATATATCTGTAATATATACATACATGCTGCAGAAAATGTAAAGCCATAGCAAACTTTCCATGCTAGACTTCTTTTCCAGCTCCTGGTGTATGCATTCAGATCATCCTGCCCATATAATTTTCTGCATGCAGAACAACAGGATAATTTCTCAAAGTTTTATCTCTCTAAACTGGTCTTAGAAGTGCTAAACAGTGTTTACCAGACATCTAACAGCAGAATACTCTTTCATACTTGTTGCATGTATGCATGTATACATCTCTTTGAAACAGAAATACTTCAGAAGAGAGTTTTGCATGAAGAGTTAAGTGAGAAGTATCTGTTCAATTTAAAATGGATGATATAAAATTATCCTCCCTTCTTCCCTGCGCTCCCTTAAAAAATGAAGGGGAATAAAATGTTTCTAATGAACCAAACCAACCAGCACAAAAAAAAAGCCAGCTCCCAGAAATGGCTCAGCAAGTTTTTCCAAAGATGGAAATTGTATGACTTCTGGTAGGACACACTGTTGTGGCAGAAGCTATTACTAGGCCTCTGCTGCCCAAATGCCTGTATGAGTTACCATTTCCAATAAACATGCATTTTAACTCTGTTTAAGAAGGAAGAATTATGTGCTTTTGTAAATGTTACAAAAATTCACAAGGGCACATACACATAATGGAACAATGCTGTAAAGCCAAGGCTTTTAACTAAAAAGCACCAGTGAACAGGATAAACTCCGTCTTACTTTGTTCAAATTGCTCAGGCTTCCCCAACTCATAAAAATATAATATGAAATTACAGGTAAACAAAAACATAATCAAAAATTTTCCTATTACTACAAAATCCAGACATTAAAAGCAAGAAGTATTCACTGCAAATAAGCAAAACAAACCAACCAACCAAAACCCACAACAAACCAACACAACCATCCAAAAAAACACCTTCCAAAAATCCAGAAGAAATATTTTTGAGCTTAATTAAGGAAGTGTGCTTACCTTAATATACCTACAATTTTTTTGATAGCACATTGGACAATATCCTGGGGAGAAAGGCCTAGATCTCCAACAGCCACTTGTAACAACTGCTGCACCATGTCCAGGGGCTGACCATCTATACACATGGCTACTGCTTGCTCATGGATTTTTTCTTTCTCTGACCTTGACAGATCATATAAATAGCCATACTTCTGTAGTGTATCCTGTAAACAGATAGATTTTGGAACACTAATCAGTGTACTGCTTATTTACAGGGCTGTATCAGTCTTCATTTCTGCTAGGAATTAACGTATACTGAGAAAAAGCAAAGATTGATGGAACCGAATTTTCAAAACCCAGGTCAACAAAAGCAAAGGTAGAAAACATTAATAAAATATGACAGAAGATTGATGTCTATCACTGCTAGTCATGGCAACACTCAAAGCAAGCACTTGATCAGTAATCATTACCTGTTTGCTGCTTTTCAAATATGTGATAAAACTGTGAGTGAGTGTTTCCAGATGAGCAAGAGATTGTTGCAAATGATTCAGTGTTTCTTCATAAGCAGCAGATGGGTTTTCAGCATCTTTCATGTCATTATCTGAAGTTTTTTTTCTTGATTTCTCAGAAAGATGTTTGACTGCCTTAATAGTCTTCTTAGTCACTTCTGTCCTGGCTTCAACTGGCAGCTGAAAAAGATTGCTCAATTATTCATTCATTCATTACCTGTACACTACTATTTGTATTACAGCAGTGCCAAGAGGTCAGGTGGCTCCACAACACAACATAAAACTAAATGAAGTTTTTAATGGGAAACAACTTTGCTTCTGACTTGTCATTTATTAAAATGATCAGTATTCCATTACTTTCTTCAGCTGTCCTTCTTTTTACTTATCTTTTTACTGACTCATGATCATTTTAAACCGTATGAACTTCTTTTCCTAATTATATTAATTATTTTTGTAGACTGCCACCTTATAATCTTGAATTTTTAATTCTTCACTGAGAGATGTCTGAGAATTGCTTTACAAGACTGACTGGTAACTCACCTAAGATGAGTTTTGTCAGGTTTATACCACTGTTTAAAATATAAGACTGTAAGACCATAACCATAAGCAAAAACCCCAGAAGGATCGAGAATTTTTAAATCAATCTATTTAAAGCCCAAGTTATACAAAATAGTAAGTATACAGTACTTTTAAAGACCTGTACAACCAGCTGTATCTAGGCATTAAACTGAAACAAAGTTTGACTTTCCTGTTTCAGGAAAGACACAGCTTGGGCTGAAAGTCCAAAACAAAATCTGAAGTATGATTTTAGACATTCATGTATGATTTGCTCATTTGTAACTTCAAGTACAGTTTTAACAATGCTTGCAATATACTTTCTAATGGGTGGGAGTGTCCTCTGCCTGAACTCTAAATCCAAAGCATTAAGTACTTTTAACATCAGGTGTTTTAGTTACTGGAATACTGAACAAAGACATAAACAACTTTAACTTTCAAGATGAAATACACAAGAAATAGAAAAAAAATGCTTGAATCTGTATGACAAAGTGAATAAGAAATAAGATGAATGATCATAAAAGAGGGGAAACAAACTGCTACAGCATTATTCATACAAAGTCCAAGAGATGTTTATAGTATGAATTAAACTAGCTACTTCTAAAGCCATAAAAAGTTTGATAAGGATTATTTAGCGGAAAGTTTTACAGTTTACATACTTCCCCCACCCTCCCCTACAGAAAAAGTCACAAGTGAAAAGATCTATAGTTTACTCCTGGTTTTTTGTGCTGTTACTGTGAACCACACTAATGGTCTATTGGATATTTTTAAGGATGAAAGCAAAATGAGTGGACATTATTGTTAGAGCTAAGAAAGTTTGCCAATTTCAACACAATACAAATGGAATTTTACCATAGAGTTTCAAATACAACAGAGTTCCATTCCCACTCAAAGTAACTGAGTTTGTTACTGTGAACAAGGTCTCAATATCAGGTTTTACTCTAAGCAAGGAAAAGCTCATAGCCTCCACATCACATTAAAATCTAATAACCACAGCTGGATTTATATATCCATTTTATAAACATGATAAAAGAAGAAAACAGCTACATATTTCATTTTTTTCTCTTCTAGTGTACATTCCAATGTTCAAAATGCAATTAAGAGAGATGCAAAAGGCAAACAATTTAAGGATTCATCTAACTTATATCCTAGAGCACAGTGTCAATATACTGCCAGTTTAGAAGCCATGTTGCCATAAGCACATGCAACATAAAGCATTCAGATTAAAAAAAAAGAACAAAGAAAGAAAATATAGCTTTTTTGCAAGCCTGTTTTAATTTTGCATTCACATTTGCATAGTGCCAAAATGCAGCACTATGAACATATAATTTCTCTGGTTATTTTATTCCAAACCATGAATAGCTCTCCTCCGTACTTCTAGTCAGCTTCAGTAATGAGATTTGGTATCAGAAACAGTGATAAAAATGTAGCTTAGGGGTTAGTTCAAGCTTTGTTTGTATGTGAAGTGAAGTTTTATATTTAAAAAGCTTTTACAGTTTAAGAAGATTTAAAAATCTATAGGCTATAATGTATAATAAAAAATCCTAAAAATCTCTTTTCAAACCAAAGAACATCACATACTATTTCACCTCAACAGATTTTACTCCTCAGGGTAAAAACTCATCTCATAAGCCTATTCTCCTCAGAGTATATAAATACTTATTAAAGTATAGTATGAGTAACATTTACTTGTATGTGAAGATGTTGACCCTGCTATACTTGTTGCCAGTGATTAACATGCAAGTGTGTGATTATGGCAACAGCTCCACTCCTTTTAATGGCACAGGAACCTGGGATCCCAGCAAGAGTAAAACACGGAATGGTTGGAAGGGGCCACCAAAGGGCATCTGCGTAAACAGAGCCACCCAGATCCCGTGGCCAAGGACCACATTCAGGTGGCTCTTAAAAATCTCCAATGTGGGAGGACTCAACAACCCCTCTGTGCAACTTGTGCCAGTGTTCACTCACCCTCGTAATGAAAAATGGGTTTTGATGTTCAGATGGAACAGCTGGGTGCAGCTCCTGTATCTGCGCCAAATCACAGAATCATAGAATGGCCTGGGTTGAAAGGGACCTTACAGATCACCTAGTTCCAACCCCCTTGCCTTGGACAGGGATACCTTCCACTAGACTACATTGCTCAAAGCCCCATCCAACCTGGCTTTGAACACTTCCAGGGATGGGGCATCCACAGCTACTCTGGGAAACCATTTTTCCTGATGTCTAATCTAAACTACTTTCCAGTTTGAAGCCATTTCCCCTTGTTCTGTCTCCATCATGCTCTTGTCTGTCTCCATCTTTCTTGTGGGTTCCCTTCAGGTACTGGAAGGCCACAGTGAGGTCATCCCAAAGGCTTCTCTTTTCCAGGCAGAACAATCCCTCAGTCCTTCCTCATAGGAGAAGTGCTCCATCCCTCTAATCTCACCCAACTCTTTGTTTGCTACCACTGAGCATTACATGAGATGGCACAGAACACACCTTTGGCCGGCCCAGGGTGTCAGCTGCCCTGGCTGTGTCCCTTAACCACTTTTTGCCTACTCAGGGCTGAGGTGTTGCGATAAAAATTAAGCCTTGACACTGTACAAGCAGTGCTCAGCAAGCCAAAATGCTAGTGTGGTATCAACACTGTTTCAGTCACAAATCCAAAGCACAGCCCCACTTAGGCTGCTATGATGAAAGTTAACTTCATTCCTACCAGACCCTGTAAAATTCATCTGGAAAAAGTTTAAATGTACGTAAGGAACCAGTTAAAGAAAAGATATTAGTGAAGTTTCCTATTACGCACTCTCGAAGCAGATTTAATTAAAATAACTATATAAATGAAAAGCACAAGAAAATACCTTGCACTGATACCAGAAAAAGAAGTACTGTCAATATCCATGAACAAAACAAGTCAGGCAAGGCAAACCGACTGAACTGGAGCACAGTGATAAAATGAAGCCAAGTCATTAAAAAAGTAACATCTGAATGCAGTCATGCTATGTAAGAACATTTCTTGTACACCTTTAGGCAATGTCATGCCCTGTCTTTTTCCTTAGTGTTTTATACAGCATTAAGTCAATCAGCCAGACTAGAAGATAGCGAACAATATTCTAGGCTTTTTTTTTTCCTAAACTGAGCTTTTTTTTATATAGTTATTTTAAACAGCATTTAGTGTCTTTAAAGTCAAGAAAATGATGCAGGTTAATGTCCAGTTGTAACAGGTTCCCATTCCACACCTGTTTGGTATGTGGTCAAAATGTGGACATTGTATTCCTGCTTGAGGAAGCAAAAAGGAAAAGAAAATGGCCAAAAGAGTGTTACTGACTCAGAGAAAATAAGTCAACCTTTCAACGAAAATCACTAAGTTGCACGAAAAGTTCTTTTAAATCTTTTAAATCAGAATTTGGGAAAGAAGTTATAAAAGATGGAATGTTAAACAAAAAACATAATCAGCTGTAGTCTGAAAGAATGTGGCTGAATCTATGGAAGGCTGCAAGAGAGTTCCCATGTAAGGAAAATTTCAGCTTCTCTTTC
The DNA here is from genome assembly GCA_013399945.1 of Ploceus nigricollis. NCBI lineage: Eukaryota > Metazoa > Chordata > Aves > Passeriformes > Ploceidae > Ploceus > Ploceus nigricollis. The sequence goes on along the minus strand of VXBC01004054.1, from coordinate 527,967 downwards.
TCTACAGAAGTCCTGACTGATGGTACCACTGCTTTTTATTCTGCTTTTCCTATCTAAAGCTTTAGCCCTTTCTTCTTCTAATCAACATATTGTGCTAAGTTCCATTTGTAGTGTGTGTTCAATAATGAAAACACAGTGATTAAAAAATATTGTTTTCAGTCATGTTTTTGTTGTCCTAGGCTTTTTTTCCAGAGTACTGCTAATCAAAAAACCATCAGGGCAATGACCTACGAGCTCTACAACAGATGGTTCTTTGAAGACATAACCAACTCTCTAGCACAATGAACAAAATGCTGGCAATGAAGGAATTTAAAAGAAAAATCCCCAAACTATCTAAAATGCTTCACAAAGATCACAGAAACAGGAACAAATCGGAAATCATCACGATAAGAAGCTGATACGATCATTGCTATAATTAAGAAATGATGACATCAGTATTACTTAAAAGCAAACAGAGCTGCTGGGAAAAAAGATGACAAATTCAAAATGCATGCAAAAATATAAGGAGTCATTCCAATGAATATTTAGAATATCTCCCATTTAGGAAGAAATCTGTTCTATACATGCAAATAACATTACAGAGACTGAATGATTTATTATTTAGTCAGCAAGACTTAAATAGTTATAGAGTTAAAAGCATATCTGAGTAGAAGTTCCACAAGTAGGAACCTTCTCAACTGCTTGCAGCAGTGAACTTCTGTGATCAAGGGATCAATACTTCTTCAGTCCTTCAATGTGTGAGGAAGGTGCTGACAAAACGTTAAGGTCCTTGCCTGTTTCATTTACCACAAACACAAAAAAATATTGCATCAATCTTTACCTTCTTCAACTACATTAACCATGTTACTTTAGGTCTACGGTTTACTGAAGTCCCACTATGATGCATCTCTGCTCACACAGCTCCCACCACACAATGTGACCACTTCATGAACCCTCCTTAAGGCCTGGGAACTGAATCTCATCTTCCAGGTGGTAACTCATTTCTACTGATTGCAAGAAACATGGGAGAAAACAATCTCTGGCCTCTTAGAGCTAGAACTACCTAAAACCATGTCACATCCTGAACTACAGTCAGTATAACAATGTTAGTTGCCTTTTCATAAATACAAACTCATCCATTCCTCCAATTTAGACATTCTCTCCACCCCTTTGCCCAGTTAAGCACTGCTCATTCAGTCACCGCTGGCCCAATTCATGAGAAAGCTAAAACACAAGAGTTTGTGGAAAGGAACAGGTGAATAAAAGGGCCCCAGTCAAAGCTCATCACATTCCGGTCTTTGTCAGGAAGAACAAGGAGTTGCAGAAGCCAGCACTAAAGCCCTGTGTTTTCATTCCCTTTTGCATAATTACACATTCTGCTCCCAGGTTTTCTGCCATATCCAAGTGACACACAAGCAGAAGCAGCTGCCTATTGCTTTACTGATCCACCACTGCCTCTCCTTATTTCTACTGACATAGTGGAACAGCAGGAAATATTCTGATGTCTGTTTCTTAAGTTCCCACATGGCGACAACAGCAATGCTACCTCTGAAGTTGAGCTCATGTAGCCTACAGTGTTATGTAACCAATGTCCCATTACCTCTTAGCACTTGAGACATTTCTCAATTGTTTCTGACCAAAAGGGGTTTTTCGATGGAGATACTGCTCCACAAGAATGGAGTGCATCTCATCACCTGCCTGGAATATTCTCTCTCTCTTCTTTCCCACCTTTCCCTTCTGACATTTTGAAGGAGTGAGAGAGAGCTGAGAGGGTATGCAACATTCGTTTTTTGGGTTTTTTTACTAATTCATCTCTCAGCATTCCTAAAAAACCCACTTCACTATCTCACTGTAAGCTTCCTCTCAAATTTCCCTTATGAGAGAAAACTCAGTTGTCTCAGTGACAGTACAGATTATTTAATGATAATGACCATAGTTTTTTGCATTTTGACTAAGTATCAGCACTACCATGAAATACTTAAATATGCATCTGTTGTGGGAATAGGAAATTGATATAGTAAAATATTTGGCCACAAAACTAGGCTGGGAAGAAAGTGCTGAATTAGAATTAAAAGAGTGAGCACATGACCAGGGCAGCTTCAAAACACATAAAATTTAAGTAACAGGTGCAAGCCAAAAGGCTGCTTTTATGTATGAAGCATTTTCCAGATGAAAGGTAGAGGAAGGAGACCTCAGAGATCAGTTTCCAGGGTCTACAATGATAAAATTTCTCATTGTACAATTCTACTTGAGAACTGAACACGATCCTGAGGCAAAACTAGTTGCAAGCTGTCAATCCCAAACCCAGTGCACAGCACATTAGATGATTTGACCAACTGTTTCAAGCACTTCTTGAGCATCTTTCATGGCCAAAAAGCTAACAGGTCTCTACTACAAAGTTCTGCCTGACACAAACCACAAACATCTTGCCTTTAGTGTTTCTTTCATGCTATTTCTTCTCTCTGCTCTCAAGAGGGTAGAGAAAATGTATTAGAATCCTGAACAGAAACAAAGGAAAATAATCAAGGTGTTTCAAAACAGACACACAGTGGAGGATATCCACTCTCTCCTTGCACCATTCATCTGGAATAAAGGAGAAATAACTTTGAAATACTCAAGAAACATTAACAGCAAGAGTTTCAAGTAGTCAGCTGCAATGACCACATATAAAGACAGTATTTCTTTCTCATTAGACAAGCCATGCCCTTGCTACTTCAGTTCAGGGTCAAGGGCAATTAAGATCTCAGGATGAGTCTGAATCATTGCTCATAAGCATGAAAAAGTACCTTTATGAGATAAAAGGGATCAAAACACCTAAGCCACGACAATCGTTCTGCTACAAAGGCTTCAGAGACAGCTAATGGAACTAGAGAAAACATGCTGGTCTACCCTGGCAGTCAGATCGCAGCATAAATTCTGTGCTTACAAAGCTTCTTATCATCCCAGCTAGCAATTTTTTTCACCAAATTCTGATATAGACAGAGGTTAGATGGTTTCTAATAAACCTATACTAATATTGTGGGAACACAAAAACAGTATTCAAAGATGGAACAAACTGAAATTCACTTCATTAAACATGGTGTATAAATACCTCAGAAAAACTGTCACAAACCAAAATAAAGAAGATACACACAAAAAAACCCTGGACACTTTATCGCCTTTTCATTTCAGATAAAGTTAGTGAAGACATCTCTAGATCTTTTAATAAGGTAAAATCTAAGAAATCTCATTTCTCTTTTGTGCTTCACAGTAAAGATATGTAAGAAAGCATGGGTAAAACTTTATGCTAGAAATATCCTTGCAAGTAGGTTTCACTGGGCAAAAAGAAACTCCACATCTGGTAATATATGTTAAACACATAAAAGTGTGTTCTTTCAAAACCAGGCTTTCAGTCAGATGGAGATTATAACAGTTTATAATTTACATTATTACAATGCTTAGAAACCACATGCATTGGGCTTTGTCTGTGGAACATCTTATTCTCAATGCAAAAGCCTGGTACTAAGCACAAGCCTGTGGCACAATGAAGTTTAGGATGAGCACAAGTACATAAATACAACCACACCAGTATCTAGTGGAGTGAGAACGCAACAGGGCACAGGCAATCCAGGAGGTTCCTGGAGTGCATTGATGACAATGTCCTTCTCCAAGTCATACAGAAACCAATTAGGAGAGGTGCTATGCTGGAACTTGTTTTCACCAACAAAGAAGGACTGGAGGGGAATGTGACATTCAAGATCAGCCTGGGCTGCAGTAGCCATGAAGACCCTCAGTGCAATGAGGAGGGTGCACAGGAAGTTCACTGCTCTGGACTTCAGGGATTTACCTGGTACAGTACCATGGGATAAAGCAAAGAGGGACACAAAAAGGCTGGCTCATATTGAAGGATAGCCTCCTTCAAGTGCAGGAACAATGTATCCCAAAGAAGAAGTAGTCAGGCAAAAACGCTAGGAGGCCTGCAGGGATGCACAAGGAGCTCTTGAAAAAACTTAAAACACCAAAAGAAAGCCTACAGAGGGTGGAAACAAGGACAGGCACCCTGTGAGGCATACAGAGGAACTGTCCCAGCAGCCAGGGATCAGGTTAGGAAAGCTTAAGCATTGCTCAAACTAAATCTTGCCAGGAACACCAAGGGCTACAAGAAAAGCTTCTGTAGGTATATTGGTGATAGAAGAAAGGCTAGGGGAAATGTGGGTCCTCTCTGGAAGGAAATAAGAAGTGTGGTTACCTGAGACATGGAGAAAATAGTCACTCAATAACAGTTTTAACACTCAATAACAGTCTTAATGCATGGCTGGAACAACCAGCAAGTGCTCCAGCCATGCTACCCAAGTTGCAGAAAGCAAATGAAGGGACTGGCAGAGTGAAGAATAACCCCCTGCAGAAAAAGCTCATGCTCAAGACCATCTAAGGAACCTGAAGGTACACAAGTCCTGGGTCCTTATGAGATGCTTCTGTGGGTTCTGAGGGAGTTGGTACGTGAATTTGCTAGGCCACTGTCCAGCCATTTGAGAAGTTGTGGCAGTCTGGAGAAATTCCCACTGACTGTAGAAGGGGAAACATAGTCCCCATTTTTAAAAAAGGACGACCTAGGGAACTGCAGGCTGGTTAGTTTCATCTTGGTGACTGGCAAGATTGTGGTGCAGATCCTCCTGGAAACTATGGTAAGGCACAGAAAACCAGGAGGTGGCTGTGACAGCCAACACGGCTTCACTAAGGCCATATGGTGCCTGACAAATCTGGTGGTCTTCTCTGACAGGGTTACAGAATTGGTGGATGACGAAAGAGGAATTGCAACTGGTGTCGTTCACCTGGACTGGTGCAAAGCATTTGACACTGTTCAGCATGACACACAAACTGGAGAGATGGATATGACAGATGGATCACTTGGTGGATAAAGAATTGGCTGGGTTTGCTGCATACAAGGAGTTGCATTAAGGGCTCAGTATCCAAATGGAGAGCACTGACAAGTGGCACTCCTCAAGGGTCGGTATTGGGACTGGCACTGTTTAACATCTATGTCAAAGACAGGGACAGTGGGACTGAATAAGCCCAGAGGAGGCCACGAAGATGCACAGAGCGATGAAACAACTCTCCAGTGAAGACAGGCTGAGAAGTTGGGCTGTTCAGTAAGGAGAGGAGAAGGCTCTGGGAAGATGTTAGAGCAGCCCTCAACACCTAAAGGAGGCTGCACGAGAGCTCTCCAAAGGGCCTGTAGCGATGGGACAAGGGGGATGGCTTTAATGAAAGAGGACAGGTTTATAATAATTAGATATATGGAAGAAATGCAGAAACCCTCTATGGCAGGGAGGTTGGAACTAGATGGTCTTTAAGGTCTCTTCCAACCCAAACAACTCTATGACTCTACAAAATACATAATATCTTATTCTCTGTTGAATGAGTACACAGGGACTTTGGGGTACCATTAAAACTCTCATATCCACAGATTTAACTCCCCTAACTGAATAAAAATCCCTTCTTTTCATACTGGCTGTCATAAAAAGAAAAGGTAGGCAGAGCAAGGTAGGTTTACAAATTGATCTTTAAACACTGAAAAATGAAAACTGTAACATCTATGGAGACTTGATTCTTGATACTATATTGAACTCATATACTATATGCTTCACCTAAGGACTAAAATTCTTAGAAAATATCTGCTTACCTTTGTGACAGCTTTGGAAGAAAAAGTAATTTCATCAATGAAAGTAACAATATCATCTGGATCAAGTCTATCAAAGTATTTTGAACACATATCATATGCATGTAGCCACTCATCCATGGTTTCTGGTATTTTTTTAATGAGATGGTGATCACCATTCCAAAAAAGTTTTTGTAACCACACAGCATAAACAGAACTTGGTGACAGCATGCTGCCATCTTTTTTAGGAATTTTGGGAGCCAGTTTGGAAATAGATAAGATATTTTGACTTGTAAGGATGGGCTCCAGTGTTTCCAGAGGGTTTTCATTTTCATCTGTTAGTTTTTTGTAATTAAGACCTAGTGACAGAAAGAGAAAGAGGTAAAAGTTACTCATAATTAAATGTACTCACACTCCACAATTACATGTGAAATAATGAATACACTAGCATCTGCAGAACTAAAGAGACTCTAGCCCATCCCCTTTTACAAACATATATACTGACAAACTTAGATTTTATGATGTCCTGGTGCATGTGAAATTTCTCAATCCATGGAACATATTTTAACATTATATATCGCTCCAACAAGGGGGAATGGGTTCAAACTGAAAGAGGGCAGGTTTAGATTAGATACACGGAAGAAATCCTTCACTGTGAGGGTGGTGAGGCATTGGAACAGGCTGCACAGAGAAGCTGTGGATGCTCCATCCCTGGAAGTGTTCAAGGCCAGGATGGGTGGGGCACTGAGCACCCAGGTCTAGTGGAAGGTGTCCCTGCCCATGGCAGGGGTGTTGGAACTGGTTCATCTCTAAGGACCCTTCCAATCCCAATCGTTCTGTGATTCTATGATGCAACCCGAAAAAAGAAGATTCTCAAAGAAGCAAGAACATATATATATAGTATATAGAATCATGCTAGAACTTAAATATAAACCCCAGAAAACTTCATGCAAGTCAAGGCATAAGTCTTCATTAATTTAAAATATGTATTCTGATCATGTAACAACTGGTACTTACCACTTAGGAAAAATTGCAAGGCACTAACTACAAGTAACCTAAATAAGGTCAGCTAGAGACAGGACATGTAGATCTATTTACATCAATATTTATATAATCAAGAGTCATGTTACTATTCTGCTCCCAGAGGAAGAACATCCTTGCAATTAATTTACCAACAACAGAAGTATTTCTAGAAATGATACTATTTTATTTTCTTTGCATATAACTTCTAAAGTAACTGACTTCTATTGCCATATTCTTATTCATATACTTTGGGCCTGCAACCTCTGTAAACACTTAGCTGTTGTTCCTTCACTCCTATCTCTAAACTATGCTGAACACTGAGAATTTTGATTAGGTGTGTACTACAAAGATTTAATTTTTTACCACACAAACTGACTAATTTATGTCTGACATATGTTCCCAGGATATCTTTTTTTTGAGGGCAAACAATAATTTCATGGCAGAATTTTCTTTGGCAAGCATCACAGAACTTGATTGTTGAATAACATCAGTAAGAACTGAGGGTTATCCCTCCTCTCCAAAAAAATTATTGACTTTTTTCTTCCTGCAATACATAAATTCATATGCACCACCTCTTCAAACTCTGCAGCACAGTTAGTGTCTAATACACGTTAGGTTCCAATATTGATCAATTAATTCATCCTCACAGGAGGTAATGCCATGCAGTGTGTATTTTTCATTCTGAAACTGGATTTGGAGTTGTACAATTAAAATTCAAGATAGTATCCAACTAACAAGCAAATTGGAAGTAGTATTCAAAAGTTCAGTCCTTAGCAGCAGTGTATTTTACAGTAATTGCCTGAAAATGTAGGGCTACAAACAATGGTGTAATTTTGGGAAAGCAAAAGGTAACATCAAGGGTAAAACATAACAAAAAATTATCCTCTTTCAGACAAATAAACACAAAATGCATTAAGTCCCTAATATATTCTGTAATTCAGACTCTTGAAAGGTAAATTTTCTTAAGCCCTTTGAGAATATTCATGTTAAATTTGTAGTGTTAAAAATTATACTCTAGGACCTTGATATTTTTCATTTAAAATTTCACCATGAAATATCACCAATAATTTTAACTTGCATCACTAACAGAAACCTGTTCTTAACTAGTTTTTTCTTGCTGTGATCAAATAAATTTCCCGTGAAACAAAGAGAAAGAACTTGTGACTATATTAATTGTATTCATCTCCTTTGCTCACAGAAAAAAACCAATTACCTGGCAAACATAAACTAGCTAAGCATAATCATGCCAATACTTACATAATAAAGTAATAACTACAGTTATGAAGAAAACAAACAGGTACTCTCCTACCTGGTGCAACTGCTTTGAATTTTTTCAGGAGTCGGATGTGAGTTTCAGGTTTAAGAGCATGGTTCACCACTTCTGAGCAGCCACAGTTTTCCAGGAGTGTAAAATAGTAAAGCAGACGCTGGTGATCTTGGCCTTCAATACTTGGGTAAACATATTTAGCCATGTGTTCATGAAAGGTTTCAGGACTGGTTTTCAAAGTCTCAAAAAGACCTAGACTTTGTGCTCTTTCCTCTATTTCCAGTGTCGATAACCTGTGTTTAGAAATAACTTCTGCTTAAAGGCCTGGATGAGCCATGAAAGACTCTTATAGCTGCACACCTGGGAGACAAGAAAATCCTTCCCTCTCTTTAGGGTCTCACAAACATTTAGATAATTGTACACTCTCTAAACAAAAGCTAAGCAATTCTTGTATTTCCCCACCCCGTAACCTGTTATCTTAGACATGCAGATTAAGGGTTATGAATAATGAAGTGGAATTCAAAGCAGGATTTCACATCTGTGAGTATAGCTATATGTAAAAGGAAAAAATACATCCAGGATATGTGTAAAGGAAGATTTTATTAAACAAACTAACCAACCACTTGTGGCTGAACAATGCTTAAAGATCCTATTGCCCAGTTAGAAGCTCTCCCAGTCCATTACGTTCTGTTTTCTGTAGTTGATGAGTACCTGTGCACAACTTGAGAGATACTATCACTGAAAATTGGCTCTTGTCCAGCAATTAATCTATTTGGTACTATTATTCATGCTTAGGATAGTTTACCAAGACTTTGACAGTTTAACAAGTTGCTTCTCAAATTGTCACCCACAAAAGCTTATGAAAGTATCAGTAGGCCTTGGGTTGACCTCAGTCAGTCTCACTGCTTCAGGAAATTCTTTCCTGAATCTTTTGAAAAGAATACATTAGCTCTTTCACAGCATGAATTCAGATACCTCCAGCTGACTACATAAAAGATAATCACTCCTTTTTCCCTCAGCTGGGAGAAAAAAAATGGGTGCATATCATCTTAAGTTTATCTTTCTCAACTGAAAGTTTTACCTAAATCTGAGGAAAGAAGTAACCTGCAGATGATTCCTACCTCGAGTCCCCCCAGAGTCCAACCATATGGCACATTAGATAGTACGTTTCATTTGGAAATCTGATATCTTCTCACACCATTTGATTTTCCTTTGCTTTAAAACTGATTAAATTAGAATTTCATCATTTCCCTCCCCAAATATACATGCTGTAAGTTAGTGTTTCTCTTTAGTATCCAAGTAAAATGTCTGTTTCATTCTTAAAGATGATTTTGTTACAGCAAATACCACAAACACAACCTGCTCAGTTTAAAGTTTAACTGATTTCTTAGGGAGAATAAGATATTTTTTAGTTATTTTTATATCTATGACCCACCCCAAGATGGTTAACATTGCAAGCATTATTTTAATTCTAGAGATACTTCTTATTTGTTAATTTTTCTACAATATTAATGAATGCAAGTATGATATTAATAGAAGTAAAGTACCATTCACTCTTCCTACTGGGGAAAGCAGGCACTTGGACCTGATGTGTTTCAAGACTGTGATATGACTTTTTTTTGTGTTCATACCCAAAGTTCAAACTAAAAGCTAGTTGAGCATTAAATCATATGAATAGGATTGGCAGATGTCTGCAGTGTTTTTAAGGCAGGGCTGATTGCAGATAGGAAGAGTTTATGGTGTTGTTCAGAAAGATTCTGGAACAAGAGGTTCTGTGATAGACAAACAAAATTTCATGTTGCTGAAATCATAAATTGCATTTTATAGAGCTTTGATAATCAAATGTGATCAGATTCCTCAAAAGAAATAACTAAATTTCCACTTAATGTTATGAGATGTCATCCTGAACAATCTTCAGACTCATATTCCATAAAAAAGTCATAATTCTTTGTCATCAAATAATCAAGGAAATAGTTAATACAAACTATGTTGATACAAACTATGAAGCTCTTTTGAGCTTCTCCCTATGTAAAGTGGCTTATGGAAATACTGCATATTTGGTTAAAGAGATTAAGTCTTAGTATAAACTTAATTTCAGTTCAGAATGAATGCATAATGAAACACATATTATTAATGCCATAATCCCAAGACTCAAATCTACTGTAATGGTCATTTGCTGTCAATCAATTTTAAAATGAGATTATGATACAAAAATATGCTCAGCAGCATATTATGCTATTATACATCAACAAAAGTTCCCCTGGGGGGCATTTCCCTGGTTTAGGGAGACACAAGAAGCTTCCCTCAAAAGGCTGTTAGACCCCATTTGCTCCTTTCCCTGTTCCTATGTCTGTTCCTATGTCCCTGAGCCACTCCCTCCCTATTCCCTGATTGGCCCTCATCTTTGTACTGCCCTGAGACCAGGTTCATCCCCCCGACCCCCCCAGACAGGGGAGAGAGAGCTGAGACTTGTGTGTGCTGGAGGAACTCTGAACATCTCACCGCATGGCTGAATTAAACATCTGTGGATACCATGCAAAGGCCCTTTCTGCCTCTTTACCCTGGACTTTACTAGCAGCAATTCAAGAGGCAACAATCAAGAGAAAATATGGTTACTCTGTACTTCTGTGATTTCAGAATTCTATGAATGCTAACTCAAGGAGGACAAGAACAAAGAACACAATAGAAAACTGCTGCAAAACACCTTAGGTAATATTTGAGTCCCAGAGAAGACAGCTGGCTCTTCCACACTCAGCCCAGTGTTGCCATGTTTATATCCTGACTGTCTATTTTGTTTAAAGCAGTAAATAATTTAGCAGCATCAAAATTTAGAGGGTATAACTTCTCTGTTTTCTGGAGGAAGTGAAGAAAATCTCAGAACGTTGTTTCATCTCCAGACAATTCACCAAGCTTTGTTTTTTATCCCTCACATTTTATAAAATGTTTCAATGCTTTTTTAAATTAATAGTTAATGTTAAGAGAGGTACCAACACTGCTGCAAGCTAAAGGTGCTTTAAGAATTTAACCCTTGAAAGAAACCAAATTAATTTGATCATATCTGTCAGAACAGTAGGTAAGAGCTGCTGCATTACACAGGGAGTTCTACATCACTGTCATCTGCATGTGCTATTCAGGCAAGTAGCTTGGTCTTCCATCAAAAGAGTTTATTCCTCTTTCAGTAAGCAAAAACTGCCTGACACAATATATGACATTAAAACAAATAAATAAATAAATAAATTTTAAAATAAAGGCCCTGAAGCCACTGTGGAATAGAGATTATAAGCACCCTCCCCTTATGCCACACAAGTGCCAGGTTTGGTCTGCCATAATCTTTTAGGCTAGAACAGTTTCAGTAAAACATTGTTAAAAGAAAAAGCCTGCTTCTATCAAAAAATGAAACTGATATGAAGAGATGCAGAATGTGAATAGCGATATATTTATTTCCTCTATTATGTAGAATAGAGGTCAATAAAGAGTAAAATGCTAAAAGAATCAGGTTTCAGGATATATTACAAGGACAGTAAGAGTAACTACAGAATAAGTTGCTACTGCAAGAGAGAACTAAACATTAAAAGTTGTAGAAACTTGAAAACAGAAACAAAGTCCTGGAATACTCTGAAGAACAGTAAGACACATACGGACTTTTAATCTTGTCTACAACAGCAGTTTTCACAGCTGGTTACAGAAGCATTACGTGGAAAAGACAAGAATTCCCATACTAGCCCAGCACAAGACAAATGAACACACAACCCACATTCCACCCCCAATATAATTCAATTCCGTCATACATTAGCATTTATTTCTGTGTAACAGAATTGTATGTGCATTTGCAGAGGAGACAACTTACCCACTGTCAGTGAATAAAAATTCCAGATGGGTCATGTAAACTTCCCAAAGTGGAACATTGTATCGCTGAGCCAAAGAAACAGCAATTTTATAGACATTTTCTTCAAGTGTCCTGGTAGAGGAGAGACATGAGAGAAAATAAGGAAAAGTTATGTTAGGCCCTATGAGACGTAATATGAAAATAAATGCTTATGTTAGAAAACTCTCTAATTCTTTTAATTTTTTTATCATAAAAGAAAAGCGTAGAAAAAAATTTAAATAAAAATACATTAGATGTGTCTCTCTGCATTTACTTATAGTTGGTGCTCCATTTGGGGAAAAAATAGAAGACAAAAAGCTACAGAGATATTTCAAAGACAGGAACCTACTCCACAAACACTGGTTCTCAATGGCAACTTCTACTGTGCTAAAGCAAAAATCTCAGTTTTCATTCCATTTCAATTACAAAGTGATGAAGGATGCAACTTGTCACAGTTAGCATTTATTTGGTTTAGTTGCAACACCTACGGTGTTTTAGCACAACTGGTATATAAATCCTCAAAGCTCTTCCTAGAAGTTCACAGACAGAAACACTCCTAGTATTTGTAGACTAAAAGGTGTGAAGATGTCCAGCTCACTCTGTCCTAAAATATTAAAAACTGCTTTTCTGTTAGTGTATAATCCCTTTGACAAAACCATAGATGGAGAATATGGTAAAATATGAAAGCCTGAAGTTAACTTCCTACTAATCTTTACTAATCCAGTATAGTATGGTTCAAATGGAGATGAATGGTTCTTGTTTCTAGGCTGGCATAGAAGCAATACTGCTAAGGCTGACGCTGGGATTTTTGGGTTTTGGTTTCAGTTCGGTTGGGATGGGTCTTTTCTCTTCAAGATAATTCCAAGAAAAACACTTATCTCTGTGTAATTACTTTCTCCTAGGCCTGTCATGAACAACTTCTTTAAAATGTACTTAAGGTGAATCCTTGAGGTGGCTCTGCCTGAGCAGGGAGGTTGGGCAAGATGACCTCCAGAGGCCCCTTCCAAGCTCAGCCATTCTGTGATTCAGTGAAAGAGGAAGATGGTATGAATGCTTTAGCTGCAAAATAATCCAGTCAATCATACAAATCAGGAGTGGCTCCTGGAACTAGTGGGATCCTTTCCTCCTACAACTTTATAAGCTATACCACAATCCTCCCTTCCTAAGAGTGGCATGCAGCAGCAGCCTAAGGCAGTGGTGGTTTAGGGAAATTATACCATATAAAGGAAGAACAGTACAAGCACTTTATTCATTGTCAAGGTAATGACAAAAACAAGCAGCTGTTGGCACAATGAGAAGCTGAAAAAAATGTCCATTACCTTGCAAAGAATCTTTTTACTTTCTTTTACACACCCCTTTTTATGCCCAGCCCTGACTGCCTTCTGGTGTGAGCCCGAGGACTGCCAAAGGAATGCTCACTGAAGGCTCCAGCACAGGCACACTTGGGATGTATTTTGGTGCTGTTTCCCCGAGACTGGTGCAAACCCAATAAACTATAGCCTCCAAAGATACAGCCTCCAAATACAGAAGACAAAACAGACAACTACTGGTTAGCTAGTTTAGCGAATTGCTCCTTCTAGTACAAAGCTGTTTTGTAAATAAGATGCAACTTTTCCAGGTGTTGTTCCTTCAAACCGCACTTCATAAAAGATTAAAAAACATGAGGCACTTAATTAAAAAATAAGAACAAATATGCTACACAATTACATTGAATTTGTGCATCTTTTCCATTAGAAAATGCAGATTAAGACTCCACTGAAAAGATTAAAGCAAGGAAGCTGCAAGCTGAACAAGTAATTAACTGGATCTTTGCAACTGCCCAGTATGGAAGTGCCACTCTCATTCACCTACTAAGAAGCCTTACTTCTTCTAACCTTTTCATATTGTGTTTTTACCTCTACTTCCTGCAAGGAACTTTCTCTTCATATTTACTTTATTTTACAAGAGACAGTATCAATGAACTCTTGGGTGACAATGCAAGTAACGCTGCTGTAATCAAAGTAAGCATCTGTAATAGGAGAAGACTACTTGTATTGAAGTTGCTGTAGGCAATCATCAGGGTGTAACCTAGTGACACACTAGACAGATGTGCTTAGTAACAATATATACAAAGCAGGCAATTCCAATGGAAATATTAAAAGATTATTAAAAGCTACTTTAATGAATGCAGTGACAAAATCTGTGCAGCTACAGATTTCACAGATGTAAGGCATCAGCTTAGTGTCCAAAACCTGACCTTATACAACTACTCTTATTTGGTATATCAACTCCATTTAGCAGCAAATTTCTATTGGAATTGTAGTTATGAGTAGCTACACATGTGGAAAACTGAAAATATTTAAATATGCTCTTCAAAAGCTTTATGCAGACATCAGTTGAAAATCTGAGATTATATTTAAAGCTTCCTATTGCAGAGAACTCTTCCTCTGACAGTCTGTCAATTATTCAGCAGTGACTGTCCCTAAAATGTAAGTCATATTCATGACTTGCTTACAGCTTGAAGTACCTGCATGCAGATATTAATTAAAGGCATTTTTAAAAAGAAAATTTTTGTATTTTTTTTCTATTCTGGATTTCTGAAAGATGAGATAAAAGCATGCTAAATATCAGAACATATGTGGTGAAGTACTTCCAAATCACTACAGGAAAAAAATACAGGGATATACACCAGTTCTAACTAAATTATTAAGAATAAAATACAACTTTTTTTAACAACTTTTTTTTTAACAATAGTTCATTCCAAACTTTGATGCATGGGCATACCCTAATAGATTGCTAGGGCATCTTTACAGGAGATGAAAGGAAGAGACCAAACCTTCACCTATGCTCTGCTTTCATTAATCCCCGATTAACTGTAATATTAGCAGTTAGTAAATGAAGAGTTATAGATTCAATTATAAATCCATTTATTTGAGCAACATTTCATTTAAGTAGAGCAGTTACACAGAAAAAGCTCCAACTGTAGCAACATTACAGTGTAAATCTCCAAAGCAAGTAAATTATCACTCTAAAGGTCAGCCCTACTTTCAATTTACTCTCCTAATTTAAAGCTTAAAGCTATTCTATTCTGAAACAGAGAAAACAAACCTAATACACATAACTTACTCTGCCAATCCTAGTATTGTTTCTCTCTTGTACTGTGCGTCTGCTGTAAATCTCTGCACGTCCACTCCTTTGCCAAGTCCCTGCAGAGTCTGAGCCTGAGTGAAGTCCAGCAGTCGTTCATTGTAGTAATGCAGCTGATTTATCAAACTGGTGATTTCTTCAGGCCAGTCTGCCTGGGCATACTGAGTAACATGCTTTGTGACCATCTGAATCAACTCTTTTGGATCAGCCTGCAAAAATAATAGACAACAAACTAAAAAAAATCCTTGTTAATTCTGAACAAAAAATTATCAATATATTATTTATTGATCTCTGTGTTCGGAACTAGGAGATTTGTTTCCAGTTCTGAGAAATTTTAAGTAAACAGAATTTAAAATTTCCTGTAAGGCCCATTTGCTCTGATATTATAATTTATCCCTTTGCAATGTTTTAGACTACTCCATATGATACAAATATTTTTAAAAAACCCAAACAAACTTACCTCACCAAATTAATAGTAACAAATGTTTCACTATGACTGAATTTCTTTGTTTTTAAATTCCTTGTTTTTATTTACAATGAACTAGGCGACTGATTGGTCAAACACTGCAGTAAGAGAAAAGTTACTGAATTTCTGATACACTTCTGTTATACAGATTTGAAGGGAGGAATAGCTTTTAAGTGTTGAGAACTAATACTTTCAAAGAAGTATTGCAGGTACCATAAATTACTCAAGGCATTGCCTACACCTTGAATCTTCAAAGAATAAAATACTGATCATCTATGGACTACAGCAACCTCAGTTTTCAAAATACCTTAATCACAAATAAAACTTACTTTTCTGTGTTAGAAATTACACACCAGGTGCATCTCTTATAAACCATTAACTTCTGTAGTCAAAAATCCTCATAGCAAAGCAACAATTTAGAACACAAAGCATGAAAAATGAATGCATGTACTGTGGAGTGTTCCAGTTTATCTCAACATCTGGACAGTGGCTATGTTTAGGCACTTCCACTTGAACAGAGCTCTGTGTAACATCTAAACACTTGGCTTATTCGATACCTTGATTTCTCTCTTCCATGAAAAATGAGGGCACCAGCAGCTCAATGCCAAAAAGATGCACTGTGACTTCTGTGTGGCATCCACTGAGGAAGGAATACCTCCAAAAGAGCCACTAAAAAATAACTCGGGATGCCAGTGGAGATGAAATATTTCCTAAGAGAAACAGCTGATGTAACTGCTGTGATCTCAAAAATGTTGAGTGTACCCAAGAAATATACTTTGGTTTTTTACTACAGAATTGTTCTGCTACATTAGAAGATAAACTTGTGAACACTGACTAGAGTGCACAGCTGGGTAAAACATGCACCGAAAGTTTAAACCTTGAGGCGTGCTTTATTTTTTCCGTGACTTGCTGGTCATTCTAAATTGATTTTTTTCCAAGTATCTTAATTGACAGGCTGCTCACCGAGTCACATTAAATGCTACAGGGCATCCTGTTTCCTCTCCACTCTACACTTCTGAAGCCCGCCAAACACTGCAAACTCAATGGTTTTATAAACAACAGCAGCACTTCTTTCAAGGCTGCTTAGGAGATTGGTACTAGAATAATAAAACTTCACAAAAAGAGACAGGCAAGCAGAGCAGTGCCTCTACAACACAATTATATCAGCTGGAAACCCATCCACGGCTTATTATGTACCTTGGTATCTCATGCTATGTGATACACTAGAAAGCAGAGCATGGAGACAGGGTAAGTCAGAGCAAGACAGTGAAACATGTTAAACATAACTGCCTAAAACCTCCAGACCACTGAGAAAGGCAGGTTCCTCTGACAACCTATGGGAGTAAATTTGCTTTCTTTTGTTAGCTTTCCCCTCTCTCCATTAAGGCCCCATTTGTTATATTTCTGTAAAAGCACCTGTGTGTAATCTTCCATGCTGCCCGTTTATGGTCCCAATGACCTTATTTGAAAATAATGTCTTGGGGTCTATTGGTCTTACTAACGTCAAATTTAGTATAAAAGAATCATACACTATGTGAATACCCATGTATATATAACCCCACATACATATGGCAAAATAAAGTGCAAACTCTTTGTTGCTGCAGGCCCCCAGCTGGGGAATAATTAGCATTGACTCCATGATTGCAGAAGGCTGATCAATTGCTTTATTATGTCATCTCATATTATATTATACTATACTTATTAAGAAACTCAGTAACCCTTCCAGCCAGTCCGATACAGCTTTGACCTTATTGGTCAATCAATCCAAACACCATCCAGCGTCCAATTAAGAAATCACCCTTTGGTAAACAAATCTCAATGACATATTCCTCATGTGCACAACAGCAGGTCCAAGTGGAGATAAGAATTGTTTCTTATTCTTTCCTCTGATCTTCTCACAGCCTTCCCTGAGAAAATGCCTGGGAAAGTCTGTGCCTGCTCTCTGTGGCCAGAGAGCTGCTGCCACAACTCTTCAATTTAGAAGACAAAAATTATACATTTAGATTAAGAAAACACAACTGAGGTTTTTTTACTGCAAGTAGTTGCCAAAGATTGTCTCATTCTGTTCACCACCAAAAATCTTTCAATCAAGTGTTATCCTCTTATCTCTTAAAAAACCTATGGTCCAAACTATCGCAGCATATGAATCTGAAATTAGAGAAATCCCACAGTCTTCTGTTTGGTATCAAGATGCATTGAACTTGTATTTCTTAATTTTAAGTATTCATTTTTTAACATCTTCACATTTTTAATAATACATATCTTTTAGAAGAAAAGCAAAACTATTTCTACACCCATTAGATACCTAATTCAATTAGACATGATGCTTGTTCTAATGAGCAGTAAGAGAGAAAAATCACTACAGCTGCATCAGCAGTTTTCAAAAAAATGTTTTCAGAAATTTTAATTGAAAAAACTGTAACAACTAGCTAGTAACAGTAGCTTGAAGAAAATCAGCAAAATCAGTCAAGTCTGAATCTTACTGCAGCATTCACTGAGTTTTTCAATTCTTGGATTTTCTTCAAATTGTAACAGACAGCAATTTGTTTAAATACAAATTAATTTTGACAAATAAGACCAATAAGATGCCATATTCAACTTGTTCCCTTTAAAACATCACCTGTCAAAAACCACACCAACAACCCCAAAGAGCTACTACACAATTCTGTTGGCTTATCAGAGTTCTTCAGCCAAGTTAGAAATTGTGCTTAGGTGTCCAACCCCCCAGTTTGCCAGATAATCTCCTCCAGTACTTCTATACAGATGTTTGAAAAAAGCTTCCTCTCCTGTGATCATGCAGGAAGGGCATTTTACAGACATACATTGTAAACACAGGGTAAGTTTCCAGAGAAGCCAGAAGAGCTGATCCAAATGTATTAATGCCCTTAACTCAGAAGCCTCCCTAGCATTGCCAGGGGAAATCCCTCAGGAACCCCCTGCCAATGCAGTTCACTAATCTCTTGGGCTAACACTATATTTGTGCTGACAGAGGCCTTAGGAATTAAGAAAAAAAAAATAGAGAGAAAAGAAAAAGCACATATCACTTCAACATAAAGCTATTTTCATTTCATGCTCTTAGATGTGATTTACTCAGCACACGTCAGGCTTCTATCCCTATTGCCCCACTGGTCATTACCAATAAGCCTCAGCAGGGATTCAGGGTCCACTTGAGTAAATGTTTTAAAGCAGTTCTTCTTTTTTGACCACCCTCTGAAAGTGACATCAGTGAAGACCCTCAATATATGTGCCACTGTATAAAAGCAACACTGTATTTATAAGGAAATTGGAGATTTTAATCTTGGAATGTCTTCATTCTTATGCCTGAATTAATCTTCAATTTCTGGGGCTTTTTTTCCTGGCAAGTTGGTATGCCTTTTTTCCTTTTCCAATCTATGTAAGACTTAATTCAGTCATATGCACCAGAAATAAATAAACAAAACAAAAACAAAACAAAAAAATGTATGAGCTATTATGTTGTTCCTCTCCTGCTCAGTAAGTGGCAATAATTTTACAACTATGGTAATACTAAAAAAAAAAAAAAAAAGAAAAAAAGCTCTACTGTGAACACTTTATCACTGATATAATAATAGATCACTGTAAGGCTATTTGGCTTGCTTACTTCTTTTAAGACCAAAAATCCATCTAATTATTCTTAAAGAACATATTATTCTTTTGATTCTGTTTTTAATGTAAATAATCTACAGACTGCAATACAAAAATGATCAGAAAAACTCATCAGAAAAACTGCTTAGATCAGAGGCAAATCCACTCATAATCACCTCAAAGACAAAACTGACACTGTGGACCTCTCTGGATTGAGGTTGCAAACCATTTCCATCACCTTCTGAACTGTAATCTTATGGCAATGGGCAAAAGCTGCCACTGTGGTCAGCCACAGAAATCCAAAGGGGAAGGCAGAGGACAGGCTCCCTTGTGCCCAGATCCCTGTAACATCAGGTTTGTTTTACACCATTTTAAGTATTCCTAAGAAAGGTATCATGCTCCAGAGGGAGTCACGTACAACAAGCAAAATCCTTATGGTTAGCAAAACAAGGAGATGACAGCACATGAGCAAGGGCAACCAGGGAGCAGGATGTAACATTCCTGCTGCAGACACAGTTGTACTTTGCCCACTTCCCTGCCTCTGCAGTTGCTGCCCATCACCAGTGCAGCTGGGAACCAAACCACACCTCTAGAATGCATTCATATTTCAGAAAGGAGAGCTCTCCCTAATCCTTGTAGCAACTGCCACAGTCCTTGCAGCAAGAGATTCAATGGGCTACAAATTTGATGGAGGGGAAGGCAAGAAAAAAAGAATGAAGTGAAGCACATAAGACAATAATTTTCCCCACACACTGAAGCAGGAAAAAAGATTTACAGGAATGAAATAGTTCAGTCAAGAAGTAAAATCCTGAACATGCCTGTTCACTCATAGCTTTTCATTAATTAAATTAATGACACTTGTCTTCAACTAAGACTTTTGTCATGCCGTGAATCAAAAGTACTTTAACTTAGACACAACACCACATGAATTTGACGTAGCCAACCTTCCATATCACAGCTGATCTGCCCAAAGCAAAAGATAAAACGTATGGCTAAAATGGAAGACCAGCACATCTCAGAAATAGACCTTTACTATCACATCACTCAACTACGAGGATACCTCAACATTACTGTCCTTCCACTGCTGCAGCTACATGTATTGTGTGACAAGAGTTTTGTTCAGGATCAGCTTTCACGACCATATATTAAAAGGGTACAGGAAGCAGCAGATGTCATCACTCACCAGTGAAATCACAAGAGGTCAATATAAAAGAATACCTACCAGAATACCTTCTGTAAGCTACAAGATGCATCAGGATCAAGTTGTACAAACTTATTTAAAAAATGAAGTAGAGAATCTATTGCTCATCTCATCTCTATTGTTAAACCTGTAAGTCTTACACATTCAGACATTAAAACAATATTCTATTTCAGATTTAAAATCTTAAATCATCTATCAGAAGTTTTGGTAACATATTCTAATGTCTCAGCTATAATTAAGTATAATGGTTTTAAAGCCTGTCCATACTCTTAAAAAAATGCTTCTGACCACAGTATAGTACATGGTACTGCAAACAAGGTATTTCCTACTGTACTAAAAAATTTATATCTGGATTATGTAGATCCAGGAAGACAGCTGTGGACTTAAAATTCCCTAGCCTCCCTTCCTTCCTTTACCACAGATTTCATGCAGATGTCTCTTTTTTTCCTTAATGTTTTAAAGTTTCATTCCAGATGTACGACTGTATCAAATAAAACCACTTCTGGATCACAGCACTGCTGCAGGAATTAAAAAAGAAAAATGCAAGAGGCTGCTGTTCCATAATAAAACAAAAGTAATTGGAAATGTCCAGGCAGTTGTTTTCTATAGTTATGTTAAGTGACTTGAGTTTGAAGAGTTGAACAAACTGTTCTAGTGCTGTTTTCACAGAACTGCAGAACGGTTTGGATTGGAAGGGACGTTAGAGATCCTCTTGTTCCAAGACCCCTGCCATCGGCAGGGACAGCTGAAACTAAACCAAGTTGCTCAGAGCCCCATCCAAACTTCATTTGAAGACTTCCAGCGATGGGGCATCCATACCTTTTCTAGGCAACCTGTTCCAGTGCCTCACCACCTTCACATTGAAGAATTTCTTCCTCATACCTAATCTAAACCTACCCTCTTTCAGTTTAAACCTGATCTAAACCTTCCCTCTTTCTTTTAAATTTCTTTTAAATTTTCTTTTAAATCCATTCTCCCTTGTCTGCTCACTACATGCCCTTGTAAGAAGGGCAGATCTCTTGTAGCCCCTTCAGGTACTGGAAGGTGCTACAAGGACTCTCCAGATCCTTCTCTTCTCTAGGCTACTCTCAGACTCTCCTTTTAAGAGAGGTGCTCCAGCCCTCTGAGCATGTCTGTGACCTCCTCTGGACCTGTTTCATCAGGTCCATGTCCATTCTGAGGTTCTGGCCCCAGGGCTGGACGCAGCACTGCAGGAAGGGTCCCACAAGAGTGAACAGGCAGAATCACCTCCTCACACTGCTGCCCACACTGCTTTTGATGCAGCCCAGGAAAAACTGGCTGCGAGCCCACGTCACTGGCTGATATCGAGCTTCTCCTCAGAGAAACACTTTTTTGCTTTGATTTCTATCAGCTATTCCAACAAGAATGAGGAATAATTTCTCCCAAGAGTAAATGTTTTCATAGGTTTTTTCCTACCGTGTGCTCTGTTACAGATTTTCTGATTGATAAGTCAGGTTGAGGTAGAAAAATCTCATCATTTCATCTGACAGCTCTTTTACTGAAAATAACACATGATATATAAAAGGTTAAAGTGTCACTGAAAGAACATTTCTGAAAATAGAAAATTACTACATGGTTTTGAGTGAAGTGCCTACTAAATTCATAGCATATATTTCATTTCCCATTTGCAGTCAGCATTATTCCCAGTAAGTGCCATGTTTTTGGTAATAACCCCAACCTTCTGTCTATCTCCCTTTTGTCTAAAAAAAAAAATCATTGTGCTTTCTTTTTCAATAAATTATGTAATTGGCTATTCTTTCAGAATAGGTCTTTAATTTTGACCTATATAGTAGCAACTGTAGTCATATACAGACTTTGGGACAACCATAAACTCTTACTGCAAAACTTTACTGCAGTATTATGCAATTTCAGTTTAAGTACAATACTGTTTCTTTTTAATTTGTACAGTTACTTGACTTGGTAAATGCAAATATTTCTGTATCTTACTAATTTAAAGGTTGAAAATCTTTAAATTCCATGAGCTACAAAACCACTTAACTTCATCCTCCCTGACAGCTATTAAAATGCCAGAAGTCAGATATTTTTCATCCTAATCCAAGAGCACTGCTAGCACTTCTGAGAAGTACACTGAGTTTCTCAGTCACCACCTTACATTATTGGGATATACATTTTCATCAGTAATTAGTAGTCTCCTCAGCTAAATACAGAGGCCAATCTAACATTTAGCCTCAATTCTCCAAGATGTAAAAAAAACCCACCTAACTCAACCAACCAACAAACCCCACCAGCAAGTAGTCAAACAACTAAAAAACAAAGGAGAAGCCTACTCTCTCACTCGATGGAAATTCAGCAGTTGAAAAGTAACCTACATTGCCAACTCAGATGAATGAAATTTTGCTAAAATGTTCTTAATTATTAGATGACTAGCAAATTTCAAGCAGGCAGCCTGCAAAATCCATTATACTCACTGACTGGAGAAAACAAGTTACAGAAGCTTGGAAAAGGAATGTAAAAGAGAAGATAAAACCGTTTGACTAGGGTAAGACTGCTTCAAAAAGCTGTTGGTCACCTCTGTACTGTTTCCCAGAGAGGAATAAAACCCTTCACAAGAAGGAAAAGCATTAGCACTTATCCCAGCTATCTCCCTCACACGAAAAATCACTACTATGTCTCCAGAGAAACATGGGCAAGCTAAAACTCAACCCTCTGCTGAAATGAAAGGCTAGTTTGAAGATCCTTTTTTCTAAAAGAAAATTTCTGAACAGCTGTCTAAAGAACAACACTTGCTCTGCTTTCAGAAGTAAGATTTGACAGAATAGCTCATATAACCGTTGAGAAACAGAAATAAGCAAGACTGTAAGCATTTCATTTCATAAGTACACTTTATCTTGAAGAAATGAAACAGAGGAATGGGGGTAACACCTAACAACTATTTAACAATAGGTATTTTCTGAGTCATCTAAATATTATTTAGTCCCAACTAAGAATGGCAATACTTTGTCTTAACAAAGAAAGATGAGGATCTGTGAAACACTGGCTTATCTATATTAAACACATTGTAATCAAAAGAATCTACTTGTCACAATCTGGCTGCAATGTCCCTAATTGCTGGATTAGTTTTTCAGGGATCATACCATAAGATGTTGAAAACTAACCATATTTGCTGGTAGTTCACGAGCGCTTACTTGAGCTTTAAGCCTTTAAGCCTCACCACAGTTTAGTGAGTTCTCCATTTTTGTTAGCTTAGGTATTCACTCATTTAGAAAATGTGTGATTATGTGTTGAGACATCACTGAACAATAAGCAAATCAATGAGGAAAACTCACAAAATATGAAAAGCTAGAAAGGCAGTTATAAGTGCTAAATAAGCAACTGGAACATGTTTTATAAAGAATGGTAAAACTGATAGAAATTCAGAAAAGTGCTCAAAATCAGGAAGCCAGCTAGAGAAGTGGCAGGATCCCATGGAGAAAAGGTGTGGAAGGAACACGCATGGATAAGTCCATAGCAGTAGGAATCAAGAGATCTTTGTGTCAGCCCTCACTGCTGAAGGTGTGGGGAGAGAGCTCAGAGGAGCCACATGAGTTAAATGAATCTGGAAGGTGTCAGTTACATGCCATGACCAGCTGGCATTCATCCCTTAGTTCTGAAGGAACACAAATGTGAAATTACGTTAAATGGCAGGCCAAGGTGCATCAACAAACATTTTTAAAAATAATGTGCCAGAGTGTAAGTTCCATCTGAAAAAAATAGGATGCAAAAGGGATCTTCATAGGGACTGTAGCCCAGCAAGTCAAATTTCCATCCCTAGTAAGATGGCAGACTATACAACAAATAGTAAGACCACTGAGCATCAAGAGATTGGTGGGAAAAGATCAGCATGGCCTCTGTTCACTGGCTGGAGGCCTATGAGGGTATCAAACAGCACACAGACTAACAGAATACACAGAAATCTTGCAAAATACTTTCACAAGTTTTTACACTGAAGTCCAACCAGAAAACTGAAGTTATTGATGGATTGGAAGAACTGTCCTCTCACTAACTGAAATCTGGTGAAACAAGAGTTAGAAGCTTGGAGATCACTTTCAGAGAGGAAAGAGTCAACAGCAAGTCCTGTAGAGGCAGGTTTTGAGACCACTTTTATACAGAATCCATTACTGATGATCTAGAGAAGGATTCTGATGATACTAGGGTCTTTGAATTCTCCCCAGATCACCTGTTAGTCTGCCTGGTAGTCCCATTCATGGTGCCTTCTGCCACTGCCCTCTTTTTCCCTGGCTCTCCTCTCCATCACAGACTCTACACACACAAAGGAAGACCAATGGGAGAGTCAATAATGCAACATAAATTCAAGGAATTATACACTCATCTCTCTCAGTTTTGCTTTTCTAACTATCAGGTATGCACTGGACTAGGAAACAGAAGAATACATCAAATTCAATAGATTTACCTGCCAAGTGTTAATGAGTATCAGTACCTGAACATGTATAAACATGTTATTAACATGTTAGTAGTGGGATATAAAACAATAAGAAGTATTAGACATAACCAGCAGCATGAAAGAGAAGAGGAGCAACCCAAAGACCAGCAAAGAAACTTGAACTTGATGCAGAACATAGAACAGAAATTTCCAACAGTGAAACAACAGGGAAAAATTACACTGCCAAATGAAACTTGCTAGTTTTCAGCATCACAACCAAAACAGAAAGAGGGACCAGAGATGAGGGCTTGAATCAGGACTTAAATCCCAAGTTTTAAGCCCATCATAGGCCAAAAATAAAGAGCACTACCATTTTACCATCTAGAGCAGCCTTAGTGCTAGCCATTGCATTTATGAATGGGAAGCTGAATGTCCAGACAAAATGAAACAAGACTGCCTAACACAGTTTGTCAGTTTTGCATGTTAGTTATGCACATGATGTAAAACATTATGTACATAAATCCAAGTTGAGATTAAAAATGTATATATTATCTCTAGTAAGCTGAAGTAACTATTTAGGAATGTGACAGAATATGCAAACCAATATGCAACCATTTAATGAACATTCCAGTAAGAGATTTAGAGATCACCTCATGTGTAGAGACTTAACCTTTAGCTGCACTAGAGTGCCAGGTTAAAGCCATTAAGACCTCATCTAGTATGGGTAATAGATCTGTTATCAGATGCATTAGATCTGCCTCCCTCCCTTTTTCCTGTATGCAGCCTTCTTATATAATATCTATTTCCATTTCAAATTAAGTCTTTATTTTCAACATCCTATATTTGGAATATTACATAAAGCCATAGCATACAGACCATGGCTGGGAGTTTTACTTCTCTGGATTAATATAACCGTATTTATAATTTATACTAACCCTACACAAATAAGCAACAAAACCTTGGGAGCCAGGTGAAACTGGCAGAATGAAATCCTGGCAGACCAACAGAAATTTCTACACATCCCGTCCCAAGTTCAAAGCACTCCTCTTTTGACTGAATTTTGCCTCTTAGGGATGTTGATAGAGGCTTTCCAAAGCAGCAAGCAACAGAAAAGGGAAGCAGATTAAGTGCACAGAGCACAAGTTCACTGCATAAATGTACCCTGTCATATAGTGGCTAAATACATATCAGGCTAAATATATATCAAGCTATTTAACTCTGTGGGACTGAACTCCCAGCTTCTTCACCAATTCTAGGCCACAACAAGAGAAGCATCACTAAGGAGAATCTCTGAGCTTACCAGTTCAACATATTGTCAGTTGCAATGCACAAAATGACAAGATTCAAACTCACCTTCTTGAATGAAAAGTAACATATAAGGGAAGAAAATAAAAAACTAAGAATTTTCTGCTAACAGCAAATTTCCTCATCTGCTATTAAGTGCAAATTCCTGTTCCCGTCTGCATCTTAGCAGTATTTGTTGTAGCTGTTGTTTGATGACCAAGAAAAAGCTTGCCCCCTCAGCTGAGGTCAGTAAAATAATCCTCTTCAAAACAACAGAAACAGCTCAGAAACAGACTATTAGCATGAGGACAGGAACATAACATATTAATTAACCTCAGGATAATTAAGCACTTCCATTCCCTTCTAGAGTAAACAATTTATTCCGGTCAATTATCAGATCACCAGGATAGGACAAATGAGGAGACAAGCTGCTAACAAGAAGAATTACCCAGCAAATTTCTTGGTCAGTTGTACAGCTTTTCTTCTTGTTCATCAAGACTGGGAATTAGTGAGAGGTGAATCAGAGTGGCAGTGGGGCAGCAGCCTTGGATGCTGTGCAATCAAGGTTCAGCAACAGCTGAAACAGGCATGCTACCAACCCTTCTGGCCACAAATGCAAAAGCACAGCACCACAGGGGCTGCAATGAAAAGTCAATCCCATCCTGTTACAGACCTAAACCAAAAATAAATATAGGTCATCAAAGGGTAATTAGTCTTCTCATACCAATACACTGCACACACAGACCATTCCTGGAAATTTTGTTCTATTCTTCTGACCTTTATCTGCAGTTTTCTTAGGTTGGAGAGCTCCTTTAACATATTGCTCAGGACAAGAAAGTAATATAGCTCAAGATGCCTTAAACTGTGCCTGCTATGTTTATGTTGTCACAACAACTAGAATTTGAAATTGTCTTGGGCACAAAATTAAAGTAATACTTTACAGCCAAATCCCTTTGTTTGTCCTAGAAGCAAAAGAATAACTTTACCAGAAACTGAAATTATCAAGATGATCTCCTTTTGGGCATCAACAGTTCAAAAAGTCATAGTGAGAATTTCTGACAATTTATGATTCTGGTTTGATGCATAGATATTAGCTGTCAGTATTTCACGTCACAATTAAAACAAACAAAAAAAGAAACAAGCCTTCATGCAACAGACCCAATCACTGCTTCAAAATATCTTTCTTGACTAACTGGCAAGTCTTGAAAGTCTGTCCTAGCCAATGGAAGAGGAGCTCTCCTCACATTGCCCATTATCCTTGTAACCTTATGCTCTGTCATTTTCATTCTACCAATCTCTCCTGTTCTGCCAGAGGTACTCATGAACTCTTTTCAAACAATGAAAGAAATGAGAAACACGGGATGTGTAGACTTCTCCATGATTCCATACAGTTTCCTTTAAATTCAGATAGTTTTCCAACAGTATCCTTGATTCACTGGACTAGAAAAATCACAGCCACTGTGACTCAGATGCTAGTAGACAGAAATGCATGCTCTATGATCTTGAGGTTTCATCTTCTGAGCGTGTAGCTGAAGTGCCAGATTTACATCATTACTGACCATGTAAAGAGTGAGAATGGGGAAAAACAAGGATTGCCTGTACACCCTCACCCAGAGAAATGAACTCAGATACCTTCTAAGAATAAAGTACAGCTTTGAGGCAGGCAAAGGACCTAGGGATGCACTGCTGCTTTCACAAACAGCCACAAGATAAAAGTGATGCAAGCCACCAGTGCCATGAGCTGGAAGACAATCTACTACAGAATGACATCTCCAGCTGAATATAACATGTTCATAGAAGCTGAGATCAATTTTCTTTTCCTCCCATGGAACTCCTAGGAAACACAAAAAAAACACCCAGAAATCATGGCTAGATCTATTCCAATGGACAGAAACTAGAATGGCATTGATGAAGCAACTTGCAGGGGGACCCATTCTTTATTATGAGCATCTAAGATGTAAATTTAAACAAATGTCTGTTTCGCATAAAAATTAAGTATAAATTGGGCATTTAAGTCTGGCATTTAGGGTTTTTGGTTTGGGTTTTTGGAAAAAAACAAGTGTGTTATTTTGATAAAAAGTATCTGTTTCTATTTCTTGTTTTCTACTTCTGTGACATTCCTTCACTCTATACTCTTGGAATTAGTAACAATGAATTATAAATTAGTATTTGCCTATGTTGTTTTTTTACTGGCATCCAGGCCAGTTTTGGTGGGGCTTTTTCCTGTTTTTTGGTATGCTCTTCACTCAATCTTTATATAATTGTTTTCAAAAGCTATTGTTTAAGAGTAGCTTAAACATAGAACCTACTATTTCTAGCATACAACTTAGAATCCAGTATTTATCACAGTCACATACAGTATTTTACCAAGATGGAACAAAAGATTAGCCAAAGATCACATCACAGTTAAGAGACAAACTGCATGGTGCCATTGATAAGACTTTGCTTATTAAGTGGCAATGGGAGTACAAATAGTTCAATCTAACATTTCTGTCCTCATTCTTATAACTTGAACTTTCCAAAGGCTTCTTAGATCTTCCTGTAAAATAGGACTGTTTAAAAAAGCTACAGTAAGAAAAAAACCCCACAAAAACCCACAAACTTTTTCATCAAAGTTGTCTTGCAGCAGGAAGATTTACAGGCTAAACGAAAGATTTTTAACAAAGATGAATTAATTCTTCACAACCAACATATTTTTCAAGCCCCACAGTTGTGGGCTAGGTTTTCCTTTAGCATCTAACCAGAAGAGAGTAAAATGAACATCTCAGCAGGAACATGAAAGGCTTCCTAATTGCAGAATTGGGCGAATATCAGAACAGGCTTTCTGCTGTAAATTAGGAGTCATTCTTAACACGGAAAAAACCAATTCTCTCATGCCACAGTGATGATTGCTTCCTTTTCAGAAAACTTGTGACCAGAAGTGTTCTTTTCACTGCAGCTGAGAGACAGGCTGAAACCCAAACAGTCCAGAGAGCTTCTTCACAGGAGGAAAGAACTGGCGTAAATTCAAAGAGGCTCTCTTGAAGCAAACAAGAGGTTTTATGCAGGTACCTCAGTAAGAATGGCAATCAGCGCCTTATTAAACTTTTGTATGTTACCTCTTCCATTTAGTACGGACTTCACCGTGAAACTGCTTTAACCACTGCCAATGGAGAACAGCCAAAGTAGTGCCATTCCAAAACCAGAAACTTGTCAAAGGAAATAAAAAAGTTCCTTAATGAATGAGGATGAATTTTCAAAACACCATATGTAAACTGAAATATAATCCAACACACCCTAGGGGAGGCATGGAAACCTTCTGAAAAGCACTCTTCTTGCTGAAATGGACTTCACTTTTCCTGGGAAGTACTATATTGCCTTGTACACAGTATTGCAAGGTAACAGCATAAGCTATACTCATTAATGCTCAGTGCTTATAAGCTACTTTGAAGACTGATAGTGCTGTTATCTAAAAATGACACTTGATATTGTACTTCAAAAACTCTTCCACAAATTGTGAAGTACTTGTTTGTTTACAGCACTGTAGAAGAATAATTATGCATAACACAACAGGCTGCTCACAGTGTAAGTCAGATCAGCTCCTTAACAGGCTTAACTCATGTACTGGCTTTTCAGAATAGCTTTTATGCTGAACATTAATGAAAGTGGCTTTAAAAAGAAAAGAGTACTAACCCTGTAGAGAGGGTGGCATTTGTCCTTGAAACATGGTGCCAAACGAGCATAGATCTGCAGGCTATAGTAATAACTTGCCAGCTGGAGAGATAACGCAGAATGTAATTGCTTTTCAAAGCATTTGTTGGCATCTACCACCTAGAAGAAATAGAGAATTTACATGAAAGAATTAGCAAGCATACAACATTAAATGTACAAACTTTCTAAAAAGCTACTTGGTGTCATTTAGAAATAGCCCTATGTTTTTCTGGCACAGAAGTAAATCAGGAACCTCCACACATAAAGATAATTCTACATTATGGTGGTTCTTTCCCCTTTGCACAAACACCTAACCAAAATGTTTTCCCAGCTACACTATTGCTGCTTCTATACCACAAGGTTATTATCCACATTTCTGAGTTACATTAGAATTGTCAGTCTGGTGGCCCAACTTCTATTTTAAGTAAGAAAATGTGTCTTTTCACCAGTACCATGCTCAACAGACTGTCCAATGGCATTTGTTCACTTTCCTTTATATGCACCAGCCCAATCTGTAAAAATGTGTATTAAAATGAATTTGAATACTTAAGATTTTAAAATCTTAAGGAAATGAAATTTGCTAATGGAATTCTGCTATGAATATGAATATGTCTTCCCTGGCAAAACCATACAAACAAAGTCCCTATCTACGTACCTGTGGCAGTGCAAGTAGATAGGCAAGAGACAAGGCCGCATCCTTTGGTAAAGCATCACTTGCCAGCTGTAGCAGAACTGCAACACAGAGAGCAGACACAAAATTTGGATTACTGACCCAGTTGGCCTTCAGAGCTAGCAAATGAAATATTTTCAAGGTAACTTTATTTTATTAGACACTAGCTTGAAGCACTCAAGACATACTTAATTGAACACTTATCAGTGCAATCCAGAAAGAGATAACATATAATTAAACTGCAGCACAGCTTTACCTTAATTTCCAGGCAAAGTGTTTGATGCATTAACCAAAGAAGAATGAGATTATGCACCAACAGATGCTAAACAAAGCCACCTGTACTGATTTCCAAGAAGTAAATATTTTGCTTGTAAAATCAAGGAAGTAATGTAATGTTGTAAGGGTTCGAAGATACCAAGAAGAGGAATGGTACAAAACGTCTTCAAGCCTGAGCTCAAACTCCCTTATCACTAAACACGACAAAGCATATTAAAAACTTCTGCCCTAATTAAAAATAAAAACGCTGCAAGTATCATAAGAAACACCACAACAAGGTTCTGCCACATACTGAAAACAAGTATCAGTACTACAACAATTGAAATAAATTCATCAAAGGATAAGTATTCTGATTATAAACACCTATACTTCTGGTAAAACTGACACAAAAATCACCTGCTTTTTCTACATTATAGATACCAAACTTGGGGGGAGAGGTTGTTTCCATTGTTATAGATTACATTATTACTGATGTTATTAATAACAATATTATTAATAACAATATTATTTCAATAGGAAGAAGCCATCTTCCAGCAACTTAGCTCTTTGTTTATTTCAAGGAAGTCTCAAACACCTGTTTGTTAATTCCCACATTACATAAACTCCTCTGCAGGGCATGCTGCTAAAAACCCAATTACTTTACACACACTCCCACAGTGAATTCTTTGTTCCAAAGAATGACTTATAAAAGGCTTGAATGACCAATTACAATTTTAAGATTATCATTAATTTGCCATCAGTCTGAAGTGGATTTACATGCTGGCCCTCAGCCAGATACAAGCAATAAATTTCTATGGGACAAGTCACCACAGAGGCTGCAACATAAGCCTGTCCAACAGCACCTACCTTTACGCTTCAAATGGTTTTTACTGTGCTTCAGACAGCTTCTTGCTGCTGACAGATTGTTTCTGCTACACTCTAAATAACCTGTATGCTGTCCAAGCAAAGACAGTAAGAACTCTAGAAATATCTAATATTAAAATCTTGATGAAAATTGCTCCTCCTCTGATTACAAGCAGTTACTTTATGTATTCTTACACCCACCTCTAGTTAAACAGAAAAAAAAAGAAAGGAGTAGGGTTTCAGCTTTGCTCTCTTTTCCCTTTCTTTGGAGAATTGTTATAAAACCTCTTGAATACACAATAAATTATGGGCTCTCTTCCAACTTAACATCCCAACATGAGAACTGACACACTTGCAAAAACTGATCTTCACCATTAGGATAGCAATAATTACAAAGAACGCGGCACCAACACAGGGCCAGAAAACAATATGATTTTCTTCACTTTTGCATGAAGTGTGGCACAATGGCATCCCAACTGCCAGAATGTACCTAAGAAGGAAAAACTACCTTCCAAGAAAAAAAAAAATCCTCTGTACTGATCCAGTAAATTTTCTGCATGCTAGCATGTTCATGAAAGGTTTCCATGTACCCATACTTAGACGTTCACATTACATACACACAAATAGGTGTATGCAAAAATAATTTCATACAGCTTTCTGTCTCCCAGTGAAGCCCTACAAGAATCTTCTGCAGTCTAACAGGGCTGAGTTCAAATCACAGGCTCCAGACATCAGCAGGATGCCATTCTGTCCTGTCATGTATCTTCACAAAATTTACAAGAACTTAATGTCATTTCAGACCACTGCCAAATCCGGAATTTGCCAAAGGGATTAGACATCACAGGGTTGGCAAACCAGGGAGGGCAGGCAGTGACAAGCAAAATGCCAATGCTGCTGTCCTCCTGCTGTCCCATAAGCACAACTTTCTCAGAGAAACACAAAAATATTTTGATTTTACAAATATTTTTGTTTGCTGTGCAGGTCTTTATGCCACAGCCTGTTTGAGAGGCTAAGTATTAAAAAAATGGTTTATCTGTGAAAATTGGAATTTCTCCATACCTAGAAAGTTTCAACTCACTTTCAACGGGATTTTCCCCTGAAAAAAATGCAAAAACTGCTTTGAGTCTTCAATTGTTCATTTAGCCCATGATAAAATCTCAATAAACTTAGAAGCATATACTGCAGTTAAACAGCCATATCTACAATTAAACACAAATTATGGGGAACATTAAGGTATTACTTGCTCTAAAACCCCTGAGGATTAATAAGTATGACTGACTGTCTTTGGTTTACTGTCAGTTTAGTGCCTAATCTGGTTAGAAGGATATACAGTCATCTTTTCAAATTGCATCTTCAACCTCCTGATCAATCCCTAAGGCCTATGGAGAGAGAAAACCCCAGTCAAACAGAGATGCACAACACAGCCTCAGCCACACCAAGTCTGGGTGCACTATCAGCCCACGGCTGAGGAAGGAGTGCTTTACAGGACCCAGGGAGATGAGAATTACCATTTCCCTTCGAAATACTCAGTTTACCACCTACATCCAGATAGCAAGGACAAGAAAAGTCAAGGTCCAAAGCTTGTAACACTACCAAATCCATAAAAGCAGCGAAACACCTTGAGTTATATTACAGAGGTTTTCAAGGCCAGATGGATGGGGTTCTGAGTAACCTGGTCTAGTGGAAGGCATCCCTGCCCATAGCAAGGGGTTGAAACGAGATGATTTTTAAGATTCCTTCCAGTCATTCCACGATTCTATGATGATGCACAGTGCCTGTGGGGAAGGTTTTTAACCAGTCTCTCACACTGCACATGGCACTGTTATAGTAAACAAAGTCTGATGGATACTCCAGCCTCTCCTAAGACAAAGTGCCAAGTACAATGAAGATTTCTTTGCTAAACTGCATCTCCCTCCAGGTTCTTCAGTTCTTTTGATGGAGTTGAAACCTGCTGCTGTAGCTGTCCTAGAAGACAGCTAGAAGCAAACAGCTGGGATTCAAATTTGTCAGCAAAATCAACTGAAATCTGCTATGTTTGCAGTTACTAGACCAGTGCAGTAGCTGACACCTCATATCAGCATCCAAGTTTTGTATGGCAAAATCTTCCTGAAAACGTACATGAAGCCTGAAAATGACAAATGCAGAATAATAAGTGGGATTCATATCTGTGTGATTGCTTAAACTTCAGCAGTGTGCTATCAATACGTATATTTTCAATTTGCACAATTGTGAACGTGTTAACTCATCATAAAGACTTCCATGCGAATTGACAGAGCAAAGCTTTAAAGGGGAAGAGATGGGATCCAATACCATTAACACAGGGCTAAACACACCACAAACAGTAAACTATTAATCTAATTATTTAGAGAAAGCTATGTTACACTAATGTTTAAGAACAGTTTACTGACTACCAAAAGGTGTAATACGCAGAAGGACTAATGAGTCCAGAATAAACAAAGCCCATTTTTCCAGAGGAAAACACAGAACTCTGTTTCAGAGCACAGCTCAAGGGACTCTAAAGTGAAACTGACTATAGAATAAAAGTGGTGGAAGAGAAGCATTAAATGACAAAAATTTTATTCTGCACACTTAAGAGGAAGGAGACAGATGCTCAAAAACTGAAGCTAGAATCCAAAATTTCTTTTCTTCTTCAAGCAAAAGTCTCCAGCACTGAAATTTCCATCTCAAAAGCAGCCACTGAATTGTAAACAATCAGTTCCAATCACTCAAGTTCAAGCAAGAACTATTACCACAGATCTGCCAAGTAAATAATTTTCCATAAGGAAGCAATAAATACTTTTTAATCCCTGCCCCCCCACACTCCTTTAAGACACAGGAATCAAAGCTAAAGGCCTATAGGTATTCAGCATGCAACAAATGAGATTTTAAGTACTGATTTTAAAGGATTTTTTTGCATTAAGAGAGCATGTAAAGAACAAAACATGCACACACCCAATTTATACAAGCTGTTGCTAACCATTTCTGATCCACAGTGTTGTTATATAGAACTGCACAGGTTATCTGTACAAACACCACATATCTCAAACTACTCAATCATATACTTGTAAGACAAATATGCTGGTTTTCATCAAACAGTTTGAGTAAATGTGTGGCTTATGAAGAAAGCCTGTCTTTAAACTTCTCATATAACAAGTGATTTAATATACTTGTTTTCATGACAGAATTTACCACAAGCCAAGTATAATACATATGTCTTCCTTCAAAAGATACTAATAGCATGTAATATTTAAACAGTTAATTTCTTAAACCAGCAGGAGACATCCAAAAGGAAAGATAAACAACAAAAACCACCTGTGGTTGTTTATCTTTTTATTTTTTATGTGAAATTGTTTCAGTTAAAAAATTATTAAATATAACCTATAACGTGTAGACATTTCAGAAGAAGACAAAAAGTTCTGATGATTCCAGAAGCTGTAATTAAGCATTAATCAACAAATAAAATACTACATGAACCTGCAATACTGAAACCTGGGTAAAGAGTGGCACAGAATCTGACCAACTGAATATGCAGGCATACAGAGAAGTAACTCACACTGGCTTGCAAATTCCCATTACCTGTACATGGTAATATTCAGGAAACCTTCCACAGTTCCTCCTATCATTGCCAACCCCCAAATAACACTTTCTGGTTATTTAAAGAGAACTTTCATTTTTCTAGTCTTTGCTGAGCAACTCCTCTTAAAGTCACCAATTCCCTTGAAAACTCAGCAGCTACTTTCTAACAAGACTTCTTACCAACAAGAGCCACTGAACCAGATCACAATTCATGCAAAACACGCAGACAATACTTCAGATCATTCTGTGCAATTCTCCACACTTAAACCCACCCACAGATACTTCTGTATTTACTATATATGGAGTGCATATATACAATATGTCCATACCTTCTGTAGTTGGAAGTAGGTCTTTTCCTTCACTCTTTGTTTCTGCAAGTTTCCCTGTTCTCAGCAACACTTCTGCAAAGCTTTCCAAAGAATTGTTCTGGTATGTTCCATAGCTGACTTCAGACTGGAAGTAAAAAGACAACTGACATATGCACTCTACACCTGCATTTTTATTTGGATCACTTGCATTACATGCAGCTTCTTACCTCAGTTCCTCTATTTGCTTTCCTTTGTTTAATTCTGGATTTTTTTCTACTATGGCACAGAATTTCAAGGCACACATATAATCAAAAACTCTGTATTTACACTTGATTATAAGATCTCAACAAAAAACTGCAGACTTCTGTAACCGTAACTTACTTCTGCAACATATGGATCATCAATTAGAGACTCATAAAAAGGATGACAGCCTTGTTTTTCCACAGTAGCGTTTTCTCCAGACCCAGTTTTTAATACGTCTCCAAATTCTTGGCCCTGGGAAAAACAAGTATAGTTGAGCCTAGTTGTAAAAAAGCTCATAAAAATGCTGTAAACACTATGCAGAAGGGAAACAACTGTAAATGAAAAGATCATTGAATTCAGTGGGGAGCAACAAAGGAGTCATCTTACATAAACCAGTTCTGAATGAAGTCCAGTATAAAAAAGGAAAGAGAATCATGTTCAAAAGTAGTATCACAAAAAATAGTGGCACAAACATTACAGAAACGTCACTGAAATACAGAAAGTAGAAATAAGAAACTGCAAAGAACAGCTTTGAATACAAGATGACAGTATTTAAAGAGTGGGTTTTACTGTGCTTTGTTCCCCAAAGTTTTAAAGTTCTGCCAAATTTCAATTAGGCCTTCTTACACTATGCTAAGAAAACAGGAGAAAACAGACTAGAAAACAGCGCTAGACCCCTTCCTTCATTGGGATTTCCTTGCAAACAGTCCCGTGATGTCTGTAGTTTGTTTATTGATTTGAGGGCTCAGCTATCAGGTCCTACAAAGGAGCTGAGTTTTTATACAAATGTATCACAAATCTGAAAACATCTGGGGACACATCAGCAATCCCTTACATGTAATGGTCGTAAGTAAGTTAAGGATCTCTTCCACCACTGCCCATCACTGACAGCATGCAGCATGGCTTTGGTAGTCAGAGTTGTGTTGGACAACACCTTCATGGTTTTGGATGTCGTCCAGTGCAACAAATCAGCGGACTGGCCAGAGGAGACGCTGGTTTCATCCTGTGACATATCCAACACACAATGCATGGGTTAGACTCCTGCTATAATTAGGTTAGTGACCTAAAGCCAAACAAATGCATTAGAGTTCAGGCACACTATATTAGTAACACATTTGAATGACCATTAATTCAGGCAGCAGCGGCCAGAAATAAACAAAAGACAAACTAAAAATGATTTAGGAGTTTCACTGTGAAGTAAGCGGTGTGATCAGCAGAACATTTGGCCCCTTACTCAGTTATGAGAGCATAACAGACAGCACTGGTTTTAATTCCAAAGTTTATAATGACAATATTCTACATAAATGTTGAATGTTTCCACTAAAATAATCACCTCTCTACAAACGTGAGGATTGAGTATGCTAAAGTTAATCTTCGATAATTCAAGAAAGCTGATACTAGAGACAATCTTGTATTTTTATAGAGGTAGAATTAATTAAGTTGAATTCCCAATAGGGGAAATGGTAGAGATGTAAATATACATCTCTAGACAAAGTGATAAAATATCATCAAGCTTTGAAATTCTGCAGCTGGCACACAAAATACTGAAAAAACAGCCAGCCTAAAAGACTACAAGAATCCCAACCTTTTCTTAATCAGACACTGCTTCTGCAGTACATGCACATATACCTTCACTTAGTATGAACTCACACATAACTCCATTCTTAAAAGTAGAGACATGTTCCACAAATGGGGCTTTCTATACCAGCTCTTCCTATGTAAAGCATTTAAATAATACCCAGAATATCCATGTTGTCTGATCTGTGCTATTCCAGTTCTCAAAAGTTTGCATTACTTGCATGCTTTACAATGCATGTACATTATTCATAAACATATAATTAGCATACTGAGGTAAACACACTGTTTTCACAACAAAAACCAAATATTTTCCTCCATATAGCAAACTTTAACGGCCATATGTTTATCCCTAACAACTCTACTATTAATTTCCCCATACAGTGAATTATTTTGAAACAGAAAAATTCTACCTGTATAACTGCATGGGAAGTATTAGTTTACAACTTACTAATTCATTACAAAACCTTGAACATGAGAGCCAAAGGATGCCAAGTTATGCTGAAGAGAAATATATCCCACTGTAACCTCAGAGGAAAAACGTGTCAGCTTCAGTAAGGTAGATTTTCATGTAGGAAACCTTATTTTTAATACCTTTTACTATAATGTACAGTAAATTACTGCCTCAAGCTGACCATTGAAGTAGCAGGTTCATCTTAAGCCCTTCAGCATTTGTTTTAATCTTTTCTGACATCATATTGTGCATTTCACAGATGCACCAGGTTGAAACGAGCTGGTTAAACTGGGAATTTCGGCTCTTGCTTCACCAAATTAAGAAAGTGCATGCCAAGTACTACTTGTCAGAATTTTTGCTGTTCTGAAAAATTAAAACCAACTGAAAATCCTAGGTCTGGTGGCCTGGGGGGAGAATTTCTTGTTCACGTGTTTTTTAAATAAACCATTTTAAGTACTTCGTAAGACAACTTGTAATTTATTTTAAATGTTACATACAGAATACTAATTCCTCTCTGCCACCATTTTCAAGTAGATGCTGCAACACACCTAGTTGATTTTTCATGAAGGAAAAATAAACCAAAACTAAACCAAACTAAAACAGAACGAGAAAAAAATCCCACCCAAGTTGTCAACTGCATTTAAGCAAAGCACTTTTGTTTAAATCAGCCTACTTCAGCAGTATGAAAACTCATGGGCTAACTTGTATGCAGGTGTTAACGCTTATGGCACTAGGCTATCAGATAAACTCTACTGACTTTTGTTTAAAAATAATTTCACTCTTACAAGTAATTACAGTTTTTTCAGCAAAAATAGAAATTCTGTTTTCTGAGAAGCCATTTTACTCTGTACCTGGAGCGGCAAGACTTACAGGTTACAACTTTTTGCTACCTCAAATCAATCTCTCACAACAGAAGTTACTTCTTAAATAAGGTTGGAGAGCTCATCTCAAGAAAACAACTTTAATTGTATCATTTAATTGTATCTTTAGGGAGAAGTTACATTTTGGGCGTTCTGAGAGGTGTTTGGGAGAAATTATTTTCTTCTATTAATTCTTCCTGACATCCTTTATAAAGTAAGCACTTCTGATTTAAATCAAAATAATAATGGCAGCAACTTATTAAATAGCAGCCAAAATTGAAAATCTGCTTGAATCTAAATGGTATAAAAAAAGACAACCAAAAAATTCTGAATTATCAAGTTACTCTAAAATAACAGCTAAAATATTTATATATACAGCATATGTTTACATATATATACACCTTTTCTCCTACATACACTTAAATAATTCCAAACAGTCTAATGGGAGGACAAATAACAAAGCCAACTGTTTTTGAGACAAGCCACACAAGAGACAGTAATAAATTAGAACAATAGCAGCATGTGTTTTAGGATTGGTTTTGGTCTTTAATGACAATTCGTCAAGGTACAAGGATTAAAACTTGCAAAAAACATACACTGCATACACTTCGTATGTTAAGAATCATTTTATGTCAAGACTATGAAGGAAATGAAATGAGGTAGAATAGAGTCTGTTCAAAAAACAGAGCATCACACATTAGGTCTTCCTTTTCCCTTTTTGGTACTTCCACTGCCAAACAGGAATTTAAAATAGTCTCTTTTAAATAAGTATTAATCAAGAACCTACATGTATTTTTTTTGTGCCTTGGAGGGTTTTATATTCGGGATTTTTTTTTTTTTTCAATGTCTGTTACAGCTATAAACCACTCAAAGTGAAAACTCCAGTCCTGCAATGATAAACCAGACCCTAAATGAGACATTATGGAAAAGATTCAGCTCAAGATGACAACACTAATATTCAAGAGTCACTGAATGCCCAGGCTCTTATTAGGGCCATCACTGCAAAAAAAGAAGTAACCCAGCCTTAAGGAGACACAATGCATTTGATTCAGCTGGTGAAACACAGGCTTTGATGACTGCCTGAGACACACAGCAGTAATTAGGACAGCTGCTTAACACCTGCAGATCTGACAGAGACATTTTGGAGTAGCAGCTAAAGGACAAGAGCATAACTGATCATGACTCTCTAATAATTTCTAACCAGCCGTGATAACAATGTGTGACCTACCAATTTAATGTAAACAAATGTTCTAAGAGATCCCGTCTTTTCCCAGATACAGTGCTTGGGAAAACTGGAAAAGCAAAGACACTAATGCTCTGTTGATCAGAAATTTTCTTTTCTTTAAGAAGCCTTTAAGAAAATAATTTTTATAATCTGAACATAAGTTCAAATTATAAGAAAATTATTCTTATAATTTGAACATATTCATTTCTCCTCTACAAAATACATCTGCTTTTCCGTCAAGAGTTCATTTTCAAAAAAGTTTAAACTTAATTTATCTTGGGTTATGTGCCATGTAACAGTAATTATGCTTCCATATTCAGATATGTAAAAAATAATTATTTCTAACAGATGTAAATATAATTTAAGTATTATGCAGATTTAATAAATTCAGAGCTCACTTACAAGGCAACTGATTAATATTGTTTTGTGCTTATACACAACACAGCATCTCATGTCTAAGCATTTTATTTGAATTTAACAATTTTACCATTAATATTCTGAAAGGCTTTTCATTAATCAAGAGCTTAATCTTCTCACCAAGATATTTTGGTTGAGTAGCACAAGATTAGTTTTTTAGGCATTTGTAGCACACACAAGTAAAAAGGATGACGAAGAAGGATGAGGATTTTGCTTAAAAACAATTTGGTACATTGGAATCATCACAGCTTCCACAGCGTAACTTCTCAAATGGATTCCATGAGTTCAAACAACAGTGACAAGCTGACACAAAGCTTGTGCAAATGCATTAGCTCCTACAGAATAATGATGTGCAGCTTTATCACAGTATTCATGAATTTCTTTTAGAGTAGGACTACCAAAAACTTGGAGAAAAGTTATGCTGAAGTCAATATGACTGGAATATTAAATGAACCATTTCTAAGCAGTCTACGTATATATATAGCCAGCTCCTATCAAGATTTCTGCAAGTTTTAGGGGGGGAAAAATGGAGGAAAAATGGAATAAAAATTAAATTATATCAGAAATTTCTAGGGAAGAATTCACCAAGAGAAAGCTGATAAAAAGTATGACCAGCTGGTGATGTTGGTTGACATAAAGGAAGAAATGGTAGTGGAGACTAATACTTCAAAGCTAGACAAAAGTAAGAGGGATAGAAAAGGTCACTAATGGTTTAAAAAGTGAAAGTGATGTACTTACAGATAGGTGTTTTGAATGCAATAGAAAAAGGGATGCCCAAACACATGTAAGCCAGACCTTAATCAGGTCAAGATAAGAAAACTCATACTTAAAACACCAATTTGAAAAGGTATCAGTAAGTGAGAAAAAACAACATTTGTCAAGTCCCTGAAATAAGGATTCTGTAAGTTAATCAGGATGTAAGTGAAAATGAAAGGAGTACAGGAAAAGGGATAAAAATCTTCCATTTTGTTTGTCTTTTTTTTTTTTCTTTAAAGAAACTAAATTCCGTGCAAGACAATCAAAGTGAAGCACAGGGAATTAGATGAAGCGTGACTACAAGGATTGCAGTTATGGGATTCAGTGAAGTCAGACAAACTGAGTTATTGAATATATTGCTTTTCTAACACTGCAGAGGTTTGTAACAAAGGAAAAGTTATACAGTGAGCAAATTTTTGGATATGTTTCCTCTTGTGTCATTTCAAGAAATGAAAAAAGCTATAAATCCCTATTAAGTCAACTGGGAGAGAACAAAAGGAAAGAATTAGCAAATATACAGAACTTCATTTCCTAGTGTAACAGTCTGAAACACGACATGCCAAGGAGCCTGAAACACGACATGCCAAGAAGCCTTATTAAAGAAAAAGAAAATGCACCTCAGTGCAGCAACATACAAACTTGCCAGGTCAATTGTCTACCTACTTCAAATTCTAAAGAGACAATCAACCACAGCTAAGTGGGGTGGAGAAATGAAAGCTATATTGGAGAAATTTTTGATTGTCAATTCTCCAGCATAGTGAAAATTGCTTCCAATATCCAAACTGAAATGAGAGCAAAGTTAATTAGTGAGTTTACTCAACTCTGATAAACCTTTGAATAAATTTTGAATCATTTATATGCATGTCTAATTGTTCTGCCACAATATAGTACAACAGCACATGAAAGGTGATGCATGACAAATTTTTATAGACACTAAAATATTGTAAACATATGCATCCACACCGATATAAATTTTATTAACATCTATTTAATCACCTCCCCCTCAGAGAGATGCATCTATGGATTTCCAGAAAATAAAATGCATTTGTGCCAGTGAAACAAACCCATTCTTCATATTGATGACTCTGGCGGACACAAAATGTTTGGCCCTCTTCCTCTGAATACTGTTTGTAGTGCTATTTTACCTTCCTGCCATTTATTTTATATATATATGCAAATACATACATCTACATGTATGTCTACATAGGCATGTATACATACATATACATGCACATGTGTACTTATACACACATATACACATGTACATATATAAAAACCATACAAAAAATATGGACATATTCTCCAAGGAGGCTGGAACTCTCATAATTTCTCAAAAAGCCACCCTATGCAGCATGAACCTTCTCCTTGTTTCTTTCCTTCTTTCACCACCCCCTTTTAATCTCTTCTTTCTTGTATTTCTTTAAGGGTTTTGATCCCCTCTCCTCACCCCTAGGTTTATTTATCACTCACCTGTTTCATTAAACAAAACACAGGAAAAGAATAAATTAAATGTAGAATTTTCCACTTCAAAGAGTGTGAAAAAAATTCTGGTTTTCATAAATAGGTAAATAATTACATCTTCTTTAAACAGAGAAAAGTACTTGCAATTGTACATATACAGACATA
Source organism: Ploceus nigricollis (assembly GCA_013399945.1). NCBI lineage: Eukaryota > Metazoa > Chordata > Aves > Passeriformes > Ploceidae > Ploceus > Ploceus nigricollis. The sequence continues at coordinate 485,594 of VXBC01004054.1, read as the reverse complement.
AAATAACAGACATAAAAGCAGAGAGAATAATATACAACTTGTTTCCTGTTGTCCTGTCTGTGGAACACTCAATGTTCCTTCTGATCTTACACATAAAAATAATTTCATATGCAATGTATGAACATTATAAAGTAACAAGTCATAAACTTTATGATGCACAGAACTAAGGGGAAAAATAAGTTTAATTAAAAACATTTTTTTTGTTAAATATGTATTTCAGATTTAAAATTGTTGTTTTGCAACTGGGACAAATTTAAAAAAAAAAAAACTAAAGCAGTATAAATGTCTACTTCAATGTAAGTTTTATTTCACTTTTCCTGTCTCTGGGTTTATGTTTTTTTCAATGGTGCTAAGACTGTAGGAAAAAGCAACTAAAAATCAGAACAAAGTATAAATACACAAGCAAAACCTTGAAGTTAATCTAACAACAGAAAGTACTGGATGTCTAATGTTGCTAATATCTGTCTGTAGTAAGCAGACAGATGTTGCTAAAAACTCAAATTCCGTTCTTCAGAGTAACGTAGAAAAAAGTCATTATTACCTTTAAAATTCATGTTAAAACTTACCTCTGTATCCTTACTGATCAACAAAGAAGGCCCAGAGATACTTGAATTTTCACCTCCTTCAGAAGGAAGAAACTGGTAATTCACAGCCTGATAAAGAATCTATAAACATGAAATAAATATTATCTTTTGCCAGTCAAATAAGCCAATTAAAGAATTATGACTGATTTCATAGGAAACCCAAGAAACTGACGTAAAGGCTTCCATGATAGTAAAGGGGGCAGGAGAAGACGCAAAGAAGAAAACGTGACAAAAAAGACAGCATCCCTGACATCCTCTCACTGTTGGAGTCACTAGACAAAATGACCTTCCTTTCTCTGTGAATTTTGTGCAATATTTTTCCCACAATCTAAGATTTTTTTTTTTTAACTTTACGTACCGCGCTGTACAATGTAGAGTAAAGAAATGTCATGAAAACATCCATTATCTGAACTGAGACTCTGAGGCACTGGGCAACTCCACAAAGAGAAGTGTTTCACAGGACAGTGGCTTTGTGAGCAGAAGTTCTGCACAGAACTTCCACCTTCACACGTTGCTTATATTCTCGCAGACACTTCTATTCAGGGGATTTTTTTAAGGAAAAGGCTACAGACTTGCAACTGCCTTAATAAGACTGCACATGTACTGGCTATGACTCCCTTCTCCCCCATTCTTATATTCTGTGTCCAAAGACCTCTAAGATGTTTCTATTACACAATTATAAATCTAAGAACACTGTGAACTCTTAGACAGCTAAGACAATTATGAACTCAAACAAGTCATAGTATGTAGGCCAAGCCACAATTACAGTGAACAGAAATTTAACATTTTGACAACCTAAATTACTGCCCTTCAACTTCAAATAAAACTTTTGCTATGTCACCTTGACATAAGTTGTATTTAAATGCCACAATTACGTGTTCTCGCATATATACTGCTATCAGCTCAACACCTAACATGTGATTCTATCAAGTCAGTCATTGCAGAGTTAATAAAGATTGCTCAGACATAAAGCCTCTTGTAGTCGTTAAAACCATTACATCATTGAAATCTGTGAGAAAATAATTTCATTGCATACTGGGTAAAGATCATAAAAATCACAGAATAAACCCTTAATAGACATTTATGTGGGCATTTAATGAAGTTGCATTACAAAGTATAAATACCTGGAAAATATTTTAAAATTTCATCAACTGCATTTTAAATAAAATGTGTAAATCAGGCAATCAATAAAGAAATTAAAAGTACTAAAGACAGAAAACACAACTGCACTTCCACTTCAGAAACCAATTCATCACACAAAACTGCTTAGAAAGAGACCTCATTTGCTGAAATAGAATAGGGAAAGTAGAAGAGTAGAGCAGAAAAAATATAAACATACTGGAGGGTAGAACTTAAGAGAACAAACTCAAAAATAAGCCCAAGTCCCCTTTACTTTGGTAGGCACCGAATTTTCATGAAAGAAGGTCCAGAAACAGGTACCTGGGTTTGCAATGAGCTGCTCACTGCCAGCAGTGCCTCTATGGCGCAGGGGGGACAGTGTGTCAGAGCAAAGGCCATGAGCTCCTGGCGCATCCCCAGGTCCTGGTAGCCTTCTGACTGCCCCAGCTGACTGCACACTTCCCAGCTTTTAGAATAGCCTACAAGGGAACACAAAACACACAAAACACATCACAAGTGAAAGGAGGATGCCCAATTCTTATTGGATAAGATAAAGGAGGGCATGTGGTATTCCTGTCAAGGCTTAACATCCCCTAAAAAAGGAACCATAAAGGCTCCATAAAACAGAGATGTAGCTCAACTTTAGACCGACCAAATACATAAAAGACTAATTTTTATCATATTGTAGATAACAATAAAATAGGCATCTGTAAGATTGCATCCTGTATTTTCACATATTACAATACGAAAATCATCATCTATTTCAGGGCATGATACTGAACACCTTACTGGAATGGCTGTAAAAAACAAAGTATAAAATATATCCCTTGATATATTAAAAAAATCTCAATACATCTTGAATTTTCCTCCCTCATTCTCAAAGCAGAAAAAAAGACCCAAAGAAACAAATCCCATCCTCCTTAGTATCTTGACACATGTATTTCATTTACCTCCACTCATACTGTCACATACACAAATTATATAAATAGCACAAATATTTATATATCTTAAGAGTTTTGATAGAAAGGTAGACTTCTAAAAGACTTGCACTTTCCTGCTAGCTGCAGTCACAAGGTTTTACCTACCTAGCTGAGAGGGCTACAGTGTATAAAGAACTAGAAATTGTGGTTCCCAGAGGCATATAGAAAAGCTCCCTGAGGTAACTATCCAGTAGTTCAGTACACACTTATTCTATGCAGTATTTGCTGTTTGTGTCTCTATTCAATGCCAGTGCACTTCCACTAACAAGACGTACCTGCTATTTTAATGAAATGGAATAATCTGAAGTACCACACCTCACAATAAGACCAAAGTCAGAACTCAGATTTCCACCTCCCTCACCTCATGCATCCCTTATTTATTCACTTCACCTGTGGCCATGAGCTCTTGGCAATGCATACTAGCTGCTTTGTAGTCCTGGAAACTGAGAGCCTGTTCCACTAAAAGGATTAAAACTTGACCTTTTCTCTCCATCTGATCATCTCCTGTAAGAAAAAAATCAAACTTTTTATTACTTAATTGGAATTAATGGTCAACTTAAGCTTGCCACTTTATTTCTTAAGTATATTAAGTATATATTAAGTATATTAACTATATACCACAACATGAAAAGCCCCTCTTGAAACTGAAACAAAAATAAAATTATCTGCGTTTTCCTGAAGGAAACAATAAAAGGAGTTAGTATTTAAAAAAAACATTTGCACTACAGCTTGCAAAAAACCCCAAACCAACTAGCATGTTATGTCAAGGTTAAAAAAAAGAAGGTTTTGAAAACTGTATTTATGTGTTGGCCGAAGGATCAAAACTGATATTTAAGCTAAGTGACATATAAATCAAAATCGTGACACTGAAAAAAATAAAGTCTATGTACTGTAATAGAAGAAAATAATTGAAATGTTTGTTTTCTTAAAATATACAAAGACCCATTTTAAACTGCCACTTCATGGCTCCAAATAATGCATGCGATGCAGAAAATGTAAGCATCTAAAAATCTGTAACCTCATAAATTGAGTGAGTAGAACAAACTAATTTTTCCATACCATACATCCATCTCAGTCACCAGACCTTCTGGACAATGCCTCTTCCACTAGTTATGAATCAAAAGTAACACTTCAGATACTATTGAAGTCTTCTGACTAAAGTTTCATCAAGAATCTTTGTAGAAAAACATCCTGACCTCAATTTTAATACATCAGCATTCATTCACAGATGAAAATCTAATGAGACAGCTCTTCTCCATCTCAAAGCCATTTACAGTCAATACAAATAACATTTATACCTGTCACCCTTTACTAGTCATCTATATTTTTTAAAGCTTTTTTCAATTTAGAGTGAACAATTTGCTGGCATTAGTTTGTCCAGTCTTGTGCTCAAAATACTATGTATGTCCATGCACTCTATGAGAAGGTGACAAAACATACGCAGGAAAAATAAACTACTAATTTAGGAAAGAATTTTTAGAATAAAAATAAGTGGATTTTTTAAATGCAAGCTTCTTGTTCATGCTTCTCCTCTATTATTAAAAGCAATTTTATGCAGTCAGTGCTGTTACAGTAATTTGAAAAGGGCACTGGTTTATGAAAGTGTATTACTACAACTTGTGAAATGCAAATATTTCAGAAGGTTAAACAGATCCAGTTTCAAAAACCATTTAAAGAGTACATGTTCTTAAATTGCATAGCTGTTATTTTTAGCTCCACTTTGCAGATCCATCACCACGGACAAAGCAAATTTCTTTTTAAAGCTTTCTCAAAAGAAAAGCTGTAGCAGTTGCACTACAATGACATTCAGGCAAGTGAAGTTACCCTAATTACTGAACTCAATCAAGGCTCCTCTAATCCCTGAACATCAGCTGGGAGAACAGGTTAGCTTCCCATCATTTTATCTTCCAGCCTCCTGCTCAATATACTGCCAGAACTCAATGCTGCAAATTAATCACGTTCAAGGCCCTCCTGTTGCAAAATTATGCCCTCTGGAACCTGGGAACCTCTCATTCAGGCAAAAGCAATTACAGATGACAAAGAGGTGCTTCTATCCTCACAAGCTAAATGTGAACTGTCATTTCTCTAAGTGAGGGACAGTACTTGCCACTCACCTCCTGATGCCCACTTCACCCTGACAGCTTGACTTCCTACAGAGAGATCTGACTAAGCAGCAGACACAAAGGAAAGTCAAAAGAAACAATCAAACTATTACCCCTCAGATTTCAGGCAAAATAATCACTGCTATTTATGCCCACTTAAAAATCAGTGGGACTGAAGGAAAGAAAGGAAGAACACTTGGACAAGGAATGGTTTCTTTAACTGTGCTTGAGTAGCTGTATGGTATCAAGTCCCTCATCCCAGTGTTTCAGCCACTGACCTTTGGTGCAGGAGGATATGTCTTCGCATGTTTTACAAAAGCACAAGTGTAAAAATAAAAGGATAACTCAATGACACTTCCATTACCTTGGCACTCACTGTTATGGCAGAGAACAACCACTGGCTCCAGCGTTACTCAGTGAATCCCTGAGTGAAGCCCTTTTCCACACACCTTTCATTAACCATGCAGTGACTGATAATGCTCACTGCTGCAGTTTAGCCGTAGTCTTCTATTCAGACATAGAAAAACTCACTGCTTCAGCTTTGTAACACATCCTTTGATGGCATTTTAAGACTAAAGTCTCATGAAAGGAAAAGTTTTGAATTCTAAATTGTCGCCCTTGCCATTTTGACAGCTATCCATGACTTAAAACCAAGATAGTAATGACAAAATTTTTCAAATGGTGACCAGATTACATTACATAGTAATTCTGCTTCAAGCCTTAATGATAACACCTGACATACAGACTCAAATCAAATTCAGAAACTGGAAAGTGGAAGGGGATAACATAAATGATTCTGAGGTTATAATAAAAATAACAAGAGAAAAAATATGAAAGCTCACAAGTAACAGAATTTTTTTTCTTGAGAAATAAAGGATATTCAAATACTTTTTTAAAGCTTGGATCTAATCTGGATTATATAAAGAAAAAAGCTTATTGAAATACCTTGGCTAAGATGCAAGCTATTTGTGAGCGGATAAAATAACATTATCCTGAATGAAATCATGCCATTAAAACTCAGAAGTCAAATGATATCAACATTGTACTTCAGAAATCCCATGTTGCCTAGATTTAGGTGATTTAGGAAATTTAGGAGATCAGAAGCCACCTACATTGTTCATTCCAAATGCAAGAAAGTCAATGTTAGGAAAGATGGATTTCAAAAATAAGCTTTAACTAAGGAATCTGAGTGAAGTTTAAAGCTAATAGAGTCACTTATGGATATTAAAATTAAATAAATTTACCATAGAAAGTTGTGATAAAAGAGAATAATGGAAACATTTCTAGAGAGCCTGACAAAGGAAATAATGACCAACACTCAGTAGATCTTTAAGACATACAGTAAGAGTAGAGAAGATGCTCCTGATTTCTGATACAGAAGCTTTTTTTCCTACTTTTTTTTTGGCATGCATCTACTCAAGTAATTGCATAAAGTGAATTTGTCACACTCATTCTTAACAAAGAGCACAAATTAAGTGAGGATTGCAAGACACAGAGCAGCTCCAGCTCCCTGAGCATGTGTAGATTTTCTGGCTGTCATGCTGAGCACATTCTTCCTCACTCACTTTACCCATCTGTGAAATTAAGATAACAGTTGTGGGCTTACTTTACAGAGGTAGTGACATGAGGCTTAAGAACAGTTCACTGTAATTAATCAAAGACTTTAAAGCAATTAAGAAGCTAGCTGATATATCATTACCTAAGCAAGATTTTAACTTTGATAAGTATGAATATAAATTCTATTACTCACTTTCAGTGCTGCTCTCAAAGCAAACTGCATTCAGAGTACATAGTTCACAAAGCTCCTTAATAATGAGACTGTCCAATCTACCCTTGCATCCACAATAAATGCATTTTTTTAAATTTTAAATTAAAATATGTGTGTTCTTAGGATTTCATACGCTATCTACTACATATAATAAAACACTGCATATGCTTTATGCTCTATATGGACACATACATAAAAAATTTACATAGACACGGACAGATGCAGCAAGCAGGTCTTTCCAATCAGTAATTATACATGGTGAAGTGGCAGGGGAAGCAAAGAGGGGAAAATACTGAAACAAATTCCTCTACTAAGCAGACAAGACACAACACAACACTCTACAAAGTGGTTTTGGAAAAGAAGGGACCACAACTTTAAACATGCACAATCAATACCAGTAAGTATGTTCCAGAGGACAAAATCAGAACTTCTTATACAGCAAAGGTGGCTCATAGATGAAGGCAATTGTGTAAGCAGTGAAAACCAATTAAGGACAAAAATCAAATCTTTCTCCTGGCAGCATTTTATCTAATTCTTCATTAAGTCCATAAAATTCAATCCTCTTTTTCAAAATCCAGACCCATCCCAAAATATCTCAATAAAACCATTTGCTTTCATCAGAACCTGTTAGAAATCACAATACCCTTTCCCAGTCATTTTACATCTGCAAACAAAGACTATCCATACTAAAACTGCAGGGAAGGTTTACCTTTTCAATTAAGTATAAAATAAAATATATTAATTCCAAAATCTTAGAATCTGTATGCAGGATCTGCCCTTTTGTCTATAAAGTAATTTGTGGAATAATACTAGTGTTTGTTATCACACTTACAACAGGGCTACCAAGTCCTAATATAACTATTCATCTTATAAAAACAGTATTAATAATATTAATTAATATTAATAATTCATTGTAACTCTGAAACTTAAATTACAAGTTGACAGATACATAAATACCATTTCTACATGTCTAGTTTCAATTTATGTTTTTAATCCCTACCATCAAATTATACAGCGCTCCTCATTACAGACTATGATCAAGGCTATACCAGCATTACACTTAAAATCTGTTTTAAAAGGTATTAATAACCTAGCTATTCAAATTCTAAGACTCTTTAAATTCAGTGTAAGGTGACCTATTCTATCACTCATCAGAGGTACACAGAGGACCAAAGAGTAATGCTCTATAGCCTTGCTTAAATAATTTGGAAAAATACTATATTTACATGCATGCTTTGAAACTATGACAATCATGTTTCCTTTGTATGCTGCTGGGTAACCTTCTGGATACTTGTCAATGGGCTAGAGAGTCGGGCACAAAAAATTTGCAGTAACAGTGATATGCTGTTTAGAGTTTCCAAATCCAGAAAAACAAACAAACAAGAACATTAAAAAAATACTGAGTTTCTTAAAATGAAATAAATCTGTTTTCAATAGACCATTTCCTATAACAATTAGGTTTAGATAAAATTCACAACTATGGCATTCTCATACCAAATCTCATAAATGAATGTTCTCTACACAGAACAGTTTTCCAATATAAGCAATAAAACCACTTATCCTTCAGTGACAGTGAAACGGTTTTTAATCACAAAAGCTTAAAACTACATATGTAAAACAAAATTTAAACAAACCTCATCACATCCTCCACCACAGAAAGTCACTACTGAAAATGTTGTCTTGCTGTATTTTCCTTTCAGATAAATAAATGTTATTCTATAAGCAAAAGATTACTTTGAAAGTGACCAAGTTACTTGTATATTTAGTGTAAGAGAAAAGTGTCTAAATAGTGAATTCCTTCCAAGTCCATTCCAAGACTCACTGTTGAAATATAATTTTACTACTAAAATGCCCTACTTACCATAGGAGCAACCATCAGCATTACTCCCAAGGTTAACCACTCAAGTCAGAGAGCCCAACACTCGCAAGACAAATATGTCACCCACAGAGTAAGTAGTAGTTTTTAAATCATTCACCTGTTTAAAAATTAACAATCTCACACATTCATCTTCTAGTTTTCTCTAGCCTGGCAAGTGCATGGAAGAGAAGAACTGGGGGGCCATTTCATCATCTGTCTTTAAATAACTCTTAAATCTCTCTTTTCAGTGGTGACTCAGTAGGTGTCACTCTGATTATAACACTAGCACACAGACACTACTGTATCAATGAACTCTAGACAAATTCCCTAAAGTTCTCTACATACTATGCAGGGACTGCCATTTTTCAGTCTCTGGAGATGGGAGCCATGAGTTTGATCCCTTTTCAAAGGTACATACCAGGGCACTGTAAATCCTACAGATAAGGCACTAGAATAACACTACTGGACAAAGATTTATAGAATCTCTCTGGATATTGGTTTTCCTTCTTTCACACAAAGAGAATCACTTAGATTTAAAAAGAAGGTAAAACAAAAATCAGCAGCATTAGCACAAAGAACCCAGAATATTAAGAAAAATTAATGGATTTTAACTTGATGTGCATGGGACAAAGCAGAAAGGAGAAACAAAGAGCTGTACAGTAATCTTGTCATGTGAACCAATAAGGAAGACTTTTTTTTTCCCAAAAACCTTACAAGCAAAGAAAAAGAAGTTACATCTGTCAGTCAAATTTTTCTATGGATTACATATTAAATATGTAGATTGGATCCAGCTACCCAACACAGTACCATCCTGTCCCCTCCTCCATCTTTCATGTAGCAGCACTGTGCTGACCTGAGCGAGGACGTTTCCTGTGACTCCTTTCCTTAGGACCAAGGTATCTTGGGAGGTCAACAGCCTAATTTCCATACCTCTGTTCTCAACCTCACACAACTGTCTCAAGTATCTCCCTCTCTATTTATAATACTATGCAAAAAATTGCCAGTACTAAGCCTCCTGAAAACGTAAGAAAAAAATCTTAAATGATTTAACAAATAGAGAGGGAGAAAAGAATTAGCCAGGCATGTTTTAGTGACAAAGCTGGAATGCATTGATTTTATGTGCCACGCTGCATAAAATATAAATATTTTATATTTCTATATTCTATTTCTACATCATGAAAATACAGCAGTATTGTGTTTACACTGCATTGATTAAGTATTTCAAAAATTAAAAAAAAAATCAAAAGGCTACTTTAGGTAGGCTATAAAGAAAAACATTTAAAAATCCCCCTAATATCCTCAGGATTCAATATTTGAAGATGTTCAGCTCCTCAAATGAATACTCAACTTAATGTATTATTTTCAGTGCACAAAGGAGATACATGCAATATAGACTGAAGTCTAACAGCTGAAATTCATGCTTTACAGATTATTTTCCCCCCTGTATCTTAAATGCAACTATTATTAAATCAGGCTACCTTATTTGCAGAGGTAATAACAGTCACAGTAACTTCAGTAAATTCACTACCAATTAACTGTAAAACAAGATATTCTCAGCCACAGCTCCTCCAATCTGAAATCAGCCTTTACTCCAACTCTATATTGGACAAGGCATTTTTTTATATCAAGTTTTAGCAGAACGTAGCAGCTGACCATTTCAGCTGTTTTACAGATGAAATACTCCACTCATGTGAAATGCTTCATTCCTCCCCAGTGACTGCTCTTCCAGGTGACTTTTTAGTGGTATCTTTGAATGCATATTCTAATGATCAACTCATATAAATGCTCACTGCACTGCAGTTCAGTGTTTTATTAACACAGCTTACCTGCAACCCTTAGCAGGTTTGCCAGACCCAGGAGCTTAGCAGACTGTTTATAGTTTGTTGACATCTGAGCCAGACAGTCCTTGATGAGACTGAGTCGATCGGAGCACAAACGCACTGTTGAAAGGAGAACTGGTTTAGAGAGTGCACAAATGAACTTGACTGCTGTGTTCCTGCTTAAACAGCACAGGACAGAAGGAGTGCTGGGGAATATAAGAATGCAAACACAATCTGAAAACCAGCTCAAAGCTGCTTGCATGCAGATCCTCAATTACACCTGTAAAGAGAAAGTTAAAATAACACCACAGGATATCCAGCTCCCATCATTAGCAAGTCAGGCTGTGAAGGGAACAAAAAGAGGAAAACTAACCTGAATGAAAACTCTTTTTTGTTTCATGTTTTCACATTCACTCTTTTAAAATGTGTACAATTAACTGATATACCTTTATACAATTTTTCTTAATTATAATTTTTGCAACATCTCGTAAGACTGCTAACACAGTCATTAACTTTTATTTAGAACATTGCAACTAAGATTTCATTTATTTAGCATGAACAAGATACATCACACAGACTGAAAGAAATGTCATTAGCAAACGCTTCAACTCATTTTTATTTATTTAAAAATTTCCTGAGAAGTGGAAGGAAGGAAAGTCTGCAAATCACCAGGTTCTTTCAACCATATCCTGAGCAGCTTATAATTAGTACTGTGTTTCAAAAAAAATTTACCAAGAATTAAACAATTATTTTAACTGCATAATTTAATATCATGAGCTGATTCCACTGCTCTGTTTAGCTCGTTAGTGGGTGGCTAACTTCAGGCTGCTTCTCTAAAAGGTAATGCTTTCATACTACGCAAGTTCTCAGAACACAGAGGAACAGCATGCAGATATCCCACTTAACACTCAGTAAGAGTGAATGGCTGCATGGGGATAAACTCTGCATTAGCATATTAGGCTTAAAACAGGATATCAGGCCCCTCAATAAGAGCAAAGACGTATTAGTATAATGAACACTATTAATTCTGGAAATTAGACTAAAATGAATACGAATGGAAGAGCAGGAAAAGGTCATATTTTTAGTTTCATTTTTAATATTCTATCACAGGCATATATTAGTATACAACAATAAAATGTTTTCAGTCACTGATTATTTAAGCAGGAATTTTTAATACATAATATAACTAAAAGTAAACTGATATAATACCATGGGTCAAACACTTAAAGGTGGACTTGTCCTCACATTTTATTTTAATAAGGAGTCTTCAAACCAGATTTTATTACAATATAGCATAATGGTAGTTCATAAACTTAAACTGTTAAGTTCGCTAAAAATAGAAGTGGGGGAAGATCTACAGAAAATTAAACACAGAACTGCAAATAAAAGTCTATTGTTAAAAGACTATTGCTGTGGGAACAGCTGATCCTTAGTGCTACTTCAATGACATTCTATCAAAGTAACAGATCATTTAAAGGCTTTCATTAAAACTTGAAAACATCATTTTAATCTTATTAGATTAATTTGATTTACATGAAAGATAATGAAGCAAGGATAAGTCAGGATCATTAATGAAATTACATGCATGATTTCACATATTCTAATTAATCTAGATCAGTCATATTACACATTCTGTTAATGCAGTATTATGTCACTACTTTTTTAAAACAAAACCTCCATGTCCACATCAAAAAAAGTTAAAGAAAATACATGCACTTTTTCACGGGCTGAACAAACGGACTGAAAAATAATTTTACTCTAGAAATCAACAGGACAGTTGATTTCTGACTGCAAGATTTAGAAATCTGACAGTCTCAGTCCAGAAATTTTAAGATTTCTGAATATAACATCTGGAGCATCAAATCACTTAAATAAATAGCTGGAAAAAAAGAGAACAAAAAGAGAACACCGAAGTAAAGTAACAACAGCTGCTGAGAACATCTACTTCATTTTCCACAAAGTGGAAAGCACCAGAAGTGCTTTTCATAAACCCAAGTATTTCTCTGCACAATGCCAAAAGTAAAACATTATCATCAGCACATCTCATGGCTTAGTGCTCATCTCAGCCAGTTCCATGAGTAGGGTTCATGCAATGTCACTGTACATAATCATAACTTCTTTCCAACCTTTGTTCATCAACATTCTGTTCCACTGGAGTTGGAGCTACAAAAGATTTCATTTTAAGCATGTCATCAGAAGAAATACCTTGTAAAATTTCACTTCCACTGTCACTGGGTTTTATATACTTCACAATGAAACAGCCCAGTGGAAACATGAAAACTGCCTCTGCATGAAGTACCTCCCTCCAAATTTTAAAGCGCACAGGCAAGTGCAGATTATTTGGCAAATAAAAGATGAGCTCAATTTCTGTTCAAGTCACCAGGAGTTTCATACACTTAAAAGTCCTGCTAAAAGTCAAAAAACAAAGACACCGTATGCAAATATCATTCTTACCTCACAAGCTAAAAAAATTCTATTGAAAATGTATTTTTTTCTGTGTGTCTATAAACTGCTTGGAGGCAGTATATGGACTCTTTAGTTTAATCATATCACACTTACATAACAGTAACTATTTCTCATGCATATTTATGCCTGTGATTCAAGTAATCATATAAAGAATAAAATTATGCAGTACCTTGCAGCGGTAATATTTTCACACCAAACTCTTCCAGGTAGCCCAGAGCACGAATGAGGTCCAGCTCCTCCTGAACAGCACTTGGACTGTCTTCAATTAGTTGTAGACAGCACCTAAATAAGAACAAAAGACATTTTTCTAAAGTCTGATGAAAACATTTTAAATTAAACTTGTGGGAGAAGTTAACTGGTGAGTAAAACAAAACAAAACAATCACCAAGCAGTAATTTACTGTGCTTATGAAATGTCAGAATACTCACTGTTTTTGTAATGCACATGGGAGGTGTTTGACACAGTCTACCTCTTATAGCTGTCTGAATATTTTAACAAATTTCTACTTTTGCATTGCCTTCAACTGGTTGTTATAAGCACATCAACTAAACCCTCCAGAATTTAGATCTGCAATGAATTTATTGATGACGTTGAAGGTATATATACTTAAATACTAATTATTTTGGGAAACATTTCTCCTACCACTATTGTGTTTTGGTATTTTCATATAGTAGAAGATAAAAGCAAAACACTGTAAAAAGTTGACTGGAAGTGAAACATTAAGAGTCATTGTCACAAATTCAGTTTCCTCAACTAGGTACAGTAAATAAAACAAAGCTTAGTAAAAAAAACAACAAAAAACCCCACTAAATCCCTCTGAATATTAATTAATGCATGAAATTATTAAGAACACATTATTCAAAATATATTTTTTAAATCATATGAATAGTATATTGTTGTAATAAGCTTTTCGATAGTTTTTTTTAAATACAAGCTGCGTTCTGGTACAGTGTAGTCATATGGAGTTTTACTAATACACATTGAACAAAGAAAATCAACATGCAAAATCACAGAATCATAGAACAGCCACAGGTTGGAAGGGACCTTAAACATCACCTAGTTCCAAATCCCCTGCTTTGGGCAGGGACACCTCCCTCTAGACCAGGTTGCTCAAGAGCCCCATCCAATCCGGCCTTGAACACTTCCAGGAATGGGGCATCCACAACTTCTGGGGACAACCTGTTCCAGTGCCTCACCACCCTCACAGTAAAGATTTTTTTTTTAAACATCTAAATTAAACCTAGACTCCTCCAGCTTGAAACCATTACCCCTTGTCCCACTATATGCCCTTGAAAAAGTCATTCTCTGTCTTTTCTTGCAGACTTCCTTCAGGTATTGGAAGGACACATTTAGGTCATCCCAGAGCCTTCTCTTTTCCAGGCTGAACAACCCCAAATCCCTCAGACTTTCCTCACAGGAGAGGTGCTTCATCCCTCTGAACTCACTCCAACAGGTCCATGTCCTTTCTGTGCTGGGGACCCAGGGCTGGGTGCAGCACTGCAGGTGGGGTCTCACTGGGGCAGAGCAGAGCAGAGGGGCAGAATCCCCTCCCTCACCTGCTGCCCACGCTGCTTTGGATGCAGCCCAGGACACATTTGTCATTCTGTGCTGCAAGGGGCACATGGCTGGATCATGTCCAGCCTCTCACCCACAGCACCCCCAAGTCCTTCTCAGTAGGATTACTCTGGATCTGTTCATCCCCCACCCTGGAGTGATAGAGGGGGTTGCCCCAATCCAGGTGCAGCACCAGCACTTGGTCTTGTTGAACTTCATGAGTGTTATGAGCTTCACGTCTTGAGCTTGTCCAGATGGCAACTCATCTTGGTTTTAAACGGCTAAAATCACCATACACATTAGACCAGGAAAGTATTTGATTTGTCCAGTCTATCATATTTTTTCTCCACTCATTAATTAACAATATACATTTTCAATCAAAAACAAAATTGTATGTTAGCTAAACATCCCTTCTGAACTCACCAGATTTTTCTGGCATATTGACAAATATTCAGGGTGAAGATTAAAATAGGAGTGGAATAAAGGAGCTACAGAGAAGCTGGAATTGTCTGCCTGGGGAAGTGGTGGACTCACCATCCCTGGATGTGTTTAAAAACAGACTGGATGTGGCACTCAGTGCCATGGTTTAGTTGATGTGTTAGGGCATGGGTTGGACTCAATGATCTTAAAGGCATCTTCCACCCTAGTGATTCTGTAAATACATTCTACTTAAAGCAACTCATACACGAAGGCTACTAGGAGACCTACACATGATAACCACTCACAGAAAGTCAAGTTAAGTTACCAACTGATTGAAGGAAAATCAGAGGAGGACAAAAACACGTTGCTAAACAGAATAAACACAGGGTCACACGTTCATGGCGAGTATTTGAGCTATAAACCATGTATTTTGAAATACCACCATAAAACCCTAAGAGAAAACCTGGTCACAGAACACTTATGCATTAAAAGGGTCTTCAAACTCTTTGCATTAAAAACAACACTACTCTGCATTTCCAGAGCCTGCTTATGAAAAAGATTCTCAACAGAAGACTGGGATGGGGGAGACACGCGATACTAGCAAATAAACCCTAATGCTATGACAACTTTAAATCAGTTGTGTTTATGTATATGATAGTTGTACATTTACCTGGCCAATTCCATACAGCTATCAGTCAAACTGGCTGAAGAATTGAAATATTCTCTACCAGCAGCCAAAACCAGTTCAATGCTTCTGGCATAGCTGACTCGGTACTGCGGCTTCCCTTTTGATGAACCTGGTAGATCCACTGACCAAACACTGCAATGCATCATTTGCCCAGCCAGGTGGATATTGTCTATGCTGCTTGAGCATAAGAGACTTTCGGTGAATATCTAAAAGAAAGAACAGTAATTTAATAACCTGCAGGAGCAGCAGCTTCAAATAAGCTTATCTGCATTGCATGGCATTAACCCCTTTGCATACAAGGACGTTTGAAGTCAAAAGAATATATTCAGTCCAAGCAGAAAATCTAACTTCTACCAAGGGAAGTATTTCTACAATGCGCTTAAGTAAAGCTAAAATTGACTAGTAGCTAGTTTCTATTTACCGGAAGTTAAAAAAAGCATATTAACTGTCTTTTTACAGTATGACTTAAGACACCAAAATAAACCTACATTCTGAGGTGTTAGTACAATGTAAGAATCTGAAAGGGCAGTTCAGTATTTAGACCTTAAAACCAACCACATAACAGAAGAAATTTTGTATTCCTAAAGAAACTAAAAATATATTTAGAACTGAGTACATAAGATGTTCTTTAAGTTTCAATCAAGACTTTCTTTAAAGAATGCAAACTCATAAAATGCTTCATCTGCCACAAAACACCTGATTTATTTCAAGGTAGAAATTTTGCCCAATTTAAAACACTCAATCTCAATTGCTTAAAAAATATTTTGCATTTTTCTTGAGCACAGTCATTATTGAGCTAATGAAAAGGAACATAAAAAATTCAATCATTACAGAAATATCACAGCTGCAACAATATGGCATTTATCAAAGGTTTAACAGTTCATAACAAATTCAAGAGGATCAATGAATCATAGAAGAGCCAAGGTTGGAAGGGATCTCAAAATATCATCTGGTCCAACCTTTCATGGGAAAGAGGGCATAAATGAGATTATTTATTTGATACTTTATTTCAAGATACTTCTTTTCTAGGAAGAACCTCCCCAAACCACCTCAGGCTCTGGAAAGGAAAACAGTTCAGTGCTTCTTAAAGAACACCACACAAGTGGATTATCTTCCATTTCACAACATATCAACCCTCAAGGAACAGCAAGAGATGCAAAATATATCATAGATGACACTTCCATATATAAATCATAGCTGACCCTTCCTCCTCAATGATCACACACAGAACATTTACCTCTCTCAAAATGTATGAAGTCAAGAGGACAGAATTCACTATGCATGGAACAAGAAGAGAGTAAGCATCATGCTAAAAAATACATGGGATTGCAAATTCTTACTGTCTCATCAATTTATCAATTTTGAAGTTATCAAAGTATAATTGCATGAGACAGCACTACATTTCAAAGCATTTTCAGCACTCCTACATAATTTTTTCCAAAACCCTTTTGTTGTGTTTGTTTTTTAACCATGTGTTTCAGAGTTTAAAAAAATGTTAACAGAAAACTTACATTAAGATCTGAATAAAGCAAATGCCTTATTTGCAGAGTGCTCTAGTATTACAATTTCTTAACATGCACTTAAAAAAAATTTCAAGTACACTAAGTTGTAGCCTATCACAAAACCATGGCTATTAAACATGTTGCAGTTTTTCTAGCTGTACAACTACAGAAAAAGTGATTTTTCTCATATAGAAGTTGAATAGCATTGTCTTTTTCCTTCTTTTTTTTTTCTAATTTGCTTTTAAAACTTCTCCTAAGAGCTAATCAGAGGGGTAGACATAAGCAATTAATTCTGTAAACTGCAATAAAACCTGCTTCTGTATAGATATAAACACTAATTTTAAGTGACATACTAATGCATCTGTAATAAACTGCAGTACATTGAAGTGAAAATGTAAATAAACAATATATGTCACAGTGAATTCTACATCTGTCTAACAGCTGTCCTTTGCAAATACTAACGACAGGGGTTTGGACTTCATGCACATGCAAGGGTTTTTACCTTCATTCAAATTAGATTTCTCATCTCACATAATTTTACTTCAATTGCAAGCAGCAGAAAGTCCATAATCCTATAATTATCTTGGATAATATCATCAAACCAGAACTCCATGTTTAAGAAATGCTTGAGTGATGATAACATTTTATTTTCATGATTCTGGAGTGTTTATTGCTAAACACATTTGTACACAGAATTACAGGCTATGTAAGAAAATCTCACAAAGTTGACTCAATTTCTAAAAAGTTAAATTTTAGTAAAAGATACACACGGTATTTATTGGAGGAGCTTTAGATAAAATGAATAAGCACCAGAAATTTTTTATTTAAATAAAATATTCTGAAAAACAAGGCAATAGACAACCAAGCAACAACACAGAAAAACGTACTTATACCTGTGAACAACAATATGAAATAATAATGTGTAGCTTACTTGGGACATAAGTCAGTAAGGAGACATAAAACTCACCTCATAGCAAGTATCTGAATGTAAGCACCTATAGACTTTCTGCTGCATGTCCAACATATCCTGGAGCAATTCCTTCCACTGCGTCTCACCAACAGACGGTTGCCTACAAACATTTTTTAAAATTAAATACTCTCTTCCCCAAGAATTTTAAAGAAAAGCAGTAGATTTCCATCACCAAAAATATAAGTTTTCTCAAACTTTATTTCAATATTTAATTAGAGTTTTAACCAGAAGTGAATCAAAGACAGAAGGCTTTTAATATTAATTAATATTAAAACAGTGTCTGTGTGATAAAATGGTTTGAAAACAATGCACTACCCGAAGTTCTTTTTTTGTTTTCTGTGGGATAAGACAGGGATTTAAGCAATCTTTCTCAAGATCCCCCAAGCAGGTTTTGATAATGTTCCACAATACATCAGGAAGCTGCAAGTGCTATCTTCCTGCTGATCTGGGAACTGCAGGGCAAAACCAAGTCTGTAACAGCAACTGAGGATCATTTAACTGCTGTTCATTGCAGGCAATCTCAAAGGACTAATCAATGGCATGCAATCACGGGAGAATAAAGCTGCAACTTGATTTTGTTTCTTAAAATTGAGTGGTATTCAGATTCTTGATGCTCTGGATCTATGGATCTCTGTTTATCCACAAACCTTCAACTTCTTGTGCTCTACCAAAACTTTCACTAGTAAAAACACTATGAATGTTTTTTGACATTATCTTGAGCCTTTCAGACTAAAAAAAGACCTTTTTAAATTCCACGAGCTAGTTCCAGCTAATAGTGATTTTTTCATGTGGCATTAGCTTTTGCTTTGGCAAAACAAAAGGTCTCCAACAGAAGCGGAAAAAATCAACATTTTTCCTACAGAGGCATTGTCTTGATCTTTCTAAAGTGAGGTTTCTAAAAGTCTTAAAAAGCTTTCAGACTATTAAAAATATAAATACCACTCTACCATCACGGATAAACTGTTGTGCATATTTGCTTTAAATAAGAAAGACAAATCACCCACAGTTATGGCTGGTTTTTCCACAATTCAAAATTTTTATCTGCTTATACCAAGAGCTATTTAATAATTCATATGCAGTTGAAAGATGAGTTAAATGAAAGATGAGTTAAACTAGAAAAATTGAAAAATCATACTGGGAATATATTCTACAGGTAGAATCAATACCTATAATCAATAAATTACCCTATTACAAGGATTCCAAGAAAACATGCCAAAAAAACCCAAATAATTATTTTACAAATCCTACACTCTCAATAAAATTAAATAGCTCTTAAAGGATCTTTTTTACAATATGTTAACTTTCACAGTTCATCATCTTGCAGTATTTTGCAGCCAGTATGCATTTTAAGCTTGTTTACTTGAACACAAACATACTAAAGCAGGTTTGAAGGCAGGCAGAGATTTTTGACTGTGGAGAATGCAGCCAAAATACTAATCACGTTAATTATCAGTTCAACAAAAGTGTTCATGTACATTGTCTGCAGGGTGACCACCACAGCTCCCTACTGCCACAAAGCAGGCAGGCAGGCTCTTTTACCTCACTGCCCTTCCCCTCTTCTCCCCCACTCCCCTTGGAATACTAACTTGCGACCTGTGTGCCTGGTCAGCCTAATCATCAGCTTCCGAGCCTCCTCTGCACTGTCCTTGGTGTCCTTGACAAAGGAAACCGGCTTCTGCAGGCCGTGCTTCTCCAGCAGCTCCGCCACACTGCAAACAGAGCCAGCGCTTCGGAGCCCTGCACAGCTGTGCAGCTACTGCTGCAGCAGCAGGACTCTGAAAGCTCTCCAAAATATGCACTGCAAATGCAAACAGTCTATAGAAAATCTCTTACAGTATAGATTAGCCAGAGTAACATTACCTACATTTTTTAGAATATATATATATTAATAATATTGTAGGGTAAACACATACCACCAATACTTGATGACATACCTTCACAGTTTTAGTCTTTAATCACCCAAAGCATTATAGAGTAGCAAGATCAAAACAAATTCCTCAGGTTAACCCTCTTCCTCCTCACCAAAAAAACCCCACCAAAAATGAAACAAGCAAAACAAAAAATCCCCAACCAAATAAATAAAAAAATCCCCAACAAAGCCCCCCACAAAAAAAACCCCAAAGAAAACAGAAAAAAACAAAACACAACCCTCCAAACTTTTATTCCAAGAAAAATAACTCTAGAGATTTATAATATTCAAATAGATAAAACCATTCAAAATTTCTATGTTCTGAATATAAAAAAAATCCAGATAATCTTGTTGACAGCATTAAAAAAAAAGATAAACATTTTTGTTGGTTTCCTATCATAAAGAGTTCTTGGCTATGCCTAGTGATTTTTGTAAGAATACACTATTTATTTTAGAAAAATTAAATACCTAAGAATTTGTTCCAGTTCATCTACTTCATCATGAAGAGTGTTAGTTTTATCTGTTTCAGGCCTGAAATGATATCACACAATTAAATATATACATACACATATACTGCTTATAATTTCCTCTTGAAATTCATATTACATAGATATGAAGATAAGCAGCCTGACACACTCCTTGATTAAAATCAAATATATGTTTACTTGCAAATATTAAAACTGTTTGGCTTCTTGCTGTAAAGACAATTAAAATTTAGAGGGTCCCTCAGTCTCCCAAGAGCAAAGGTCTTGCTTCTTCTTTAGCCTTTTCTCAGGCTTTCTCCTTCCTTCATGTAAAAGATACTGGAAGAATAGAATAGTTTGCACCTCACAGATCACAGGCTATCTCCTCTTCAAGCTTTCACTTTCTTGAGCATTACTTGTCCCGCAATAGGTTTTTCTACTTTCCCTCTCTCACAGGGACGTATTGCTGCTTTTAAGTTAAGTGCAAGATGCCACTATTGTAACAAAACCAGTAAGACAGCACTAACACTTGGTCCCAATTCATCAGACTGTAAAAGTCTAAGAAACAATACAGAAGCCTTGGTCTAGGCTGCTACTTTAACTCTTGTTTTGCTGCATTAACTGGTAGAGCATGTACACAGCAGAAGTATATAGATACACACATTACAGTCATGGCAGCTCAGAGGTGAATAGAATATTCCAGTAACTCTGTCTGCCCTTTAATAACTTAACAACCCTTTTTAAAGCATCAATTCACAACTATATTTAATATTTCTAAAATATTTACAAATAACTAGCTGAAAATGTTTACCCATATCCTCTTTGTGGAAGGCATTCCAAAATATCGTAACAGAGAGAGAGCTGGTCATCTCGCTCACAGCTATAAATACACTCCAACGCTGTAATCATAAGCTGGTCCTGATCAGGAATAATTTTTGGCTGACACTAACAAGAAAAGAAAGTAAACTGGTTTTTATTTCTTGCCTCTAATTCAACAGTTAATTTTTTTTTAATATAAAAATATGTGTACTCCAAGTAAATGAACTGTCTTCAGGTGCAATTAGAATGTCTCTTGCTAACAACCTGGTAAAGTCACAACCAGAAACTTATCTTGGCTAGTTTTCTGCAGTGCAGACACTTGAAAGAACAGTGGTATGCCATTTTACTCTTTCTGAATTGGAGAAGTGGAAAGGGTGCAGGACAGAGGGAGGCAACTGCTGCAAACATTTGTCAGACTTACTTAATATGTACAACAGTACCAACATACATAAAAGAGCTGTGGTTGTGCTTTGCTGGTTGATTTCTGTCCATACACCCAGAACATTCAATAGCATGCAAATATGTGCCTGTGTGCTCTGGAATAATTATTTAAGCCAAAGAAGCAGCATGAAACACTCACACAGAAGGCAACTTCAACCCTTACGCACTGAACTCTCACCTCAATTCTAATGGCCCCCACTTTATTCTTTACATTTGCTGTGGAAGGCAGGAGAGGGGGAAGTAACTTGAAATCTACTCCTAGTAAAATTCCTCAAGGAAAAAAGTGAGATCATTAAACTCTTTCATATCCACTTTTTATAAAGGAAATATGCCAGGAATTTACTTTAAACAGGTCACCAGGAAATTACTTAGAAGAAGAATCCATTCAGTATTTTTTATTCTACTAGGTTAGCATCATTATTACATTAGTTTGACAGTCTCATCAAGGATCGTTTAGCTGCATTATAATTTATGGTAAAAAAACTTAAATTAATGTTTTCTAAAACATAACAAATCCTGGGTCCAAGAAAATGGGAAAGATTAGAAGGATGATCTGACTTAGATGAACTAACTATTTCTGAATTAATCTCTTCAGGATAAGAATTTCCAAAGAAACAGTATAATCAACAGAGCTCTACTTACATCAGGTTTTGAATTCTGAAATATCTTCAGAGGTAGAGTCAAGTCTTCCTTTGCCAGTGTTACTAAGTATTCTTTAAAAAGGGCATTTGCTAGACCAGGGGACTGGTTTTCACAGCGGTGGAGAAAAGGGATCATCCACTGATAAACATTCTTCACATATTTTTCATCTGAGGACTGGAAAGCACAAAGAGTTACAGAGAGGAAATATAAGAACAGGTCCAAAACAAGCAGGAAAAGCAAAAAACAAACAGAATCTTTTTTATCAATGTAACTGAAACAGTTATCTTCACCTATCACAAAGAAATCACTACATCATGAAGCACTGAAACAATCTTTCTGCTATGCAATGGCTTGGGGAAACTCAG
This sequence comes from Ploceus nigricollis, assembly GCA_013399945.1. Classification (NCBI taxonomy): domain Eukaryota; kingdom Metazoa; phylum Chordata; class Aves; order Passeriformes; family Ploceidae; genus Ploceus; species Ploceus nigricollis. Next base: position 463,123 of record VXBC01004054.1, on the reverse strand, counting down.
CAGAACAGGATTACGTGAGGAAAGCCTGTCTTCCTCCTGCAGTTTCAGAATGAGTGAAAGACCATGCAAGCATGTCAGAGTAGCATTGCTTTCAGTAATTCAGCAAGAATGCAAGATAGAAAAACAAATGACGAGTGGCTACATAAATCCAAAACCAAACCCAATCTAACAAAAAAAGACCAACCCAAACCCAGCCCCCCCTGCCAAAAACCCCAAACAATTATATTTAATTTCTGAGTATTTTCCTATTTTCCTCTGCTGCTTATGTGCTCTTCAACTCAATTTCAGATCCCTGTTCCATCTCTAGTTATTTTTCAACCCTTCTAAGAGGTCTTCTTCTATTCTGAAATTCCATGCTCAAGCTCGATACAGACACAAAAACATGCATCTGGTGCAGAGGCAAATATAAAAATTGCTTGACAATATTTAAAGACACCAAAAAACATCCAAGGAACACGCTCAATGTTGTTGTATCTGTAGCATCATTAAGAGCTACACTGAAGAGCCTTAAAAAAAGGCCAATGAAAAGGGAATTCACAGCTTTCAAACTAAGATTTATTAACATTGTGTACTCAGCCAGGGATAAAGTGGGTCTTTGAGAAAACTGAGCAAATTTAGCTTTTGTTAGAAAGAAAGAAAAAGAAATAAACCCTACCACACACAAAAAAAAAAAAGTAACAGTGAAAATGTAGAATTGTTATAGAATTAAAGATGGAGGCTCACCAGAAAAATGAGTTTATATACATAGGATCCAGGGTAATCTGAGTTACCTGATTTCAAGGTATACTTATGGATTTATTCAAAATACTTACATTCTTCATCAACAGTCTCAGCTTCTCAATGTCTTTCATCTCTAGAAGTTCCTTCAAAGTCAAAGTCCGATCACCATCAGTCTCATAAACCACTGTCTCAAGAGTGATGAGATTGTCACAAAGCACCTGCAGACCAGGAATGTTCCTCTCCATGCCAAGACGAACAAGGGACAGAGCACAGTCAACCTGAAAAATAATTAAAAAAACACTGCTGTACAACTGTTTGCCAAACACCAGCTTCAATCTGAGTCCTGTCTGTGCATCTGTTTTATTCCCCTGTTACTTAATCGGCAATTTGAAGTTCCTAGAAGTTTTTGTGGACTGCATATTCCTAAATGGATTGCCCTTCTCAGCTTTATGAAGACTACATAAAATGCTTAATTTTAGAGGATGATATTGTTTCATGCTTTTAATCAAGATGCATCATATAGATGCATGTAAATTAGAACATTAGTCCTTCTGGAGATCACACACAGCTCATCTCAGTATATGGAATATGAAGGATTCTTTAAACTAAGACAATCAGGTAACTGACGTGCAATATGAATTTTCTAGCTGACCATGATTCAATAATTTTATTTGTTGCATTTTACGTCACAAAAACCAATGACAGTCTTTCTCTGGAGACTGAAACTACCGTTACATGAAAGGTTCTGTTTTGATTTCAAAGAACACAATACTGCCTGCAAATATTCAGCAAGGCAGACATAAGTCTTGAAGAGAGTGCAACTAATTTATATGTTATATAATTTAATTGATCATTGGAGGTTGCTTTTATTTCCATACCTACAGATTGGCTGTTAAGATCACAGGCAACTATGATTAAAAAGAGCCCTGGTGGAGTGCAAACTTGCAGAATTGAACTCACTCATCAGAACTAACCTATAGCGATACGTCCAGTCACCCTCCTTTTCATGCAGCTAAATTGGCTTGAGAAGCAATAAAATACCAGAGCACACGAGTGATGAGCTCTGTTCTTATGTGCAACAGAGCTTTGAACGCTTTTAACATATAAAGAAAATCAAGCAGAAATAAGCTGCATGGTAGTCCCACAGACACACAATAAAACTGCCAGGAAGAAGTCATGACAGTACCGTTTATTGACATAACAGTGACACGTGTGACAGGCACGTATCAATATATATAACACAGCAGCATGCGACAGGTCATAAAACACGTTCCCAACATGCTGCACACAACTTTCCCTCCTTTAGTTACAAACATAAAATGCAATGGTAAACACTTGTCATGGATTACAAAAGACCTACTGTCTGCTATGGTAAACCAAATGAAACAGAAACTAGTGGCTTCCGTATTCATTTCCATGGATTAATTATTCGGCTGAGTAAACTTTAGAGCAAGCCTAAGTACTGCAGAAGAAAAAACAAGTACTTCAAAAGCCATAATGAAGTTGAGACAGAGTGTACATTACTGAGGGAAAAGCGTCCTATTAATATGCATTAAGACTGTTAAGGATTCTGTTGAAGAACGCTGCTCAGCCACCATCATTTCCTCACTGCTATTCTCACCTGCATTGCATATTCTTCAATTTCCTGTGCTCTGCTCAAATACCAATCAGTGACGAGATCTACAGAAAGGTCAGTAGTCCTGTACTTCAGTAACTCAGGTTGTTTTTCATACAGAAACTGGCCTTCATCTTGCAAAGTTGGTTCAATAACCATCCTTTCAAAAAAAATAAGTATATGTTTAAGTATATATTTGTTTACCTATATTTTTTTTAACATCAGCCTTTTTCCTAAAACTTCTGAAAGAAAATTATACAATCAGCCTACCACAGTGAGTGTTAGTTTTTGTCAGCAAAGGAACTACTAAGAGATTTTGAAGAGGAGATAGATCATGAAAGAAAGAATCCTCTCTACTGAACTAGTAAGAGATTTCTAACATGTGACAGATCATGAAAAGAAGATTGCTCTCTACTGAAGATCTGGGTTTGCATAACCTCTGCTTTCCATTTGGCTCAGTCAGTCTCCCTTAGAAAGCTGAAAACACAAGTTAGTGTGTACAGAAATAGTAAGTGAGTCTTACTGGGTCAATTCCACATTTTAAGAATTAGTAAATAAATTCTTTATATTTTTGCTTTTATATCTACTTACCTGCATTCTTGTTTTTCACACCAGTCCTCTTCACGATGTTTCTGCTCATTCCAAGGAAGAATTTTTAATGTCCCCTTCTTGTAGCTAGTATGATAAAAAAGAGATGCTTTACATAATTTTATGTATTTTTAATTTGTTATGGCAACTGAATTAATGGAATACAAAGCATACAAAAATATTTCAGTGAATTCATAATAAGCATGTCAGTCAATTACAGTATCAATTATTTAAGATTCATTATTTCTTAGTGCAGCTTTACAAGTGTGGTTTTGCCTGTATGTTATCCATATAAACCCATATTCTACCTACACCATTAAAGAGCAAGTAAAAAAGATTAATAAATTTTCTTACTGACTATGCTTTAAACAAAGGAAAAAACTCATTATATACTTTCAGAGTTTTTACTATTTCACACTAAGTATTCTGACTTCATATGCTGTTACAAAAGACTGAAAAGAGTAAAAATCTATGATAGTCACAACTTGAAAAAAAATACAAATGTTCAAATTTCAGCACAAATCCTCATACTGAAACTACATATGCCCTGCTGTGCTGATCTTCTCAAGTTTAATGTGAGTTTCTGACTACAAACCTCTACAGTGAAACATCCTCTAAATACTGAGGCTGAAGAAAACAAAAAACCTGTTTAAGATGCAGGTTAAGAACATCATGGATTATTACTAGAATGATTAGTTATGGCTTGGTATAGAAGGCTAGCTGTTTATGCAGCATAAAACACTAGAAAACCATGTCAAGCTATGCAGAACATAAACCAGTGGGGAAGAGAAGAACTTCATAGGTTCTGGCACTTGTAGAAATAAGAAACAAACCATGTACAGAGTAGAGACATTAGAGGTGCAGCATACCGAAACAATAAGCTATTTTAAATTTAATTCATTTTCTCCTGACCCTGAAAATAAACAGCAACAGCTATACTAGACAGGCAATCCCGATTTATAAACTAACAACTGACACAATCTTCACATCCCTTGAAGAGCAGCACTGTAACTTAGTAGCTTAAAAAAAAAAAGAGAACTCCAACCAACAAATCAATTTCACAATCTAGTAAGAATTGAAACAAAAAGCTAAAAATAAGTAACTCCATCTCATTTAGCATTAAACTGACTGAACAAAGCAAGGCATGGCCATAAATTGCGCTGCCCCATACACATACATATCTCACCCAGAACACTGGTCACTCTTTTCTTTACCTCCTCTGTGCATTAGCAAGCAATACCTTGTGCTTTAACACAGCCATTCCAACCCTCCAAATTATACATGCTGTAGTAATCCAACAGTAAAATGGTAGAGACAGGCCTGCAGATTATAGAAGTCAAACAAATGAAGGGGTGAGGATGGAAAACTGCTAATTCCTGTGTCAGAGCTCCAGCAACACGTGCTTTCAATCCTAGTTCACCTGAACAAGATACTCTATGGCTGTCTTTATAATTATGCACCATGTTACAACATCATTAAGAAATAATTAATAAAGAAATCTCCAAACTAACATTTGTGGTATAAACAGGAATAAAGCCACTTTCTTATTTCTGAAAGATTCATCATCAGCCCATACATTTTGGGGATAAGGGGTGCTGTAGTTGTTTAAATCTTAAATAACATAATTTATGAATAATTTAATGCTTAAAACTGATTTCATAAACTAAATTAATACAGTCATATTTCAAATGTCATGCATGAGAATGTTATTATGGAAGGCCCAGTTTGTAGTGAAAAAATTATCAGCTGAAATGTCAGATACCAAAAAAGCCAAACTGTGATTAATACTGTCTTCCAAAATATAAAATCAAGACAGTACAAGCAAGACTTGATATTTCAATGACAATGCTCTCTCTTTCTGTGTTCTATTTAACAGAAAAGAACATGGAACAAAATTTGTCTAAGACAATTTCATCTCTTAGCAAATTTTTCCCATTCATTTCACAGTAGGCTTAAGAAGGCATTTCAAGGGGATGTTGGTTGGTTGGTTATTTTGTTTGGGGAAGCAGGGGGTGTGAAGGCAGGGAAAAGAGTGGGGGTAAAATTAAAGTAAAGTGGAAAGTTATAGACACAGCTGTAACAAGCTGTAACAGCATGGAAATTATAGAGGAAAATGCAGTTGCTCCTCCCTGCATGGAATGAGGTCAGTGTGCCTGATTTCCCCACACAATATGTGCCAAGGAGGCCTAAATGAAGGGTGGAGCAGAGTGGAGACACCATGGCCAGGCTCTGCTGAAATCCTTGCAGAGGAGGGAATTCAGCTGTACTTTTTAGCCAGTAAATCACAGAGCAGCTAAAATCCAAAGGAGATAAAGGAAGATGTCTTGCTATTGAATCAACCATGGCAAAAACACTCTGTTTGGACTGGTGCATATTCCCATCCCAACATTATATCAGATATATACCAACGTTCCCTGCTTACAAGATATTGCCAACCTTCACTGACTCGGTATAAAAGGAATATACTTTTATACTAATTTCTTCACTTAAATGTAAAGAAATAGTATAAAAGTTAAGAATGGGGAGAAGTCAGGAAAGACTGTATCGTAACTTTCGGGATCAGCTGATCAACCTGTCTTCTCCCCCACAGGGATGTCCATTGGGTAAGAACCATGTTCTGCACACAGTGAATGAGTATCTCAAGCTAACTTTTGTTAGGGAGTAGACCTTGCTACATTATGTAATACATATTGCTTTGAATACGTTTTTGCAGTCAGATACTATCACCAGCAGTCCTTGAACCTTAACCTGTCACAATTTTATTAATAAAGAGTGGTATTCCATAAACTGTAAGCCTGAGTCTGTCCTTCAAGGGGGCTGGCAGCCACTGGCAGCGGGGAACTCACTTGAATAAAGGTGTGTAGACCCAGGAGGGGTCTCTGCTTGGTGCAGAACTGCCCTCTGACCTAGCACCCCTCCATGAAGAGTCCCCATAATGGGACACTGACAGACTGGTCTGGCATGAGAGTCTCAGACTAATCAAACATGAACGGTTTGAGGAGACCTCCTGTTTTCATGTGACCGGGGGCTTGTTTGGTTTTTCAGTTGGTTGTTTGGGTTTGGAGTTTTTTTGTTGATGTTGTTCTTTTGGGAGGAATTAGGTGGGGGTTTTTTAATATTAACACACCTTCTCAATGGGGAAAAAAAAAAGGCGCTTTTTACAGCAAAGGACAGACAAGGGTTTCATATCAGCAGCTGTTTCAAATGTCTGCAAAACTGTAGGAGAACTACTATGACAGGACAACATTACGAGAAGATTTTCAGGTCACAACTCCAATTTCACATCACAGATAGCTTTTTCCTCCAACATTAACTCACAAACTAATGTCTTAACTATTTATTCTGTCTCCAAAATTTGTAATACACTTTTTTAAAATTATTTGATGTAGTCATTAACTCACAAACTAATGTCTTAACTATTTATTCTGTCTCCAAAATTTGTAATACACTTTTTTAAAATTATTTGATGTAGTCATTAACTCACAAACTAATGTCTTAACTATTTATTCTGTCTCCAAAATTTGTAATACACTTTTTTAAAATTATTTGATGTAGTCAAGTCCTACAGGCCCATTTGAGATTATTTCTTTATTAGTAAAACAATGAAATAACAATTGCTTTTTTATAAACTACAGGGGCAAGGAGATATTCTGCTGCTGGCAAGGACCAGCTGGCAATGGCAGCTCTAAAAGCAGCCTGAGGGCCTGAGCAGTTTCAGAGGCTGAAAAATCAGAAAGCAAAGAACATGCAATAGATCCAGCCCTCCCCTTAGTCCCATTCCTTCCCACAGCTCCACTAAGAACACCCCAAAGAGTACCAAGGAACCTGTAAAACAAGGTCTGACCCACTTTGTCAGTTCCTCTCACTCACCTCTTGGCTGAGTCTCCATCCCTAGAAGGTACTTAAAAGACATTGAGGTGTGGCACTTAAGGACATGGTTCAGAGGTGAACTTGGCAGCATTAGGTTTGAAGCTGGACTTGATCTTAAGGGTCTTTTCCAACATAAACTAGTCCATTATTCTACTAAAGAGAATACAAACTGTGCCCCTACCACCCTCTTTCAAAATCTGGCTTTTGCAAGAGTCTCTGATGCCTTTACCTGACAGTGGAGCAATAGGGGACACACAGTAAGTAAATAATTACAGCAATACCCCTTAAGAAAATTGCAGCACATGTCACCTACTGTATTTACTCTGAAAGTAAAGTCTTGATCGCAGTAATTACCTGCACTTTCATGACTGTCTTAAGTAAGAGCTGTCCACCTAAATAAATCCTCCTATCTAATCTCAGAAGCCCAGAAGAAAATCTGGGGAAATTTTCTTTGGTTTCGCTGTTCTTCCAGTGGTTGCTTTGGTTGTTATTGAGAGAAAAAAGCCATGCAAAATAGTAAGGAAAGAGGTGCACACATTTAACAGATATTTAAACTTCAACATTCTCCTCTTCAGAATAACAAATTGTTAAAAGAGAAAATTACTAAAAATAAACAGATACAGATGTTTAGAATGCAAATTTAAAACCACTCCTGCATGAATGAGATCTGAATGACAAGGAACCAAGACATCTCAAAACACACACACACAATCCTAATGCTATGATCCCTCCATATGGGATTGGAAAGTAAAAAAGAAAAAAAAAAGTTAAAGAAAAATCTACTGACCCAAGCCTGTACTGCCAAATACCACATTGAACACATTCTTCATAATTTTGCTGTCACATCCATCTTACTTGCCATAGATGTGGTGAAGTTACATCGAGGACATATAGTTCCAAATAAGAAGTCATTTCTTTACAGATTCAGTAGCACAAAAGGCTTACCATTAAATTTGGCAAAACTTGCATATTTTTAACTGGCTTATGTAACAATACAAATTACATGTTTCTAACCTCCAATTATTCATAACATAGTTGAGTTACTTCACTCACTCTGATAAACAATTATTGGAGACTAAAAAGTTTCATTTTTATGCAAGCGTTACTCACCCCGGCCTAAAGTCAACAGCTCTTAGCAAATGCTTCTTTTTGCAGACATGCAATTACCCCATATTCGTAACTATTTTCAGAAAATAATTGGCATTTCCCTCTTCCCATCTAAAAATTTATACTTTCTTCCCTATCCCTATAACACAAAAGCCACTTGGGTTTGCCCTTAAATTCCAACTGCTTCAAATATTATTTTTAAATAGACTTTAAAATAGAATCCTTTCCAAATAGCAGAAGTCATGAATTACATACAGACAACATTAAAAATAACTTCCCTAACATCCCAGGTTTATAGCGTCAACTGAAGCTGAAGGTTTACTGCTTAAAAAAAGTAATGCTTAAGAAAGATCTCACTCAATTCAAGTTCCCAGGCTTTGCCCTCTGTGAAAGTTCCTTTCCTTCCCCCTTTCCCTGCAACTCCAAAATCCATCGAGGGACAAAGCAATGTGCAACTCTGACTCTCTCTGGCTGTTTTCTCAAAAGAGTACAATAAAAATAAAGGTGTAAAGTACAGAGACAAGCATTATGAATGACAAGAAACAAGAAGTGTATGATGTCCCTCTTCTAAATGCCAGAGCAGATAGAAGAATCCTAGAAGAAAGAAACAATATGCCAAGACTGATACCATGTTGTTCATGTTATCATTTCACTAGAATGGGAAATGATATTTCATTGTACTTACTTCCTACAATACTGTAAATAATGATGAGGCTGGGCCTCATTTACAGTAAACAGGAGATGCTGTTCTACACAATACGTAGCTGAGCTGTTAACTACCTGCTGCATGGCACAGAAGATAAACCACCATGTAACTTGGGTTCCAAAATAGAATGAATTCCCAGAATAAAGTCTTGTGAAAGTTTACTATATCTAGAAAATATCTAGTTGAGGATATTTGAGCTATATATTATAGATGTATGTTATTTCTCACTTGAGAAACTTCAAGTAAATGTTGCTTGCCTGTACCTATTTTCCTCTCCTGAAAACTATTGTTGGCCATTTGCCTTCTGGCCAAATCTACCAGGACAAATATCATGTTTCAGCATAAGGTTTTGCAGGAGTGAAATCCACAGTTGTCCAGACATCTCAATTCCAGAAGTGCTAAAAGCATACTTCAGAAGTCTTTCATAAAAGCTTATTAACAGACCTCACCATGAAATACTAAAGAGGAGAAGATTTTTCATTTCATGGGAAAGAATCATCATGCAGTGCCATCTTGACTGCAAAATGTCTACCTCCATCTTTTTTCCCTTCTCACAGCAGAAAAAGTTAAATATTTAAGTCAGGTGTATGGATAAGCCACAGAAAACACTTTTTAAAGTATTTTCTGCTCTGTCTCCATTTGCCTTTTTAAAAGTAATCAGGTTCATCACTTGAATAAGTTGAGAGAAGAATTTTAGATTTTTAAATTCTCACCAAGAGTCAAGCAGCATTCAGAAACCATCTTCTCTAAATGCTTAAAGAAAACACCACCAATAAAGATACAGCTGCAAGATTTCTAGATTTTTCATCCTAGTATAATTCAGCATTTATGTAAAGTCTGTCTTAACAGGTAAGTTTCTTGGTGAGCTCAGAACACACACACAAAAAAACCCTAGCAGAACCCACAGCACTCAGAGCTAACTCCTAGCTCCACTCACCTTCTCAACAATACTAATAAAATATGTAACTCCCTCTTGCCCCCTACATGACTGTATTCAACTGTCCTTACTATCTCTCCTCATTCTCAAGAGTTAATAAAAACTCTTGTATTTGAAATTACATACAAAGACTGGAATAAACCAGTCTTGACACAAAGGATGAGACATGCCTGTACCTAAGCCCTTTATAAAGGCAAAGATTAGAATGCTGTATTTATCTTAACATTTATCACAAGGTTTGCTCTTAACTGATACTTAATGCTTTAGCACAGACTATTTTTTTTCCCCCTCAGATTTCTATTCTCAGTAATTTCAGTGACTCATGGAGAAACAGAGAGCAGCAAAACTCTGGAAAAGTAGTTGTTAAAATGGAACCAAGTCAGTTGAGAAAGACTTCAGGTGTCAAAATACCACTGCAGTCTGAAAATTCAAAAGTATGCATACAGATGAGACAAAGAGGTACAGATGTGAACATGTATCCGAAAAGAGGCAGAACCCACATTTTTCTACAATGTTTTGTTTACAACACCTGTGCAGCAAATCCAGCTGAATGGGGGCACCTCAGAACCTCCACACACGTCCTGCACACCGGAGAGAGATCTAGCAGGGCTGAAGTGTGAATTCAGCATGCACAGACAGCTTGCACTGTACACAGTACACTGGATCCAGAGCTCATTCTCCTTGTGCTACACAACTCTGCAGGTTTGTTCTTGTAACTGAAACCCCACAGAGGTCAGAGACACGTGCAGGTTAAGCCTCATTCCTACGCACTTGGAATTCCAGACACGGCTGGTGACAGATCACTGCAGTCACTAAGGCAGGTGGCTTTCTTTCCCAAATAACGAAACTATTGGCTGCGCCATACTATAACTGTACACAAATATTAGCATGGCTGTGAGGTATTTTTTCTTTTTCCCGAGCCACTGCTTCTCCCCCACCCTTTACCCGTCTCTCTTTTCAACAGTAGAATAAATATGATTGGAACCCAGTAAATTGACTGATTATGGAGATATTCAACTCTGTTTCTTCAAAAAGAGCTGACTTTTCCTGTATTGCTCTTTTCACTATATTGTTTACGCTGGCTTGGCAATTCTTCCCATTCTTTTCTTTGACAAAAGAAGTCCATGCTATTGTAGTTCCTGTATCATATCAACTGCATTTATTGAAACCTGCAGATTATTTTCTCTCCAAGGACAGGCTTTCAAAAGAGGAAGGTCTAACTCAGTTTTAAGGTCAGATTCCAATTCACTCCATTACCAATACCAGCTGTGTGGGTTTGCTTTTTTTCCCCTTTTAAGCATTTCATACAACAGGCCTGTCTCCAGGACTCAAGTTGAAAATTCAGAATATTTTTTCTTTAAATCTTTTCCCTTGTAAACTCATCCACATTGAATGCAAAGTGCAATTTGCCCCAACACATTTATGAAACAGTATCTTTTTGGTGAAAGACATTGATGTTTTTAGAAGTAGGTTTGGGGCATTTTGGCAGTAGATTAATCTTTGCTATCTTTTTAAATCATGTCTCCCTGTCTGAAAAATAGTTAGAAACACTCATCCCTCATTCGGAAGCCTGTGTGTTACATACATAAAATAGCTAAAATAATATTTTTTAATTTAATTTAGAAACTCATTTGTCTAAAGTCTGTATCTTCTCAGATAGCAATGAGGAAATCAACGCCACTTTCTGTTGCTCTGCAATTCTTATGTCTCTAAAACGGTTTTGTGATGTCACAATTATTCCATAGCTGAGGAGGAAATGTAAGAAATGCATCCCAGATATACAGTCTCAAATAGCTGTGATATGTATTGCATTGTTCATATTGCATGAAAAGATTATTTTCTTTCATAATAGTATCTGAACAGTGAATTAGTAAATGCAACTACAGAACTGATTACATGTCTTTTTAGGTGTCCAACTCTTCAATATACTATGGGATACGGAAGTGGTGGGCAGAGAGAGAAGTGCTTCATTTTCCAGAAATATCCATAGGACGTGACAAATTTATCAAGACTGAAGTGCAGCTGCTGCCTAAAACATCATGCATTTTGGGAAAACTGATCTGTATAAACCGGTGGAAAAGGTTTTGCCACAGCTTTTGGCCGCCACAGTTAACTAACCTTCAGAATCCCTGCCATGCACACTGCAGTGACAGGTCTTTTGAAGCAGCTCTGTCACCAGAGGAGAAAGTTATAAGTGATTTCATATAAACAAATCAAGCTATGCTTTAATGATGTGGTTAACCTCTAATAAAATTTGGGGAGAAGGAAACCTTTCCCTCTCCTAAACAACTTAGAATGAATAATCTAAACATCAGAAAAGTCAGCTAACACCACACAAGCACAGTTCAGAAGCTCACTGTGGGTTTTTTCTTTGTGTATACAATTAAAATCGTGAGGCAATAGCCCATTTTGATTTTGTGAAAGCTATTTTAAAGACAAAGCTGAACTCCAAGTAAGATCAAAGCCGTCTGCCACCAAATCGTGAAAATACTACTTCAGAAGTGTACATTTATAAAGCATAATGAATGTTCCTGGGAGAAATTTTATTCTAAACCCTGTAAAAGAACAATGAATAGACGAGACAGCGGCAGCGGTACACCTCATTAGAAGATTGGGCAAGGCAAGCCAAACTCCAGTTCAGGACTATCCAGGCAAAAGACACACATGGTAGACGAAGTCAGGACAAGTCCAGCATTAACTAGCCAGACATACAAAGGAAATCTCATCAACGTGGATAAACAGCACAGCCACAGTTCAGCTCACATGCGACAGGAAGTTATGTGAAGGCTGCTACTGGCCTGTCTGAAACCTCCATGCTGAACATACTCAGCTCTCTCAGCTAAATGACACCTCAGTTCCAGCACAGCAGGTTCTGTGAAACTTCCCTCCTTCCTCCCTGACAGTTCGTGTTCTCCACAGCTCCCTCATGGCTTCAAGTTCTCATTCTCGTCTTCAAAAACTCCTCACAACCAATATCTCTGGTACTTTCGCCAGCTCACTGTCTGCAGCAGCCTCCTAGCTATAAATGAGCTATTCCTGTTGTTATCACAGATTCACACACAAGCAGCTTGCAGAAGAGTCTCTCTTCCTCCAAACCACTGCTTTATTTTTTACATGGACAAGAACCTTCCCTGCTCCTACCAGAAGTTAATCCAGACAAGAGCACGAGTGTCATCATGACAAGTTAATCTTTCTCTCAAAAACTATTTTTTCTACTTCATAGCAGAAGGTAAGATCTCCTCTTTTTCTTCTACCAAATACATCCTTGAAATATTAATTACATTTCTTCCTCTGAACTGTTTTCTTCCTGTTAGTGCAAAGAAAAAAGACATGCATATAGAACACAGGCCCTTATTATTTTCACTGTAGCACTATACAAATGAATTCAAGCAAATTCAAAAAGGGAACTGATCATGAGATTAATTTTTTTAATGTGAACACCTCTGAATTACACCAAAAACAAAGGCAGTTTAGCTTCACAAGAAAAAAATAATATGAAAAAGAGGGGACTATATATTAGACAGTTCTGCAGACGTCCCACTATCAAACCTATTTACATGCACACATAAGGAAGGGAAGAGATGAAGCTCTAAGAGCTTTATTGAAACTGCAGTGCCACAGGCAGTAACTAAAAACCTATTTCAGGAGAAGATATCATTATGGAAAGGCAAAGTTAACTGCTTATGAACCCTTAGTAGTACTTACTCATTCATAGATTAAAGTCAACTACATGGAAATTTTCAGGTTTTAAAACCTTCACTAAGATTTTAGGAGATAATTCCACATTCTCATCCCAGTTCATCAGGCAAATGGAGTTCATCCACAACTCTCTAGTAAAAATTCACTTTATGCCACAACCAAACACCAGTATTTGAGAAAGTTAAGAAGCAAAAACACAGCAACATATAAAAAGTTGCTATCTTAGGGGGAAGATTTTTACAATAGCATAATGTGCAATATAGCAGATTTATGGCTGCTGAGGGAACCATACATTTGAAGTTCCAGACTTCTGTGAATTGAAAATGTGAGCAGTAATGTTACAATACAGCAGTTAAGCCTAGTACAAAAGATAAGAAACTTTAAAATGGAAAAATACTCTAGTTATGTATTTATAATGGCAGTAAAACACTGTTTTCCTACATCACATTTAAAAACCTCAGGGCAACAGTCTTAACTATAGATTAAGACACTAGCTATAGCTATTAAAACAGAGATTAAAAAGAGCTATCAGCTCCTTTGAATACCTAAACTTTTACCACCTTCATTCTAGTTGTCCTAACAGATGTAGTTTGTGCATCAGATGGATCTTTGAGAAGGAGCATGAATCCCAATAAGAGACAGCAGAGACACTGGAGCCATCAACATAAAAGAAGCTGAGAAATAATATGAAAAGAAGTAGGAAAACATTACAATCCGAGAATTCTGCAAAAACACATTACTTAGTAATGTCCATCTATCCCAATACCAATTTGAAGCCAATACCATTTACAGCCACCACTGTGTCTTAGTATTTCAGATTCCTTCTCAACTAGGGAGCTGTTGAGCTTACTTAAATCACAGACTTCTGCAGGAGTCTCATGAATACATGAATTCCCTGCTTAAACACAGAACTCCTGAACTGTTCTGAGTAACCTCAGAAGATGCTAAGCTATAAAATATGTGCTAAAAATGAGAAATAAAAGGATTTGAGACCTTTTACAAGCAGATACAGGAAAAAAAAAAATGTATTTCCTAATAACCTGTCACAAAAGGGAAAAAAAATCTACCTTTTTTCTCCATTTGTTATGCCAGTTCTTTCTTGACTGACAAGACCTCAAATTTTTGTGACACTGCCCTTTAAATACCATCCTAATGTAAATGACAAGTCCAAGTACAAGAAAAACAGCTGCTTTATGCCTGTAGCATGCACTAACCAAAGGAGCCTTTCTTTCAGTAGGCACTTAGAATTTACTATTGGTAGCTGAACTGGAGGATGCAGATGAACAGTTATAACACAACCTTTACAAGAACATTTCTTACAGGTTAGGAAATTCTTCATATATAGCACTTGTATGTGTATTCATGTTGGTGGGGGTGCACAGCAAGCAACTGTTTCAGTGCTCTTACCCTGGCTGTAGATGGAGGTGCCTGTTTACCCAGCTCACCTGCTCCATGCACTAACAAGGCAGGACCTGGTATACAATCTCAAGTGTTCCCTCCGCCAGATTCCCCCAGAGATGGAAGAACTAAGTGAGCATAGAGCAAGGCAGTGAATTCCCATAGGGATGAGTGTCACCTTACAGAGCTCCAGCTGGGAATCAACCCCCTTATTGTTCAAAGTGTGCAATGTACACAGACATAATATGGAAAATTCAAAACAGTACTTCATCCTGCACACACACACACAGAGCCATATATGAAGACGCAGAAGACACCTCCACCAAAACAGTTTCTGATCAGCAGGGGGTCTGAGCTGCAGGAAACTGAGCAACAGACATCAACAAGGCATGAACAAGGTGCTCTTTAAGCAAGGCCACTGGATCAGGCTGCACTCTTAAACAGGCAATGCCATCAGCTGATCATTGTCAGTGGGCTCATCACATGCACCACAGTGGCCAAATATCCTATTAAAAGCTGCTGGTACAGATACTGCAATCAAAAATTTTCAGAAAAAACAAGGATCTAAAAGAAATCACTAGAGAGCAGCCTTTTTTTTGTAACTGAAAGGAAAAAAACTCACCTCCTGAAGGATACACCCTATTTCCAAACTGCAACAGTGTGAAATTTCAAAAGGAAAACCAGACAGTCCTTTCCTGATTCAGAATCTATTTGCCTAAAGCCAAAGTTCATCAACACAGATCGATTCACTGCTTGTCCTGAGACCCCTGAAATTACAAGCTACAGAAGCTGAAGAGACTGTGTGGTACTGCTGCAACATTTTTCTACCAGTTAAAACATCGGGTTTATATTTTTGCAATATTTTTCTTTTCTTCAGAAGCATATTAATTACAGTCACTACTTACAAATTTTTAATGCTCTGTGGGAATTAATAAATTGTATCATAATCTTGCTCAGTTAATTTACAGAAAATTATGTCTACATACTGTTTTCCAATACAAAGAAAACTAGATAGCACACTTATTTAAATGACATTTCATAACAATGACAACATATCTACAGAATGTCAGTAATTTTACCATACTAATAAACTCCCTAAAAAACAACTGCCAGAGCTAAAAGGACAATAAAGTCACAAAAAATTGACTAAGAACTTCAATTTTCTTTGATTCACATGAAACAAGAATTGCCAGAAGCCTCCTTAAAATACTAAGAAAATTTTACTTTATACAACTTAAATCTATTTCATTAGTATATTAGTTTCATTAATAGATATTGTCATCAGACATATTTAATTACATTACTAATTGGTTTAGGGAGTATATTTAACAATATTATGTGAGCAATCAGTTTCATAACAGAGAAACTGTTTTAGAAAAAGGTTGTATCAAATATATAGTACATTTTTTGGTTTTATAAATATATGGGATTTGTGTTAATTTCATCCTTTTTTGGTAGTTGTCCAAAGACAAAATCTTCAAAAGACACACAGTATTGTCTATTCTGCAATCTGGGGGATAAAAAGTGTGAATCTGCACATACCTGATCTTAGCATTGGAAAGTTCTGTCTGCTGTGAGAATAAAAATTCAAAATATATACTTTCATTTTTCAATAGCAGACAAAACTAAGTTCTTACCCCATAACTCCACATCTTTACTACTAGAACACTAGTGAAATGTTTTATTTTAGCCGTCATCTTGTCTCTTGGCACATAAGTCAGTTTTGCAAACAAACCAAAAAACAAAGTAAAATAAATTTAAAAAAAAAAAAACCCAAGAACAAATAACCCTTCAGAAACACAAGGACCCTATTTATGACCAACAATGGATCATAACCACATTTAAGATGACCATTCTTCCCTATGTCCCACATTCTGAATCTTAAAAAAAGAGAAAAATTGGAATATGTTTTATCAATTTTACAAACACTTCAATAATTTCTCTTCATGGTCCTAACTTTTACCTTAAAGAAAAGGATAAAACAAGTGTTTTCATACCTTAACAATATCACTAAATGACTTCCTAATACTACCAACAAATAAAAAGGGAAGCACTAGCTATCATGAAATAAAGACTGTTCTTTCTATTCAGGGACAACAAAACTGGTAAGTATTTTGAGTTAGGAAAAGTTTCAGGGAAATTACTTGATGAACTGAAAAACCCTGTTGTAAAGGGAGGATTGCCCAAATGGGACTGGCAAAACCTTGAAGTGAAAAGCTTAACTATAATAATGGAAGACTACAAAAAAAATTCTATTAGCTCCTCCAAAAACTCTCCCTCTTAATTAAGGCTTCAAAGTCCTATTGTAAAACACCAAATAATGAAATCTGTCCATCTCTTTATGAGCACTGAACAATAGGCTTCAAAACTAATATCATAATTGAAGTGTCAAAAAGAAACACTTTAAAAGCAAAAAATTCTTCTAATTAATATACAGAACTTAATTATGATGTTCAAGGAAGACTCTCTTAGAAAAATTTAGATGAAATTTACAGTAAAATAACCTTTTATGCTGAAATGAAACATTAGGAAAGTCTGTATTTAAAGCTTTTCATAATTGTACCTTACCAAGTTGAGCAAGGATCAGTACCAAGAAGATTAATGATTCTGAAGTTACTGACTGCTAAAGTGTTAAATTACTTCACAAAACAAATCCAGAAAAATGTATTTGCTTCTGGGGACCTAAACACTTGTATTATTCATTTCCTAACACTGGCTGTTACCACAAACCAATTAAAGACCTGTACTACACATGTCAAAATCTGGGCAGTTTCAGGTCAGAAAAGTCCATGTTCCCTCTTAGATATGTAATGTAGCAAAGAACCTCTAAAATCCCTGTTTTCCTGTTAATGACGAAAAGGATTCCACAAATGGCACAAAGTAAAGAAGAAAATGATGACTGGTAAGGTCAAGACCCATACAGACAAAACTGCTCTCTTGATTCCACATAATAACCAATAACAGACTGCCATACATGGAAACTAATTTAAATATTAATCTAAAAATCTTCTCTCTTTGAGTTAGTATCTATTGATGCACCCTTACCAAGCTTCAGGTAACAGCAAAGCATACTCATGTGGTGAAGTAGTCTCTGGGAAATTGGAGAGAATCGCCTGTCTGTGTGGAAGTAAAGCTGATCCATGGAAAGTGAACAAAATTTCCAGGGCTCTGACATTGCTTTCCTGAAGAACAGAACAGTAAGTTGCAGAGCTTAAGACTGATTTCAACTGAAAATGAGCAAGAAAGTTTAGGTCACACAACAAATAGTTCATTTTTAAATTTTCTTTAGCAACAAAAAAAACAAGGTCAGGGTCACAGCATTTATTTATTTAAAATCAAACAAAGACACCATCTCTTAAATTTCCATGGAGACTCAACCAAGTTCAAAGGGAGGAGGAAAAAGCACTTTAGTGCAAAGAGCAATATCAAAACAACATTGGATTCTAGAAACATAAATATTAATACCCGAGCATAAGTTCTTGCTGAAAGTACAATATTCTGATTTCTGAACTTCTTAAAGAATTCTCCATCATAATGCTCAGCTGCATGAGGCCCTCCCAGGATTTCCTTAAAAAAAAAAAAAGACTGCTTTTTATACAAGATTTACAAAAGCATCAAAAAGTCCACACATCTTTTTATCCGAGGATGAGTAAGTATAAGATAGATGCACAAAAGTATGTTGGGTTTTTTGTTTCAGTATGAAAAAAAAAGATGCATTTTTGGTTGATAAGCTAAGACAATTTTCTGCCTTATTTTAATTAAGGTTTAGACATCATTAATTACAGGGATGTGATAAAAGCCATAATGGGAGTGTGTGCATTGCCAACTGCAAACTTAAAATTTAAAAACTTAGTAAAATACAGTCTGACATTCCAAAAACTTTCACTTTTGTAAGCTCATGGAAGAAAAACATTGGTTAGAGAGCCTGCACAGAACTTGTCAATTTGACTGACAGGAGTATCACAGTAATCCTGCCTGAACTCTACATCTCATGTAACTGCATAACTCAATTCCCTGCAGACACTGGATGTTCAAAGCAGGCTTTTGCCCAACTGCACCTCTCAAGACTAGAAGCCATCCTTTTGAAACACTGAAGCAGGAGAAATACAGTCACTTGAACAGAAAGCATTTTACTTTTCTTCAGTGATAGACTGTAGCCTTTCAACAAGGCTATAAACATTAATACCACAATAAATAACAAAAAAGGGTAAGATGATGTGATGCAAAAGTTGCAGGAGTACCTATGGTTTGAGAACTCAGAAGAACTCACCTCATAGGTCTCAAGGCGATCAAGGTAAGTTAACAGCTTCAGCCTGCTACGGCAGAGCTCCTTCTGTTCCAGGGTCAGCCTGTGTTCAGAACAGGAATTTTCATGTTTGCCATTAATATTTTATGTCACATGCATATGAAGACAAAGGTTACACATTTTAATGACTTTGTGCAGTGGGATATAACAAGAAATTAAGTAAACCAAGAACTTGACACAATATAATGCCAATTAAAATTTAAACCACTTTTCTAGTAGGAATAATATATATAAGAGTAATTATGTTCTTGCAACTGTGTAGTTATTATAAACCTATAATTCTGAATAAAACAGGGCCTAACATTTCATTTACTTTGAGAAGTTTACTGATAATAGCAGTTCTCGACGCTTCTTGGCCTCTTTTTCCTTTCTAGCATCCATTTCTTCATCTGGTGACAAAAGGTCTTCATAGGGAATTTCAATGTCCACTTCCCCTGGTAAGATAAATCTGGAAAACAAAATCAACAATCTAAGCAATGAAGGGGGGAAAAAAAAAGTGAAGTAATTTTTGAAGAGACATATTAAAACAGCTTTTTGTCTATGTTTTGACTAAAAATCTGCACATTTATAGAAAAATACTGAATTTTTGTGTTGTAAACAAGCAGGGATTCTTCCCAAGCCAACAAGAGACATCAACTCTTGTTTCCACTCCCTCCCTAAAACAAACCAAAACCAAACTTCATAAAAGTTTCTAAATTCCACAGCCAGCAGATGGACTGGCAGCAGCTCTACAACACACAATGGCAATAGAAGACTGCACAAAGAAAGAACAGCCTCCTTCTATTTCTACCACCAGAAACTGAACACTGAGAAAAACTGCGTCTACTGTGTCTTGCTTCTGCTTGATCAATATAATTAAGACATAATCAAACACATTTATAGGGTTAGTTGCAGTTTTCAGAAGCAGCAAGAGGATTCTCATAGTAAAACATTACATCATAAATTCCCTCTGATGAAGAAATTACAGGGCATATATTTACAATGAACACTGTATTTTATATACATACAGAGATAAAATGTATAGGCACTTTATGGACCTCTATAGAATAGTCTGAGTCAAAGCACAACCTTCCTTTATGTCCTGAAAAAGCTTCTCAATATTTTCACTAGTGGTTGACAAGAAAAAAAATTTAGCAAATTACTATAAAATACTTTATACACCATTCTTTAAAAAGAAAACAAATAAAAAAATGCTCTTCCCAAACCTGCCACCATCTTCTCCTTTTCCTATGGCCACAAGAGCCTCCAAGTCTGTGCCTTTCAAGCCATACTGAAGCAGCTTCTTAGCAGCATCTGCATTTTCTGGAACTCTTTCCAAGCACTCATGAAGAACCCATGCACGTTTCTTGATTTTGCTCTGTCCAAGAACAAGAGCACAGACATAATTCAAAGGTCCAATCCAAAGAAATGGAACCAGAGAATACATTAAAGTTCCCTCCTGTATTTCTTCCACTTAAGAAAATGTCAAGCTCCCCTGGTGACTGACACTGCAAACCAACAAAAAAGATAAGAACACAATAAACACAATTCCCTCAGAGGGGAATACATATGTGGCAGAAAAGGGCACAGAAATACCAAATTATTTAGCAGAACTTCCACAACAACTAGAACAGAAGTTATTATTTGTACTTTCTAATTAATGTCACTCCTTTTTACACTAAATAAAATGTGATGGTTTGGGGGTAAAATACATGTTTTATAAACCAAGTGCATAAATTCCACAATGGCACTAGAGTAATTTTTAATACCATCCACTTCACATGCCAGTAAGATTCTGTGACAGAAAAGGCACCAGAATTAAAAAACATATTTGCCTTATCTGCTGATCTTTGGTTGACATTACAGATCAAATACACAATGGCTAAATTTTGACATTCAGTCAATATCAGACTTGAAAAAAAAACAGAATACACTTCTCTTGTAATACTTCAGCCTAGACTAACATACCTATCTATACTCCTATACATACACTAATATACCTATATTACTAATACTATACTAATACTAAACTATATATTACTATTCTATAGTAATAGTATATTTCTATTACTAAAACTTTACCACAACCATGAGGTTGCACAACCTCAACACCATTTTTCTGCTGAGTTAGAAGTCTTTCTTCCAAGCCAAAAAAACCCCATGTTGCATTCTACTGAAAAACTCAGTTACAGAGTTATTTTGTTATTCAAACTTTGCAATACAGCTACTGATACCAACTTCCCCTTCCCAATTTATTTCTATAATAATTGTAAGTTTAAACAGTTGATATTTCCACCTATTATTCTTCATTTGCCAGGCACTAATCTACTGCTGCATGTGGGGGAAGAGATTACACATAGGAAGTGTGTTGCTATCAACAGAAGTTAAAAGATATTCCAAAAGACTTTCATTGACTGCCAAGGTTTCTAGATCAGGCCTTCAGTTAAACTGCTCTCTTACACATGACACGAAATGGAATTTTCAGGACAATTCTTCAAACTGCCACCAATTTACATTGCATAAATTAGAAGACAGTTGAGAATTCTACTTCTGTAAAGATAACACAGTCAGTTTGATAAGAAAGCCTAAAAAAAAAAAAAATCACAAAACAGAAACGCACCAAATAGTCTTGAATTGAAGCAACATTAACAGCTGACTTCCTCCACTGTCTTTGGTATACAAGATCAGAATCAAGGCCATACGTTTGAGCTAAAGACAAAGCTTCCCCATATTCTTCATTATCAATCTAAAAAGCAAACACATTAAAATGAAAGTCATCTGATTTTCCATATTGAACAAAGAATTGTTAATTCTGTGTGTTGAAAAGAGGTAGAGGGATAATCACTGTGGGTATGCATCAGCAGGTAGGAAAGAGACTGGTTTAAGATACAGATAAATAAGACTCAGATCTGATGGCCACCTCTGGAAAATCAAATATTTTCCCTTGAAATAAAAGGAAGGTGTTATTTAGGTAACATCGTATTAGTTATACGTCCTACTTAGTCTGACACCACCATTCCCTGGGAACTGTAACAGTTACAGAGTGGGCTGGTTTACCATCAGAACGACTGGAATGGCCTAGACAAAGAAATCTGTCCAAGATCCCTAAAAACAGAGCAGAATCTGTTTGGTAAGAATGACTCAGAGGCCTAATCTGTACATATCTGAAAAAACACGCAAAACATTCACAGAAGACTAAGTTACCCCACTCCTGGGCCAACAACAAGTTAAACTGATTTCATTCAATATATTTGCCAAATCTTTCACTACATGCAAACACATGAGTACTGCCCAAGTCTAGCCAAGCCAATGATACACAGTGTCTCCCAGTGGAAACATCACCTCATTTCAGGTATTATAATGCTAGTTTTAAAAAAGGATCCCTTTGATGAGGTGACACAGCACACCATCAGTTAAGAGACTCTCAGAAATATGTGCCTAAACCCTTTTTTCAACAGCAGGAATTAAAAGAAAAATAAAAAGCTCTTTCTAAATAAAGCTGATTAAAAGAGATTTGACTTTTCCTTCCAGACTTACTTTTCTCTGATACAGTTCCTCTGGAGTCGTGGATCTTAAACTGACAAGGCGGAAATTCTTTGTAATAGTACGTGGTCGTTTCCGTGGAGGAGCAAATCTTTCCATTTCTGTTACAAAGTACAAGCCTTGCTTTAGGTAGCTGAAGTATCTGTCCTTAGCAGAAGTTTCCTCATCTGAGTCTGAGTCATCATCTCCCTCATCTTCATCACCAGGCCTGCTCTCCAAGCGCAGTCTTTTTGGAACAAGTTTCATCTCACACTGCAGAGAAAACATGAACAAGAAGCATCCATCTAGTACACCTAAACTAGTTTAGTAAGAATTGAGTACATCTCCACTTCCAGGACTTCAGATTTCAGAATCAACATCCTTCCTCCCTCTCTCCTTCAAAGCCTTTGTTACTCAGTTTGCTTAACCTGTTCCAGAAACCCTAATTGCATCTGTCTCCTGCATCTGAGGTTTCACCTCTCGCGTACTGAAGTGAAGGCTTCTTAGTAACCTGCCTTTACCCTACACCTCCTGTCAAGACAGGGCAGAATAATGGAGACATCTTCCTATGCTTTCTACAGCTTACTGCAGGATACAGGAGTGTTTTCAACTCTCAGCTATTCAAATTGAGGTTTTCTATTCAGCACAATCTGAGACTATATCCTTAGGCTGTAGTATGCCAGTCATGAGCTGTACATATTATTTCCAGAACAATACAAACTTTCCAAAAACATACACACACACTTTGGTGTGTACTGAGATTTTCTGATTCTAATGTTAAACTTTTGATTAAGATGTTTAAGACCTATTTCAATATAAGCTTTAGAAAAGAGTAATTTTCTCTGTTTTAAAGAAAATTACTAGTTAACTTTATTATATTCTACTCCCTTCTGGAATCCTACTAAAAACAAACAAAAAACTTATCTCTTATGTGGCCCTGCCCTCACTGTGTTCCTCATGTGTAACTGAAACGTGTTCACTCTTTCTTTATGAGCCATGTATTTCAAAGTGGAAGAGGTATGGCTGCAGTGTTCTTTAGATGCACTAACATACAAGGCAAGCTTACTGTCAACACAAATTCTTTTCTGTTGCAAGATTCCTCTCATTGAGACTTTATGTTCCAGGAGTTTTGCTTCTACTCTCCACAAGTTATTTATTGTTTTATCAAGTTTTTCTTAGAACACTTAAGCTGCAGCAAGTTCAGAATCCCTCTGCAATGCCTACCTACAGATAAGGAAGAAGAATTACTTTTCCTATTAGTAGTAGCATCTTCTATTTTAACCCCCCTACCTTTGGATCACATATAAAAAAGCAAACTGTTATACTGCATTCCAAAAGGATATTTGCTTGTGCACATTCCTCACCTCCAGACTCAGAAATCCTCCATCGTGAGCTGAAGTGACCTGAGGAGAACTCTCAAACCATTCACATGTCTTTCCCAGCAGGTTTCTTAATGTCTTGACTGATGACACAGTCAATGCACCAGAGCAGCGAGCAAGGATGACAGAATTATCTGCCCACCAATTTACATCTATCAATGGGTAATAGGATTCTTTATCTAAAATAAGAATGCACCATATAAAGAAAGATAATGTTAAACCTCAGGTAAGAACAGAAGAGACCTCCATTATGAAGAAATACGGTCTAATCTAACAGATATTTACTGTTATATTTGCAACCTTGGTTCACTAAGTCTGTATTTTATATCAGTTATCTCTTACTAAACCGTTTTTGTATTAAATAAAGCTGCTGAGAACAAAAAAAAAGTCACAATTACGAATATAATAGATATAAATTATTTGGAAAAAATTCACAGTAAACTGATTTACTTGCATGAAAAGTAACAGATTTTTGATCTATGATAACAATCTACTTCATTACCTATCAGACCATCCTCAACATGACAACAAACTTAATACTACTGAAAATTAGAAAAGGCGACACTGCTTTTGAGGACAAGTAAACATATCAACATATTCCAAGAGGAGGTTGTTAGGAATATTAAACTAAAAAACCAAATAAACAAGTAAGTCTCTAGGACTGAGGACAGAAGCTGTGGCATTTCCAGTCACTGTCTTGATTATGGTAACTGGATGTTGGGATAAAACGGGTTCATTTTGCTCCCCACATGTCACTTCCCACTCCTCTGATGAAAACAATCTTTCCCCAAACAGCACTAAGAAACAGGTCAGATTATTCCTTTTTTAATAGTGCTTAAACAGCAGCCTACCTATGAAGGTCAGATTAATTAACCCAAAGACAGACTCATCAAGGAAAATATTACAAAGAAGTAGGAATCTTTTAACAATACAGATGTGTATAAGCAGCAGCAAATGGATCATGGAATAGCTATTGATCTCTGCACCCTTGGAACAGCCATGCAATAACCAGGTGCTAAATGGCTGCTCAGATCGGCCTGAGCTTTCGGAAAACAATAGAGTGTGATGAGGTAAATCCAGTCAGAGGAAATTGTATTAGAATTGTTTTTAGAATTTTAAACTGGTATCTTTAAATTACAGTAGCTTTCAAGATTTATTAGACATTTACAGGAAGAAAAAATGAAATCCTGTGCTAATGGAAATATCAACTTTTTTATGGCTATAAAAGCATTCCTAAAAGAAAATCTGAAAAAAAAACAACCTATTGTGACACTCATTCACTCATTTAGCTCTGCCATGCTACAAATTCAAATAATGCAGTTTTGGCACCCTAAGATTTAATTCAGCTATTTCAGTCTTCATGTATTTGCATTACTATTTTTAACTGCACAGTGATATAAAATAATGATCTAACTGTACTGCATACCTTTTATTTTCTTTCTTTTTTCACTAGAGAGTCTCCAGTCTGGGTTAAGCTCATCATAGCCAGGCTAAAAAAAAAAAAAAATTATATGCAAGTAAATCTTTGTAAAACAGAATCCGTTTATTTACTCTGTAGCTGAACCACTCATTTTTCAATTAAAATGCTCTCTATAAATTCAAACTCTTCTCAAGCATAAACATACAACTGCTGCAGTACCATTGTACTTTTCTACAGACAATTAAAAAAAAAAAAAACAAAACCACAAGTCATGGCCTGACCAGCTTTAAACAGTAATCATACCCTAAAGACTTCTGAAATAAAGGTTCTCCAGCAATCAAAAGCCAAGTGTTTGCTTTTCATAGGACTGCAGGTTTGCTTTTCATAGGACTGCCAAGTGTTTTCTTTTCACAGGACTGCAGGCACATAAAATAATCTCCAAAAGAGTCTGTGTAGTGGTCCTGTGTGACAGTCTAGCACAGTTCTGTAAGTATTTTCCCCAGCTATTTGCAGAATTATAAAGCCCCTTTCAAGACTAGTGCAAGAAAAGCAGCAGCATTATTAATTGATGCACTTCAAGTTTAGAATTATGTGACAACGCTGTTATTTTAAACGTGATTTAGCAGTGACAGAAATCCTGCCCCCAAGTGCAACGCAGTGGAAGTACAGGAAGCTGAAATAACTGAAGCACATTTGGATCAAGCAAAAGGTGTTTTTCAGACTTGATTTTTCAGTAGAAAGAGGAGAGTCTACTAATTAAAAGTAAACATGCGGCCACTATAAGTTAATTTCACATATATTATGAAAATACACATTATACTTAGACACCAGTTTCACCTATAAAAAAAACTTCGAGAACAGTCAAGCACTAAATATTCCTTTATATCACCCTCACTGAATTATGAAGTCCTGAATGCTCCTTCAGAATACATATTGATTATTGCTAAAAAAAAAGAAAAAATACAACTCACTGTAAGCATCCTGGAGCTTACAAATTTGTCAAACGTGTATATTAAAAATAAATAGATATGTACATATAGACACACAACACTTATCCCTACACTAGAGCAGAATTTCTTTAAAGGTTTTTTTTGTTTGTTTTGGTTGCTGTTTAAAAATGCTTTTCTAAATAAGCTTGAAATTACAGATCAATCCCATTTGTTTACCCTGTTTGGAACTGATATTGGTTTATGTCTCGTAGGTTTATAACATAACACACCGTACTCCAAGTGAAAAGCCTTTCTTTATCTATTAGCCAAGAAATTATTGGGAGGAAAATCAGAACATTTCACATACTACTGTGCATCATTTCTGATTTTTCACTTTTCAGAATGCATTCCATCATTAAAATAAAGCTTTACTGGTTTTTTTCTTTGAAAACTAATTAGTTTTAATTTCCAGTGTTTAAATTCACACAAGTCACATAAAAGTTTGCCAGTGTCTGAGCAATTCCTAATGTAAGTTCCCCTACTTAGTTTTGCAAACAATTCCTGCAGAAAGCATTGGACTTAACAAATTGATCAAGAAAATATTCTACAGCGTCATCTGGAAACAGGTATGGTAAATTTTGAGGGAGGAATAGACTATACTAAGACATTCAGAATTTTGTTTCAACCATTGAAACAAATTTAGCCATGTTAGCCTCTACTTCTCCTCTGTAACTGCATTTCAGTCTAATGGCATTGTAGTCTAATTCTACTTGGCACCAAAATGCCTCATGAAAAATTCATTGCAACATAATTTGTTCTTTTTCTTAATTTTTCAAGTTTACAGTTTATGGGTATAACACAGAAAGATTATAATAAATGTAAGTATAGGGCTCTTGAAAAACATGGAGCTGACTGGGAAGCTAGTATGTAGCTAACGCACCATTACGTGAACTCCTCTCATCTCCTACAAAAACACAGTTCCAGAGGAGTAAGATATATAATTCAAATCTCTAAACATGTACATTCTTCTTACCTGGGCAGTTTGGTCCCATTCTCCTTGTTGTCTGAGAGATGGAATAGACCAGATTGTCAGTTTTCCTGAGAAATGAATAGCTGCCAAAAGAGCTCCATCAGGAGAAAGATTCATCTTGAAAACTCCATCCTGCCAAACATGATATCCAAGCAAATAAACAAACATAATAAAAATATACACCAAGGAATACCCCAAAAAATTCCTCAAATATATAATTTTTTTTTTCTATTTTAGGGAAACAAAAAATTGTTCAATCTTGCACTCTGAAAAGTTAACATGCCTTAAATTAAAAACAAACAAAAAAACCCTTATTCTAAAAGAAAAAGATAAGAGATCAGTTATGACATGGAAGACTAAAAACAACCTGCATAAAGGAAGAACACTATCTTAGCATGAACAAATCTTTAGGAATATAAACTTCTGTATCATGTTGTTATGTGGCAAATAAAACCTGGAAGTACAGCATTCCTAAGAGAACACCCTGACAGCAATGCAGAGCTGCTTGGAGGGAAAACTGCAGTCTGTTCTCAGCAAAAACAATCAGCAGTCTCAGTTTTCTACTATCCTGGCTCTCTGGTCCATCGAAGGAAGACTACTACCAAACCACAGCTTAGTACAGCTCTTCCTCCCTGGGAGCAAACTTATAGGTGGGCCTTACTACAAATCAAATTCTTAAATTAAAGGAAAACAAAAAAAGGGATACAGACAGTATAGACATTAAGAGATCTTGGAGACATTAAGAGATCTGTTGTTCATTTCAGGATACTGAATCAGAATCCAAGAACCTCTTGAGTGACAACAGACCAAGTAGGAACATAACGAATATCAGATTAAGTCCATACAGATAAAATAATTCAACATTTGTACGTTAACTTCATTAAGGCTACAAAAATTCTCCTGGATTAAGATTTCCTTCAACTCTGGATACCTTAAGAGACAAAATATACTTCTAACAAAATACCTTCTTAAGGATTCACAAAATCCTGCACATTTGCAACTAGATCTGTACGCTATTTCCATAAGACACTCTAAATACACACTTAAATTTTAAAGTCAAATTTAGTGACACTGGCAATGAATGACAATTTCTGAAAATACATTTTACATTTATTCACCCCTCTCGCAACAAAATTCTACATTTTCAGAAAGACCATTCATTTCTTAAAGTGTCTCATCTTCCCTGAAGGACAGCAGGGTACAGATTCCCAAAAATTATATTGTTCATGAAATTCCATTTTGTTAGTTCACTTTAATAAAGATTCACAATTAAAAATTTCCAAGTTTGCAGCTAACCAATTTTTAGGCCAGCACTTCCCCTCTTAGAAAATACCCCAACATAAATGAAGCACAGAAAGGTTAGTTGACATCCATCAATTAAGAAGTTTTAATGGCGTTTCTACAGAATGTTACTGGTAAGTATTATTTGAAGATAAAAATATTCTTTGCAGGTCAGTGTGTTTGTTTGGACTTGGGAGTTTTTTTATTATTATTTTTATTTTATTTCTTAGACTTTTTAAAGTTCTAGGTATGCCATAGAAGCAATGACAATCAAGAAATCTATTTACTGTTGTACAGTGGTTTGCAGCTGTTGAGAGCACTCCTTAAATCCATGCCTAAAATGTGTCTTTAATTGAAAAGAAGAGCATTAAGGGTTTTTTTTAAACCCATTAAGAATTATTTATATTAGAAAAAATTCATATTCTCTGACTATATTCTTAAGCAGCTGCAGTACTGCACCTTCAACTGCAATTTGCCCAGGAATTGTACATGCCTTCTAATTGCACTTCTCTCTTTACAAGTCAATTTGCACGCACAACAGACAAAGAACAAAAGCCTGTTAAAGGACCTAGAAACATAGAGGTAAAATATACAACCCGTTCAGATAACTGATCAGTGGTATACATCACAGATCTTGAAAGGAGGTAAATGTTTACTCAGCAGCCAGTAATAATTCTCTGGCTGTGAGATTTAGATATTGGGTGGCCATTAACACACTCAAATTTATCACCCAAGCCCTGTTATCTATAAAAATTAATCAGTCCTTTGCCAAAGCACGCAATGCTGCCCCCGTAAACAGCTCATCAGCTTAAGGGAGCAGCAGAAGAAGATGTTGAGAAATTCAGCAGGCTGGCACTTCACATTTTTAAAGTGTCATTTAACAACACTAAGAATCAAATCCCAGTGTAGCCAGTTCTAATACACAAGTCCTCTAGCTGCTGTGTCTATCCTATTGTAAGTGTGATGTTAATTTCACACTAGTAATAAAAACTATACCTTATATATTTAAGCCATAATCTCTGAAATTGGATCAAAACATTCACGGATAAATAAGTTTCCATATTTCTTCATTAATTTAGTACTGACAAGTGCAATGAAGTTGAAGTTTAGTACAGCTACATGCAATACAAGCTTTTCAGCTAAAAAAGCTTAAGTCAGCTTTATCTTTAGCATTTTCAGTGAAGGAAATAAAACCTCTCCGTCTTCCACCCTTGAGAAAGATTCAGAAAGATTTGTTTTCCCTTTTCAATTAAGCAGGCAACTTCTTCTTTTAACCAGCCACCTAAAACTTCCCAAAAATCTATTAAGGTCATTTCCAATTCAGATCAGCCATTCTTCCCTCTCAGGAGGACACAGTGAAGGTGGTAGACAGATTCTTTACTGTTCTTTCCTTGTAAAGCAAAAGAAGGGAAAACAAATTTTTTTACAAGAAGGGAAAGGGGGATAGAAAAAGGAATCAAACCAAGGCTACACATGATGAGTAGACAAGAGCTAAGAAAAGGAAGTGCAGTACTGCAAGGGAAGTTCCAAAGGCATGTTGAAGAATGCCATGAGCACCATGTACAACACCTTAGAAATACAGAAAGCACACACCTACACCTCAGCACAACATTCAAGGTTTAACTCATTCATGGCAGAGGAAAACACAAGGTCCATACCCAGAGTTTGCTAAGAATAAGTTGGTTCTGATCAGCAGTTTCATTAGGTTCACATGTATCCTGGGAGTAGAAGTCTGACCCATAATAAACTTCTGAAGCTACTTAGCAAAATGTGTCCATAGTATCTCAGACTGTAAAAATAAAGTCCTTGTGTCTGTCCTATTTAAGCCATAAATGATTCGTTTGAATTCATTCACTCTTTCTTCCTCACATGGTGTGAAATTCGTGGGCTGAGGCTTTTTTGTTGTTTTCTAGTGGGACAGGTATAGTGTAGAAGGCAGAGTTTTGTTCTTATTCTTTATCTCTTGTGCATATACTTGAGAAACATCATCACAATCTACTTTTTGTAGAATATGTAACACATCTAACATGGTCTGATTATCACATTAATTAACCAATAATTAGGTGGCTCCTTATACCTTCTTTTTTGAATAAGGGTTTACATTTAATATTGAAGTCTACATCTCTAGACCTGTTCCTGAAACCCAGTGATTCAAGCTTCAGCAAATGAACTAACGGGATTTTTAAGAAAGCCAAATAAGTGGTAAGCTACTCCATTTAATGCAAGAGCTTTCTGATTAATTTAATAGAATGTTAATTCCTAAATTGCATAAATTAAAACCTACTTTCAGTCAGTCCCTCAGGTAGTCATTAATGGCCAATAATGTTAGTAAAATACATTTCTGAGGTAAACCTAGATTTAATACCTGTTCTGTTCCTCGCCTGCTGTAAAATCTTAAATTCATAATCCTTAATAATCCTCTTCTCTGCGCCTGTAAGAACAGAAACAAATCATACAACGAAAAACAATCTTGTACACAGTTTCATGCACCAAAAATTAAGTCATATTTAAAATACTAAAACAACTCCGCAAGATTCTTTGGAGGTTCTGCAGAAAGACCTTGACAAAGTAGAGAGATGGGCAATCACCAACGATATGAAGTTTAACAAGGCCAAGTGCCAGATTGTGTACCTGGGGCAACCCTGGCTGTGTGCACAGACTGGGGAATGAGAGGCTGGAGAGCAGTGCTGCAGAAGGGACTTGTGGGTCCTGGTTGACAGTGAGTTGAATGAGTCAGCAGGGCTACAATATATGAGAGACATTAAACCATCAGAGTGCCCAAAGAAGGCCATGACGATGGTGAAGGGCCTTGAGGGGAAGCCGTGTGAGGAGTGACTGAGGTCACTTGGTCTGTTCAGCCTGGAGGAGACTGAGGAGAGACCTCACTGCAGTTACAACTTCCTTATGAGGGGAAGAGGAAGGACAGACACTGATGTCTGCTGTGTGGTGACAGTGACAGGACCAGAGGGAACGGCCTGAAGCGTCAGGGGAGGTTTAGGTAAAATATCAGGAAAAGTTCTTCAGAGGGTGGCTGGGCACTGGAACAGGCTCCCCAGGGAAGTGGTCACAGCACCAGCCTGACAGAGTTCAAGAAGGGTTTGGACAACGCTCTTGGGCACACAGTGTGACTCAGAGTGTCCTGTGCAGAGCCAGGAGTTGGACTTGATGATCTTTGTGGGTCTCTTCCAACTCAGCATATTCTGTGATGATACTATTTTTAAACTTCCATAAGACTGCCTACTTTAAAATAATGCAAGCATAATAAAATCCAGTTTGTATAATTCTGTTGACTTCAGTAGATATATAACATGTCACAGAAAAGCACTCCTCATTTGCAATTAAATTAACAACTCGCTTGTAATACTAAGCAATACCTATATAAAAGTAAACACTGGAATTTATCCTGGAATATTGTAAATTTATTTCAGTATAACCAAGCTGTTACCAAATCAAACATTTACTTCTACCAGAAGCAAAAGAAATCAAGAGCCAGAATTAAACTGAAATATTTATTTCAGGTGTGCTGCCTTTTTTTCTGAAGTACTAGAAGAACAAACTAACTTTTTTCCAACAAAGACAAGTAACATATCCCAATGTACAACTAAGACCAAAAAATATTGTAGCTTGGAAATTTACAGACTCCTTTCTTCTTGTTTTTGGTTTTAAAACCACAAGTGATAATTAAGAACTTAAAGTTCAAATCATACTACAGAAAACAAAAACAGACAGATGCTGTGGGGAAAAAGATAACTGCTTAGACATATGTATCATAGCTTAGAAAATAGCAAAACATCACATTAAATTCATCATTCATAAAGAGATACTTATTGAGCTTCCGGTGACAATATTCATCCAGTAAAATGAGGAGACAAACTTACTGTTCTAACATCATCTTCATAACTAGTGACCTGTTTGTAATGGGGAGAGCCTGACAGAATTCTCCAAGCAGATATTCCACAACCAGCTGCTTTAGATACTCCATCTTCATCTGTTTCACAGCCTCCTACAAGGAGAAGTCTGTAAAATATATAAAGATGCATTATGATTTCATATACTGCCACATATTTTTTAATTTTCTTAAGTCTATAGCAGTTTGCTTAGAGTAACAAAAGGCTAAACATACCAAGACACTTAACAGCCCAATAAACTTTGTCTATGAATAAATATCCTGAAATCTAAAAAAACTTCAATATCATTCAAGTAACATTTGTTATTTGTAGCATGTATACCTATTCATTCTCATCTCTAGCTTTCCAGGTAAGTCATAATTCCCAACATCTAGAATAAAATAAGTCTAGCCACAAGTCTGAGTTTCCCTCTTACCCTCAGAAATGATAAAAAAATTACTGCTTAAGCATATAACAAGTTCTGATCATTCAGTTTAAGCATCAGATTCCCATTTATTCAGATGTGGTACAAAAGCTACTTCTCTTTCACTGAAGAACTGAACACATTAAGGTTTGTCAATTCTGTTTTCTAAAACCACTGTATCAATTATACATGTGCATGTAATACTTTTGTTGCACACCATAGGTGGCATTTTAAAATTTTTATGTAAGTCTTATAATTATTGCTGATCACCACTAAACTGTATCACAGTATTTGCCCTTGAAGCCCTTTCACCTTATTAACAAGCACTTCTATATTTAACTGACGACTATTCTAATGAAAACTTTGAGAATAGGTGTCTAAGTTTGTTTGGAAGCATCATTGTAATCAATCACCCATCAAAAGGTAAAGTATCTCAAAAAAAGTAACAACCGTAGGAGCCCGAAGCTCCGCCCTGGGAACGCTGCATTATCCCTTTCCCAAGGCTGCACCATTCCCAAAGTGCTCTGCCCCCAGTAGCTGCTGCCGCTTGCACAGCGCAACTCTGGATGCCGGGGATGCCAAAACTACATCTGCAAAAGTCAAAGAAAGAACAAAGGAAAAAAAATTCCTTCCACATTTAATCCTTTTTAAGACATCAGTAAAGTTTATTTAGTATTGCCAGGTCTCCTGCTAGTCACAAACATACGGCAGGATGATTTTATACCATGGATGAATGACAGAATCACATCATCAGGCTGGAAAAGAACTTCTGAGATCATCAAGTCTAACCTATGACCAAACACTACCATGTCAACTAGACCAGCTCAAGGCATGGTGACTCCACCACTTCCCTCGGCAGTTATTCCAATGTCTAATCACCCTTAACATGAAGAAATTCCTCCTGATGTCCAACCTAAAACTCCCTTGGAACGGCTTAAGCCTCATCTTCTTCTATGCCTTCCTGGCTCCTTGGGAGAAGAGGTTGACCCCCACCTGGCTACAACCACCTTTCATGTAGTTGTAGAAAGTGGTAATATCTCTCTTGAGAGTGATGCTTAAAGTTCTTAAAAGTTTTGGTTATTCTGTGGTGTTAAGAATAGCCTACTGCTGTAAAACAAAAGTCACTTCCCCGAAAATCTGCAATAGGAAACATGAACATGAGGAAGACTAATTTTTTTTCTTGCATGTTTTCTACACATAGCACAGCCAACATGCAGCAGTTTCCAGGCTTAATTTCTAGATCCTTAAACACCTACATACTTCTGGGACCATCTGAGGACTCCTGAGACCATCAGAGGATTCCTGGGAAGCCTTTGAGGAAGTTCACAATGCCTGTTATTGACAGGAAGAGCTAGCTAGCATGCTTTAGAAGCTTTTAGCAAGGTTTGCCAGCTGTTCCTAATCAAAGGGTGCTTTGAGCTTTTGTTCCAGATGGACACCTGATTAGCAGGGGTCAGGAACCCTTTCAACAAAACCTGGAGAAAGATCTATATAAATGCCAGGCCTAGAGTGCAGCATTTTGCAGAAAAAGATGGCCAGAACCCGTCTTTGTATACGTTCTAAAAAAATCACAGTGATGTGCTGCCAGGCTCAGTCTCCAGCACCCTCTGGAGCAGCTCCCTAGAACCTCAGAGGCCTTGACCCAGACCATGCTCCTAAGGGAGGACACAGACGTGCAGGTCTTGGACTTGCAGTGACATGGCTCCAAGCATCTCCTCTAGCTGACCCTGAGATGAAGGGGAATAGATTAGATGATCTCCAAGAGTTCTTCCAGTCTCAAAAACTGGCTGGTCTTGCAGTACCTCAATTGTACTCCGCTCCCCAGGTTTGTACAAACTCGAGTTGAAGATAACCAGTGTAACACAAGTCTCAAGCACAAGCTCACTTGAGGTATCCAAGAAAAACTTGCTATGCCCTTCTTTATTCAGCAATTTTGGTACAAAAATTTTAAATAAATCTGAATCCCTCTAACTCCTTCATCACAAGCTCTTCATTGCAAACTTTATACTTTAACATCAAACATTTTCTGCAGCAATTGCAGATAACCGAGAAATGACACATTCAGTTCCAGATTGAGATACCAAAACAAGCAGCTGTTGAACCATGGATTTGAGTTTACAAAGAGCACTTTGTAAACTGAAGCACTGAAGCAGACATTAAAGTTTTGTCAACTAAAACGCACCATAAATTCCATCCTAGATGAAAGCAGGATCACAAAAGAACACCAACATTAGGTATCTAAATTAAGGTATATAATACTTACTGGATTTTTTCCCAAAGCTATAGCTTCAAGTTTTCCTACAGATTCAGAAACATTCCCTATTGACATACTCTCTTTGCAATTATCATATATCTAGTTGAAAAAATTAAGTAAATTAAGTTCTTAACTGCTATTTTATTGCATTATAATGGGTCATGAGCAAATACACATTAATACAGTAAGTCAAGCCTTACAAGCAATGAAGAGAGATCAGTATAATTTCACCACCTGAGATTAAATGAAATGCAAGAAAGCACAAAATGACAGAGTCGAATTTTGTCTTAAGTGATCAAACACATTATTGAAAATTAAAACTTCAAGGTGTATCAACAATTTTCTTCAATGCACAACTTCGAAGTACTTCTGTTCAAGCCCTTGCAGGGTTTTTGGGATAACAAGAAAATTTCAGCAGGAGACTCTACTCACCAATTTAGAATTCTCCAATGTCAAATTTACAAACTTTCTACTAGAGACTAAACTCAAAATAGAAAAGACTTGCACCCATCAGGGGCAAAACACTGGTTCCTTTCCATCCAATTGTGCATTCTTTCAAGTGTCAGTTTTTCAACTTTACTAAGCCACTAAACAGACTGCACATAGCAGGAAATACTATAACCATTAACCTTGGTCTGATAAAAGGAAACAATGGTTGGTTCTGCCTTCTGGTCATGCAGTGCTAGCAAAGCTCCATAACCCACAACTATTACCTCAAAACTGTAAATTTAGTATACTGAGTATTAATTATGTGAAATCACTAAATATTAATTAGGTGGAAAGAAAAAAGCCATATACAAAATTAATCTCTCAAAATAATAACCTAGAAGAACATTATATCTCATTAATAATAATTTGTTTTCCTAAGATAGATATGACAGCTCACTTAATACTGAAGAATGAGAAGAAGTTTTTTCAACAGTGCGTTTCTTCTGGCATTTTATACCCAAGCCTAATTTCCATTCAAAACAATAAAGTGATATAACATTGCACTAGAAGATTCAATCCTAGCAAATCTAATACAAGGAAAATATTTAGAACAAAGTTTAGTTCCTGCAATTGAAGAGAAACAGAAATAGAGCTGTTGAGTTTCTCTTGGTACATAACAAATCGGTATTAAAAAAGTAGACACATTTTTAGCATAAGTAATAGGCTAACCAGGACCTATTCCAATTACATTGGGTTCAAGAGCAGCCAGGCAGTCAGTCCACATTTCAAGTCCAGTTTCTGTACTCAACAGGTTACTAATAGAGAAAACACATCACAAGACAACTCCAAATACGAGCCTGACAGTTCCACTCAGAACACTAAGGAAAATGGGCTTGCCAATAAGTCCAGCAATGAATTCCAGATAGTGGGATAACAAGAAACAAAACAAAAAACCAAAAAAACAAAAACCAAAAAAACTCAATTTATACTTCAACTTTACCCACCTTTCATCACATTCAGAAACCTCTTTTGAAGCTATTCCTGACATTCTAAAAAGTGCATGTTGCTTATGCAAGGTACTCAAACAGGAAAGGACATAACTTTACTAATGGAATAATGAAAGTCAAGTGAGATGAACTAAGGTTCCTCTTTCATAGTAGAAATAACATGACTTGTTATTACTGATGCCCTAAATACTCATTTTAGCAAGAACAGATTGTTCTCCCCCTCCCTATCCAACACACTTCAATGCTTATTTTGCCACATTTTGTTCATCATTTACATACCAATGTCAGGTAGCAAACAGAACGCTTACCTGTGACCAGGATGATAAATGACAGTTGTTATCCCATGGGCGTAGTGGCTGCTAAAGCTGAAACTATGACTTTCTTGAAAGCTTTGATTTGTTCCAACACTAAGTATGCCAGGAAAAAAAAATACATGAGTTACTTCAGATTTATTTTCTTTAAAGAGTAGAAAGAATTTCTTTGAAGTTCACTGTGCCATCTCAAAGCAAGTCAAAATTTATGCTTACCTTACAAGGTAACTTCTCAGCTCTCCACGGTAATTAACAACTAGGAGCTCAGCTGACCACTGGGCACTTGCTTTGTATTCTAGAAAGATCAATCCAGCAATAGCGTAACTCAGATCGCCTGGAAAACTTGCTGTCTTTACCCAGAAATGAGGGCAGACATTGGGAGAGAAAGGGGATTTTTAAAAAAGTGTCTTTGTTACTGAAAGAACTAGAAAGTTAAATTAACTATATTGTATTAAAAAAAATAAAGTTTCCATTACAAACTAAATACATTTTCTTTTATCTTGATTTTAAAGAAATTGTCCTATTATAAAGTTTGCAAAGACAATATACTGAGGAAATGCACTTGAGCCACCTTCACAAACCAGTTCAATACACCCACTGAACACAGAAAATATATTGTGTGGGGTCTGTCAACAGCAATTATCTAATATTGTACCAAGCAAAGTACTCTGGCAGAAATATTTCTTGATTTACAATTTGATTCTGCATACAAAGTGCAGATTTATTATCTATTACTACAAACTGTGGTGATTCCATACTTTCACTGTCTGATGCACCTACAGATCTACCACAATTCAGGACAGATGTAAAACATACCCTTTTATGCTGTTTTAAGGGCTACACATGACTCTTTTTGATAGTATGATGGATGTATTATAGGGGAACTTCTTATGGTCCATTTCTGCATGGTATTCATAGTGTAAACATTTACAGCAAACTAAGCCATGATTTAAAAAAGGTCAAAGAGTGGAAATTATCTGTGATCTTTAAAAAAAGTTCTACTGTATTTGTATTTAACCCAAGAGAGCACATACCGGTGAAATGACCAAAAGCTCACTACCCATCAGGTCAAACACTCTGACTGTTCCACTGCTTTCGGCATAAGCAAGTAATGTACAGTCATGACTCCATGCCACTCTCCTCCACTGAGGGTTAGGATCCTTTGGCACTATGAAAAGTGATTAAAATTATTAATAAAAGCAAACATTAAATATAATCCTTCCAGCAGAACAAAAAGTCAATTGCATGAAGAAAAGGGAGGGGGCCTACCAGCATTACAAGCTTATCTTAGAGGAGGGTAAAAAAAGAAAAACCACGTATGTCTCTCAGAGCCACTAGTTCTAACTATCATTTCATTTCAGATTCAGGTTTCATATATTCATCATAGAAAGAAGTTGCAGAGAGAAAGTAACGAAGTTAGTTGCAAAGCAAAACAATTAAGAGATTCTTTTCAATGATTTTAAGAAGTTGTATCACTGCCACTAAAGTAAACCAACACCACCATTTATCAGTGTATGAATAACAATGATGACACTAACTAATAATGAAGAGGTTGCCATACCTTGACATTTTCCAACTATGGATACAAAGTCATCTTTTGCAGACCTGCAGAAAAAACTCATATAAATTTAGATACAAAAAAACCCACTATTCAATTTTCTGTAACAGAACACTAGAAAAATATTCCAAATGCACAATTCAAAGGCCTGCATGTCTCCTAACTACTTGTTCAAAAAAGCAGATAGCAACTTTCACCCTTAGGCAGCTATAGTAATTAACAATAGTATTTTAGAGA
Source organism: Ploceus nigricollis (assembly GCA_013399945.1). Lineage (NCBI taxonomy): Eukaryota > Metazoa > Chordata > Aves > Passeriformes > Ploceidae > Ploceus > Ploceus nigricollis. The sequence goes on along the minus strand of VXBC01004054.1, from coordinate 424,530 downwards.
CCCTCGAGCTGCATGAAGACCAACATCCCTCATTTATTTGTAATGCTGTACAAAATAGGACAGTATCATTTCAGTGCTTCATATAACTTTAGAAAAAAAACCTAGTCAGTATTCTCTAGGTTACAATTTTAGAAACAATGCAAGAATATAGTTACATTAATACAGTTGAAACACAAGATTTATTTTATAGTCTTTAAGCTGACGTTTATGGTGCTCACACCACTTTTGACTGAACAATTTTCATACACTTGCTTCTTTTACATATAAATGGAAGGTCTGACCTTCTAGCAAATGGATTTTTGTGAAGCAAGTAAACACACTCAATCAAGATCTGTTCTATAGCTAAATGTGCTCTTGAACTGGCAAAGGAGAGGCTGTTGTTAAGAGAGCACAAGAAAAGGGAAAGCATCAGTCTTTACAGCAATCCACACCACTTGCAAAACAAGGTGAAGTACTATACATGCCAGCTACTCCACAGAGAAGAGCACTAGATACTAGCTCCTTGTCCCATTTATTAGGGGAGAATTTCTAGAGGGGGCAGAAAGGCAAAGGTTAGAAAGACCATGATTTGTGTTGAGTGGTTTTGAGGATCTTGATTGTTTTTCTTTCACATCTTGAAAACAGAGAGAGAAATACAGATACATACTTATATCAACACATCTATTATAATTGCGGGGGGGGGTCAAGGATGGTTTATGTTGGTTTGGGTTTTTCTTTTTTAAATGGGAGATGGCTGAGAACTAAAAAGAAACAGAAGGTTCCTGCTTTTATGATCATTCCATGGATAAATTTCACAATATAAAACACTGCAAAACAAAAAAAAGGAATCTGTAAAAGTATTGCTAGCAAATGACCAGAAACATTTTCTCAGAACTCCACAGCTGAAGTAACAGATAATGCTAAGTTACCTGATTTCTACACACTGGTCTTGAACAACTGCCAACAATTTACCATTGCTGAAAGAAAAAACAAATGTGAAAGTTCACTTAAAGTCCACTCCTTACAGAATGTGCATCAGAGTCCTAGGTGCTTTTCTCCATGGTTAGATATAAATTGCCTCATTTAAATTTTTTTTTTTAAATTAAAATGGGAAATTTCAATTTTTATTAAAAATAAAATCTCCATGCTGATATTCCTTCCATTTCAGAGAAATCTATCTGCCACTCCTTTCCAGCAGCACTAAGAACACAGCACAATGTCCGTGCTGTGAAATCACACTGCATGGGAGGTCAGAGTCAGATGTTGCTTACAGATAATTTTACAACAGCAATGTACACAACTATGTACTGCTTTATCTGATATAAACAACTATCATAATTCAGTAAGTTATGTCTCTTTTTATACAACATAAACTAAAACCTTCCCTACTACCTTCACATAATCGTGTCACTGAATCATTTTTCTGTGCTTACTTTTAAAAGCCAGTGATCTCTCTGATGTTGCTAAAATTCCTGCAGAACAGTTGGTTCTAACCTTGGAACTCTCGCTTCTCTGTGTATGCAATAGCAGACAAGTCTTGAGGGTATGCATTCACTTTCCACAAATATAAATTGCTTATTTTAAAATTATATATCCTGCCAAGTTATAAGTCTTTAATCAACCAAATTCAGGACTTGAATTTGAAAATGACTGCACTGCAAGCCACTTTGCCCCAAAAGCTAGACAGACATTCAGCCCTGAGTGAGAGGTGCACTAACTGAAGGGAAGTAGGTAGAAGCCACTGAGGTCACCTGTGAAAGCCTCCTCTGTCTCTTGACCAGAAAGAATAGCACATCTTTAACACAATATCAGCTCAGCATGGCTGAGTGGGGATGGTGGGGGAGCAGAGGAAGCATTAATATATTCACTCCTGTCAGAAATGGCAAAGCATGGGAGCTGGTTACCTTGCAAGTACGAGGTGCCAGTTGATCTGCTTACTAACCAGACGAACCAGTCCAGCGGGCAGAGAAAACTTTGCAGGGCTGAAATACCAAAACCATCAGGCTCAATCAGAACACACAGCAAACCAATGCAGATACACACACCAGACAGCTCAGCTTCAAGGCAACCATCAATTACCTGAGAGGATTTGCAACTGAACACGAATCAACACTGCACCCTGCCAACGACAAAGGCTAACAACAGCCTTGTTTTTACTAACAGAACAAAACTGCATATTAAGGGAACTGATCACTTATTTATCACTCTTTACACTCTGGTCACCAGCCAGTTCTGGTACACCCATTAAAAGAACACCAGTAAACAGGAGGGGCACCTGTTGATCAGATGGATTGGAGTACTTGCCCTACAACAAATCAGATGCTGTGAGAATTGTACTTGTTTAGCCTGAAGAAAGGGAGGCTTCAAGATGACAAAACAGCAGCATTCTGATTGATACCTAGGAGATTACCAGGAAGATGGGACCAACAGAGGTACATGGCTGGAACACAAGAAACTATGATCAACCCTTTGGAGGACTTGGAAGTGCTGGAGTAACAGCTGGACTCCATGATTGTAAAGGTCCTTTCCAACCTAAATGTCTCTGTAATTCCGAAACCAAGGAGGTTCCAAGCTGACATTAAGAAGAGATTTTTTCATCATTAAGACAGTCAGGCATTTGAACAGGCTGACCAGAGACTCTCTGGGTTCTTCATCCTTTAACCTTTCCAACACCTAGCTGGACAGAGCCTCAAGGAACCCAGCTAGAATTCAGTGTTCTCCTGCTTTTAGTGGGACTTTAAACTAGAGGCCTCCCAAGCTCCCTTCAAAACTCTTTTATCAAATACATGAAAACAGCAACTAGAATAAACTGTAAAAGCTTGAAACTAGATTTTAAATATGACTACTGGAGAGAGGGAAGAGAAGTAAGTGAATTCTGTCTACAACTGAATTCTTACAACTAAATTCACATGACAGTATGTTGCCCATAAACATCACCCCCTCACAAGACAAGGGGGGGGGAAGTAGATGCACAAAAATAAAGTAGAACACCAGCAATAGGGAAAACAGTATTCCCTGCCAAATTCAAGTACAGTACTGTTTCACAGGAAGTCACATTAATGTCCCTTTCCATGTAACTCAAAACCAACAGATTATCCTTTAAAACTGAAACTTATCTTCAAACCTGCTAAGCCGTATAACCACAGAGCTGAAATTTTCCAGAAACGTTGTACTTACCCCAATAAATTTCTGGGACCATTTAATGACTTTTTGAATCAAAACTAAAATTTATAAATGGCATGAGTGCTGCTCAAATAGTTACCAGGCTTTTTGTACGAGTTTGAATTCTCAAAGAAAAAAAATTCAAAATTATTACTCCAAGAGAAGCAAATCCTGTCATGCCATCATATCTGTCACTGAGGCTTAAGAAAAAACCTCACAACAGCTTCCCTTGCAGTATCTCAGCTGGGAGTGGAGAGGACAAATATGTTTGGAGAAACCTGTTCCAGCTGCAATGTTACTTCAGCTTCTGAAAAAAGCACAAAGTCAAACTAGTACATACCAGTCTTCTTCTATTTAGACTTCGGCTGCAACTCAATTTATGAAAAGTGGCTATTCTAAGCATTGCTTGGACAATATTCTAAAAAAGTGTTCAGTTTTACTCCCATTAGGAATTACTTTCCATCACATCAAAAAGCTATAAAAATATTACCAAATACGAACATTAAGCAGTATTCTTGTAAAACCTACCTGTACCAGATGTACCGAAGCAAAAACAATGCAGGACCTAAAATGGAAAGAGGTAAAAATTACAGCTCTAGTAGTCTTAAAACACCCTCCAGGTTACTGCACAGGGAATCTCAAATTCTCATTAAAGAAAAAGGTATTGAGGGAAAAATCCTTTATACTTAGCCAACGAATTCTTATGTTAGAATAAATGCAAACGGCAAATAAAAAACCAATTAAACAAACAAACAAACAAACAAATCATTGCACATTTTTTTAAATTCTAAGAGAAACTCCTACTGGATGAAAATACAGTTCAGTTACTGTCATTTAACACTTGGTTTATGCAATGTAATATCATTCCCCAATGCAGTATCTTCCCCATAGAACTAACAAGCAGACAGCCCAGTGCAAGAGATGTTAAGAGTGGGAAAAAAAAAAGGCTCCAATACAGTTTGCAAAACACAGAGCTTGTGAAATTCCAAGATGTATGGTTTATTAGTTTGTTCCAACAAACTAGTGGAGACAAGAATGCTCACAAAATTGACATAAAAATAACACAGCCATGTTCACAATCAGAAAACATCTTCCTGAAAACACATCCTGTACTCTACTTCCATTACTATTTCCATCATTAGGCACTCTAAAGGGCAGAAATTGTAAAATTTACAAGTAATCCACACAGTCTTAGAAGTCATGAATGTAAGAACAAGTAATATTTACCTGCAATTGCTCTAGTGATGATAAATGATGCACCATGTGTTCTGTTGCCCCTTGGCTGCAATTACAATAACAATCATCAGACAGTATGTCACACATTTTAACTTAAATACAACACTCATACACACATACACTGATTAAGTTGGTTTCTAGCCTACAAGTTCTTTATGTATTTTCTATTACTCGCTACTTCATATAATGTCTACTTTAACTGCATAAGCTAAAACAGGCTGTAATGCCAGATAATTTAAATGCCAGGATGCAATAAACAAAATGTGCTACAGATTGTCTATTGATTCAGCTTTGCCTCAATCTTTGGGTAGTAACAAAAGACATTGACTTCTGATTATGTTCTCCTGTAAGCCATTATAGATCATTCTTTTTATGCCAAATAAATGCCACAATGATCTGTAATGCCTAACAGTCGAAGTACTTGGCGTGCAACATATTATGCTAATATCGAAGCGCTAAGCTACCTAAAGATTGCTCATGAAAGTTTCAGAAACATCAAGAAAAACAAACAATTTCTGAAAAAAAAAAAGAACCCTTTTTACATCAATTTGTACTATGTATTACGGCCACACAGATAACCACCTGTACTCCGTACCATCTCACATAGCCTTTCCACCTGCCCTGCTCTACTTTAGGCAGAGGGAGCAACTGCAGTGACTATATAAACGAAAGTACTCTCTACAAACATAGAAAAAAGGAATAGAAAACAACACAGGATATATATTCTTATCTATAAGAGGAGTTAAAATTATTTGTCCATAAGAAGCAGAAAAAAGATACAAAACTGAGAAGAGAACAAGGATAACCAATAAGGAAGGATCCACCAAAAAATCCTCAAAATAAGCAATCATGTTTATATCTTTCTAATGAGAATATTAGAGCACCACAAACTGAGCATTAGAATAGGCAATGACTGAATTTTCTCTTCCATTCAATATAAAATACATAGAGCAAACTTCTTGTTAACTGAAATATTCAGACCTCACCAAGTTACAAAGCAGTAAACACTAAAAGACATACAAATTTATCAACATTTTGCAATATGTCTATGCTTAAAAATAGTATTTGGGCTCCCAAATTTAAATTATTAAAGATTAGTTTTACAGGCAAAGCTTGCAATCCATAAACAGTCTTTCAAATAACCAGGCTGTCATCTCGCAGCATGTAAAAAGCAAACACAGCTGTACTAATAGATAACATTCCACATTCAGGTTGATCAGCCAGGAAATAACAAAGCATTACAGTAAAATAAGAGAGAGCATAAATTATTTCTTACAGCTACCCTATTACCTCAGGGAGAGCTGCAATTTCCTAGGGACCTTAAAAGCAGAGCTTGTTAAAAGTTTTTGGATTATGAGGAAGTTCCCAGTAAAAAAAAATTTCCTAAAACTGCTTACATCTCTTTACAATTTTTTAAATATTTTAAGTGTCTGCTCCTGAGCCTAAACTACAGGCTGCTATTCCACACATCTTCAACACTTCGCAAACTGTTTTACTGTTATATCCTGAAGACTCGAGTTTCACTTTTTATAATATATTCTTATCATTTCAGGAATAGCAATGGTTACCAGATGTGCTGTATTTTTTTTTAATTCATTCCTTCTTGGGAAAACAACTTCAACTTTGCCTTCCCTACAGCATTCCAGAAATAAAATCTAAGTAACTTTCTTGCTGACAAGTCACCCACTTAGTTTTGGATTTTCTTGCACACCCTTTTGCAAGCTTACTGGGGGGATAGCAGCTGGTGGGTGTTGGGGAAATCTCAAAACATTAGACTGTAACCAAAAAAAATCCCACAAGACCAGGTGATACATCTTAGAAAATAATTTGAAGAGATTTCCATCTGCCTGTATTTCCATAAATCACTTCACAAGTCCTCTCTTCCAACCTTTTCCACAGTCACTGCCTCATTCACTGTTTTCACTACACATGGATCTACTACTCAGTAATTCCTTTTATTCTCATTATATATTTCAGTGTTCTCAAACAGTGCTTTATATACAATGGCATCACTACCCTGAACACAGACTGCTTGATTTCCACACCACTCTCTTCTTTGGTGTCAATTCCTTGTGTGCTTCCTTCACAAATAACTGCTATAACCGCCCCTGACCCTCCTTCCACCAAAAAATTCTTACTGGAAAGCTCAGTACAGGTGAATGACGACACCAACAAGAACTAAAATTAAAGCAAATTTGGGCATTCAACCTAAGAAATCCATGTCAGTTTCATCAATGTCTTGAATTTAACATGATTTTACATCTTCATCACAAGACTCATCTTCCAATAATTAGAGTTGTAAGTTCTAGTACTCTGCAATTAAAAATTAACTATCCCAAATGAGATACCAGAAAAATAAAGTCAAATAAGACCCGTAATAGTTTAAGGTTGGCTTTGTAGCCTAAATTACTGAACAGGAAGACAACTGATTTCATTTCCCAGCGCAGCATTCAACTTCCTTTCCCTTTCTACCATTCTGTATCTCACTTATTCCAAAAGATTCAGTTCTACAAGAAAGGAGGGTGTGATTTTTTTCCAAAGAATGTGAAAAAAACCAGGATTAAAAGAGACAGATGTTCCAAAGGGAAAGTCACCTAACAACACTTAGTCACTTAGGACAATCACCTAAGTAATATCACGGTTAAGGCACCTTAAGGCAAAAACTGACTCATACTGACAAAATAATCTGTTTGCCTATGTTGTCAGTGTAAAATCAATTTCCCACTAAAATGGTAAAAAGACTATCAGAAGTGTCCTTGAGTATTGACAGTTTCCAAGAAGAATGTAAATCCAAGCAAACTACAGCATAATATTTTCAAACCTTCCAACTTCTGCTACTGAAAACAGGTATTACCTTTAAAATAAATAAGCAAGAAATACCTAGTTTAAAATAACCAGTACCATCTGCTTAAGCTGACAAGCAGAATTCAACAATGCTTAGAAATTCTGACTACCAGGGCAGATGAGGACCCTTAGACTGTGGTTACACAGTCACTTTAAATTGGCATCCCCACATGCTGCCACTGCAGGGAGGTGTCACCTCACTGACATACTATTCACAGCCCCCTTGGTACCTACAGGGGTACTAGAGGGACCACTTAACAAAAGGAGATGAAACAACATGGTTGTTTCTCAGACTAATCAGTTCTCTAATCAACTTACAACAGAACCATAAAGGCAGCATAAAAGGCACTTGTCAGAAATGTGCCCCCTTAACACAGCTGTAGAAGAACCACAGTCTTGTGTCATCATACCTAAGGCCTCCTCATGGTTTGCAACAGGAAAATTATTTCCATATGCTACTAAAAACAAAGACTATTTACCATTTCTCAAAACACAATTGAATTAAAATAGGTGCAACTATCAATTCATCTATAAAAATGACCTATTAAGTTAGTAATTGGTAATACTGCAATCGTGTTTTCCAAACACCCATACCTGTTGCTGCAACTGAGGATTTACAGATCAAGAGCAACAACAACAAAAAATCTTTCTGATAAATGAAAACCTATTTTTTTGAGCATGGATCTAGTAATTTTTAACAGGTACATTCTTCCACTTGTTATGGTTTTACATCTTTTCTGTTCAGTTATTCTCATTAAGCATAAAAATTTGTTAAAATGCTTCTATTACCAACTTTCAGTGGAAAATGCATTAAAAATTTCAGTGGACTTAAAAGCCACTACAAAAAAGAAATAAAACCACATTGCTTGCATCCTCTACATCCAAGTCAGTCCAGAGCAGACATAAAGGCAGCAAGCTCAGCACACCGCAGAGGAAGACATGAAAAAGGTAAGATGAAAGAACTTCTCAGCCTTTCTGGCGACCCGGGAAGAAGAACAGCTAGAAATAACTAAAAACCTGCAGTACAAGAACAGTGTTTTCTGATTTCTTAAGCTAGTGCTTAAGAAATCAGAAATGGATATTTGTGCGCAGTATGGACATAAAGTGAAATAATTTTCTCTTTTACCCTTGCAAATACAGACACAACTGTACTGACACAGGAGTCCAGAGATAGGATCTAATTTTCCTCATACAAGATAAATTCAACGAAGGTCCTACTTTCACCAGTACAGACTCCACAGCTCTCTGTACAGCAGTTTCTAGAGATGAGACCTGGACTTCATTCACCATAGCTTCGCTTGTGTCAACTCAACAGTAAAACTCGACATACATTGTCCAATAAGCAAGAAACACTTCAAGGCATCCCAGGCGGCACAAGCCACGGTGGGAATTAAGTGACACGAAGGCACAAGGGGACAATGGCCGCACGGACAGCCCATGTGCCCGCCAGGAACAGCGCGGGCATCCCGCTGAGCCTCCCTGGAGGCACCAGCGCATCCCCGCAGCCCCCGGGGCGCCGCCGCGTCCCCGCCCGCGCCAACGTGGCCGGTCCCCTCCCCCGCCCGCGGCCGTGCCGCGGCCACACGCACCTGCANGTGCGGCGCCGGCCCGGAGCGGGCGGTCGGGGCTGGGAACGCCCGGTGCAGGCGGGACCTCGGGATGTGGATTGAGCCCTTACCGAATAGGGGCAAAAAATGGGGAAAAAGGGAAAACGTGGATTTCTCGCAAGTGGTTCTTCCAACTTTAATGGTGCCACGGAGTACTTCTAAATATTTCAGTCCTACAAGTTAGAGTTCCTAGCGTTCAGCTCTCTCAAGCAGATAGAATGAGCTTGTTTGTAGGTTCTGCGCCCCTTACCTCAGGAAGGACATTGAGGGGCTGGAGTGTGCCCAGAGAAGGACAAGGAGCTGGGGAAGGATCTGGGGCACAAGTCTGATGAGGAGCGGCTGAGGGAGCTGGGGGTGTTTGGCCTGGAGAAAAGGAGGCTCAGGGAAGCCCTTACCACTCTGAACAACCACCTGAAAGGAGGCTGGAGCCAGGAGGGGTTCTGTCTCTTTTCCCGGGCAAGAAGCAATAGGATGAGAGGACATCTTTAGGTGCACCAGGGGAGATTCAGGTTGGGCACCAGGAAGGATTCCTTCACAAAAAAGCGTTGTTAGATACTGAAATGGGCTGCCCAGAGAGTTGGTGGAGTCACCGTCCATGGAGCTGTTTAGCGGAAGACTGGTCACGGTATTCAGTGCCGTGGTCTGGTTGACCAGGTGGTGTTCCATCACAGGTTGCACTCAGTGATCTCAGACATCTTTCCCCACCTGGTTCTGTGAAATAATTACAAAAACCTGATGTTTCAGCCTCTTCCTGTGACTTTATAAAGCATTTGTAAAATAGAATAAAATTACTTCATACCCTGACACTTTCTGCTCCTGCAGTCTAATTTTTGCTTGTGTTAGTAAGCTCTTGTAGGCAACTGTGTAGCCTCGAATTAGGTTAAACACAAATTCAAATTCTGAAACTAGGGATTCAGGACAATATGGAAGCTCTGTTGGATGCTTGGGAAAGACTTCAAGAAGAAACAACTACTGAGAAAAAATGCTTTTTTACTGTGTCTATATTTTTAAACTATATTTGACAATGTAGCTTGTAAAGCAGTAGTAAATGGTATAACATCGTGTTTGTAAGTTTCAAAGAATTGTGGGAGATATATAGTAAATTACACTCCACGTTGCACACCAACAAGCAGCACTATATGTTGATATCAAGGTCTGCCTACAAACAGGTTTTCTTAGAGTCGTGGTTGAATCTGTACATTATTCATATCTGTGCCTTTAAAAATCACTAGTTTTGTCATTTATCTGAAACAAGCAAACTAATGATTGATAGACTTAACAAATAATAGTGAAAGAAAAGAGGCACATCAAAGGAAGATACTCCCAAAGGAATTATTAATACATGAGAAACCATAGCAATGCAAATAGCCTGGTATGAAGGGTATAAAATACCCTGCTGTATTTTTCTCTGCATGACACCAGTTTTTACAGTGTAAGTTCATAGCTAGTAGGGCTCAGCAAGTTTAAAAAAAAATCTTGAAACAAACCACCGGGACAAAACCAGTATTCAAATTGCAACACACTACTCAAGAGAACTACATTGTCAGAGATGCTTGTTTTGGGGTTTTTTTTTGGCCTTTGAACCAGATGTGACCCTATCTCATGCTGCCTTCAGAAGGATTGAAGCTGTGTTTCACAATGGAAAGCAGTAGGCAATAGTTTATGCTGTGCCTTCAACTTAGCAGACAAATGTTACCATTGGCTCATGATGTAACTGTAGAAGCTGCATTTCTGCACTTGTAATCTCATTTTGTTTTTTACAAAACCCCGAAGATTCTTGTCACTAGAAGTTACCCTAGAACAAGAAGGTGCAGGATGTGGGGAAGCTTCTGTAAAAACTGGAGAATAAAGTATGCCCGTTAGCCTATGTCTGACACGTGCCCCGGTGCGTTGGAGTCTCTCAGGTGCCTTGGCCAGCAACACCCGGGGGGCGCACACGGGCCGGGGCGGAACGCGCGGCGCGGCGGCTCCTGCGCCCACCCGGCCCCATAAAGCGGCGGCCGGGCCGCGCGCCTGCGCCCTGCGCTGTTGGCGGCGCTCCCGGGGCGAAGATGGCGGCGTTCTCGGGTACGTGGCGCGGGGGCCGCGGCCTCTCGGCCCTGCGGGGACCTCTCGCCTCTGCCCGTCGGCTCTCGGGCTCCCTGCGGCGCCGGGGGAAGCTCCTCGGCCGCCCTCCCAGCCTGGCCCGCGGTAGTGTGTGGCTGACCGTATATCAGGCTGGAGGTTGCGAGGCCTGCGGGGGATGTAGGTGTCTTTCCCCGTGTCCTCGGGCTTCTCTAGGCTGTGAGAAGTGGTTATCGGAATAGTTTTGCAGGTTTTATTGCATATTTGGATCTAGAAAAGGGGCAGCTTAAAAGATAGGCTCGTTCCTTATGCTGACTCTTTTCAGCATGAGGAGGTAACAGGAGGTTTATCATAACTTCTATGTTATGATAACGTCCATGTTCTATAGCACTGGCTTTTTATAAGAGAAGCTCTGCTTAGCGATACAGTTTAGCAAAATACATATATATATAATATAAACTATATATGCGTATACAATAGTAAAGTGTAATCTGAAAGCTTACTACTAAAGGAGGAAAAATCACTGTTTGTGTCCCCTTCCCCATGCAGATATTTGTACAAATAGACATCCAGCCAAAATCAGAGTTCTGTAAAGTTTTTATGTATATGGGGTTTTTAATTTGTTCCATTTAACTGAGCTTTTTGCATCTTGTCATGGGGGGAAAATGCTGAAGCTTCTTCCTCAGATCTAGAGATCAGTTTGGATGCTAGGCAGCAGGATTAATTTGGATGCAATTGAGGAAAATGTGGTGTCATTGTTTGATTAAATTCTTGTACTTTATATTGAATTAAACTGTGTGAGTTGGAAGTATATGGCAAAAAAAATGGATGGATTTGTTTCCAGCTTGGAATTAGTAGGAATTGATTTTCATTGCTATTGATTTTGTTGTTTGTGTGGATTGTCTACTTTTGTAGGATTAGAGGCTAGCACTTGAAAATATTAAAGCTTCCTGCAGTCACATTACAAATAAAACACGTTTCTTACAGCATTTGTATTATAGCAAGTGGAAGAATAATTTTTGGCTGGCACATCCACCTGCAGCAGCCCAGTGTGTGTGCACGTGCATGCTGTGTCTGAAACCCAGCACGTGGCAGAGCAGAGGCCAGTGTGTGAAACCTCTGCTTGGAAAGGTGCATGTTTATAGTTGGAGGAATTGATTCAGAGTAACCTCATGTACCCAAAGAGATGACCAACAGATAAATTGTTATTTTGATGGTGTGCTACCAGCATTTGGGTTGGTTAGGATCCACTTTCCTCTTGCCCATATTGAATAGCTGCAGGTTTCTTTTGTTTTCCTTTTTAAATACAGAGGATTTGTTTATCAACATGCAAGCATGTTGCTCTATATTTAACTTGTGTCTGAGGTACAACCAGCGGACCTTGCTATGAGTTTGCCAGAAGGAGTAACCAAGAAAAAAACTTTAAAAGGTGGATGTAATTAATAACTTTATCACAATCAAAACATTGTCTTCTTCTTGTCAGGCAAGATTTGGTGAACTGGAGTCCTTAGAGGATACAGGTTTTTTCTACTGTTTGCACCTCAACTGTGGAGAAAGTTGGGTATTTGTGATTAACAAAGTCTGTCCTGTTGTCTGCATAGGCAGTTTCCTTAAAGGTGCAAAGATAAGTACCTTGCCCTGGAAATGATGCTCGGTTCCCAGTGTGTTCACTTTGCTGCTGTGTCTGTACCTGCCTCTGCCCTCTATATGCCTGACTTACTCTGCTCTGAGTGGGGACAGCTCTCAGAGCTGCCTGTGAGGAAGGGAGAACGTTTCCATCAGTGGGTGCTGGAGTGAAGGCTGCATATGCTGTTGCCAAAAGGAGTGATTTTCCGTGGTTCTGCCTGTAGCTGGAAGTGTTGACGCTTGGCAGTCTTTGGGCGATATGAGGTTAATAACACTGCTTGATCCTTTTTTGCTTGTCTTACAGAAATGGGTGTTATGCCTGAGATAGCTCAAGCAGTGGAGGAGATGGACTGGCTGTAAGTAGGAGTGTGGCAAACTCTAATTTGCCTTTCACCAATGTATGACATGCTTCTTAAAGCACCTCTGCTGTCACATTAAAGCAATGTGTAAAGGATGTGTGTTTTCCTTTAACTGTCACTGCATCTCATGCGCTTCTCTGTAGTGTGAAAGACTGAAGAATATGAACTGTGACTGCAGCAGTAGCATTTAAACTTGGACAGGCAGAGCATGACTTCTTATGCTTCATTTCTTTTGTTTCGCAAGGGCTCTGTCCCCCTGGTTTGTTTATTATGTGTCATGGGGTTATTGGATGAAATACTGTCACATAATTGATGCTAGTTTAGTACGTGTTTTCCAGACTATGGTCTATGATTGTGTTTTTCAAACTTAGTGCATGTGTGTCAGTCTTCTAAAAAAATTATTATTCTTGTGTTTGCTTACTTGTTTGGCCACCATGTTTTTACTTCAGAATTTGTTTTGACTTGTCATTCAGAAAGTTGTCAGTATGGACAAACTTAATGTATGTAGTTCTTATCATATGAATATTAATTAGCTGTGATTGTCTGAAAATGCTGTTTGAGTGTAGTTATCTTTACCTTTTTTTCCAGTTTTGAACAGGAATCATGTAAATGAGGTCGGCATAAGTGGCTTTAAATAGAAACTCATTTGAAGAAAGGAAGACAAGGAATATATAGTTAATAAGATTTTTTTTATAGTTTAGCATGATAATGTGAGATGTAGCACTCTTGCCAAGGTGCAGCTGAATCCACTGCAAGCCAGGAGGAATAGCAGTTATCTGCTTTATCTTGCAGATGACCGTGGTTTCTGTGAATTTCTATATAAGTAAAAATTGCTTTTTCTACTGTTGTAGAACATTACCCTGTGTTAATGTGTTCTTTCTTGTAGTCTCCCTACAGATATCCAAGCAGAATCCATCCCGTTGATCTTAGGAGGTGGTGATGTGCTTATGGTATGTAGGCAGGATAGCCCTATTCTTAGAAATCCTGTGTCTTTTAATTGTTGTTTGTGTGGTGAATTTTGGTCTTTCCAGATGGGTCCATGGTTAGAGTAGCTCTCCTGTCCTACTTCAACAGAAAGTATATTTATTATTTAGGTAAAAGCCACTTTGAGTTCCTAGTGTGTTTCCAGCTGTTCTTGCCGATGAAATGTGGGAGTATTAGGCTTTATTTTTTGACTTCTTGACAGGCACTGCCACATGAATGAGAGCTCTCTGATCTCATTTGCACTCCTTTTGGCTGTAAATACCTGACACAGCTCTGTATGGAACATGGCTGATACTGCCCAAGCCAATGCTGCAGTACCAATAACCTTGAAAGTATCAGATTAGTATGCCTTGTTCATCATGTCTTTTACGGATCTCTGTGTTCTTCATTCCATAAACCAAAATAATACTTCCTAAAAAATAAACTAAGTTTATCAAAACAGAATTCTAGAACAGTCCTTACAGTCGTGGTTAAACTCTTGTATTTCTCTTCCTATAGGCTGCTGAAACCGGGAGTGGAAAAACTGGTGTAAGTAATCAAATTTATATTAGCAGAAAGTAAAAGTCTTTAAGTGGTAAGAGGTGAGAAAGTAAAAGTCTTTAAGTGGTCTCATATATGCAGAGAGAATGTTTATATGTGTTTAAGCATTACTGGTGATAGTCTTTACCAACGTATATGTAAGAATGTATTTCAGTGTTTCTGGCTGTGGGTATTGCATCCGAAAACAAGGCTGGAAATAAGTGTATAACTTGTGGAATTAAAGTGAGTTTTCATTTTAGGCTTTCAGCATTCCAGTTATCCAGATTGTTTATGAAACACTGAAAGACCAAATGGAAGGCAAGAAAGGAAAAGCCACTATTAAAACTGGAGGGGCAGGTAAGTTTTTATATGTCACACCCCTTAAATTCAAAACTCTGCTAACTTGTGTTGATTCTGTTACTTTTAAAAGTAAAGTTAACCTGCCATTAGATAAGTATTTTTCCATAATTTGGGATAATGTAAGCAGAATATCATCATTCAGTGTTTCATTAAACAGAGAATAAAAATTTACTGGTGGAATCATGGGAAGAACTGGTGTGCATTTGACTGCAGACTCTTAGTAATGCTCTTGTTCTCAGCTTGAGGCTGCCTGATCCACACCTTGCTTCCAGTGTTCTTCTGAAAGCCATACTAGGTTAAAGCCTTGCAAGATGTGAAGTGGTGGTGGTGCCCACCTTAAAAGGAGGAGTTAAAAATATCTTTCTGTTGCAGGATTAGGTGAGACCAGCTATGACACCATGGAGTTGGTTTGGGCCTCTTAAGTGAGCTTGAGCAGAAAGCTCTTCTAGGCTCAAACATATTTTTGTGTGGCTGGGGTAACAGTGTAGGATCTTTCAATTCTGCTGTGCTGAGTAGAGCTGTTGTGTTCCTTTTGGCACCTGCCTAGGCTTCAAATTGAATAATTGATGTCTTGTTTGTTCTTGTAAACATTGAATTGAGCAGGAAATGCACAGGGCCAGAACTCAGCTAATGGATTGTAACCATGATAATATCCTCACAGCATTTGAGAGTCTATTATGCATCCATTTAATTAAGGTTGGAACTGTAAAGCCAATAACCATGTCCAGTCTGTGGTACTGATAAGATTGGGTTTTATGTAAGTGAACAGTATTTGCACAAACAACACTCTGAAGATGTTACAGAAGTAATCGTTATAACTACTGCTACATTGGTGACAGTAAAGTCAACTTAAAAAAAGGTAAAATAAAATCCTCCTTGAGAGAATGTAATTTGAATACACAAATGCACTCAGTAAACCTAATTGAAATGACATCTGTTTTTTTTTTTTTAACTCACGTATAGATTTTATTACAGCATGTTGCTGGGCATATGAAAAATGAAGTCAGAAATTCTATGTGCATGTGTCTTAGCTCCTTAGTAATGACATTCTAACTTACAGCCTGAAAAATACCTTAATGTAAGCTAAGAACAGAAATGGCAAATAGTGCATTTCAAATTTGTTCTTAATATAGTTTTGGATATTTTCTGTCTGAATTTGATTGTGATTGTGTGAAACTGCCTTATTTTTATAAAAGTCTTCATTGTTTGCAGTTGCATTTTTAAGTTACTTAATCTGTGTTCTTAATGGAATAATCTAAACTTCCATCGAGTACCTTTGCATTAAGCATTTGTGGCCCTCCTTCAGGTTGTAGGCCTTCATTTGAGCTGATATGAATTTCATTGGAACAAAGCTATTTCCCCAGAAAATTAAGCCAAACACTGTAGAAATGACTTGAACTTCTAATTTGAGTTTTTCAGGCTTGCTTTGTTGATTAAATGCTTTTTTTTGTTACTGTCTTTCAAACTTAGTGCTCAATAAATGGCAAATGAACCCCTATGACAGAGGATCAGCTTTTGGTGAGTTGTCCTGCTGTTCACTTGAGAGCTTTTGCTTGGTAAAAAAAGAATTATCTAGAGGAAAGAATGCATGAAGTTTTCTTTTAAAAGCAGTTAGGCCATTTCTTTAACTAAAACTGTCTTGTAATTTTCAGCAATTGGATCAGATGGTTTGTGTTGTCAAAGCAGAGAGATAAAAGAATGGCATGGATGCAGAGCAACTAGAGGAGTGACTAAAGGTACGTATAAAGTGATGTGTTTTGATGTGTTTTCTTCCAGAAAAGTTTCAGCTGAAATGCCTGCTTGTCAGCCATGGTTCGTGTAGATGGTTGCATTAAAAATTTTCCATCCATCTGACCAAATTTAGTAGCTTAAGACTTGGAAATGACAAATAGCTCTGTTTTGTTCTCTTTGTGTTGTAAATTACGTTTTCCCTGATAGTGATGCCTGAAAGTAGAACAAAACCTTCCCAAACAACCTTAAAATGATAATAGAAAAGCAAACTTGACATACTTGAAAGCCTTCAGGTACACAGTATGGTGAAAACCATGCCCCGAATTAGATTGCTACAATTTTATGAGATCGGGCAGTTAGAATATCCAGCCAATATTGTCCAGTTAGAGGAGCAGTTGGTTAGGTAATCCTCCCTCCTGGGTTCTGCCCCATTGGAGTTCTCCGCCCTGGTCTTCTGACTCTACCTTTGTTATGTCTACGATATGTGGTACAAAATAAAATGTCCTTGGTAAACTAACAAGCAAGAGTAAACAAAACTTTAAGAATGTATCAAAGAGTTTGTTCACTGTGGTAAAGAGAGCTGGAAAAGTATTAGAAGTTATATCTAGGCATTTAACGGTTTACTAAGGTACAAATACATGAAGTATACATAGAAAGCTAAAAATCTTCAGACATCAATAGGAGACTGAGTTGCAGGAAGCAGAATCATAACTAATATTCATTAGAATGCTTTTTTTTAGGAAATGGCTATGCACACAGTACTTTGAGTTGTTTCCTCACAGACTTCACACAGATGTGCAAAAATTTCATGGTTCTGTGGTTGTAGCAATAGTTGAGAGGCCAACCCTAACACTTGACTCAGAAGCAGAGTCATCCTGCTTCTGATATTCCAGTGGTTCTGGGTATGTGTTCAGAAAGACCCTAAACAGTCTCCTTTAATGGGGTGTGCAGATAATTCTGTAGTCTGTGTGTACATAACAGCCAGCTAGATGTTCTTCAAGTGGCACAAGCAGTTGTTGATGCTGGGGCATGCTAGTGGTCTGGTACTGATTCTGCAGAACCTTGTGTCCGGAGTTTATCAGTTCCCATGCATTCAGTCGGACCACTTCTCTCTTGCTTGTCACTCCTTTGGAGCCTTTCACACACTACCTCTGTGTGTACTTTGTCTTTTTTGCCTGCTCTTTCTTCATTCCATACATAGGTATACACACAACCTTTTCACACAAACACAGTGTAGGGAATTTTATGACACTTCCAGCAGGACTGGGATGTTAGATTTGTATGGTCTTGGAAGTAGCAAGACTGAACCACCTTAATGAATTTGGGTATTGTATTAGATCTTTTCTTTTTCTTTTAAAGGGAAATACTACTATGAAGTTTCCTGTCATGACCAAGGCTTGTGCAGAGTTGGTTGGTCAACTATGCAGGCTTCACTAGATCTGGGTGAGTTTCCTTCTGAAGAACCTATAGGTAGTTTTTATATTGACATGGAATGGGTGGAGTCCTGTTCTAGTGTTGCAGAGAATGGACTCCTTGGGAAGGATCCCAGTATTGGAGAGTTTAAAGTGTTTTGTATTTTACTTCCTGTAAGGGGAAGTCTTTGGTGGTGGCAGTGTTTTCTTGTCTTCTGTCTTCTTTCTGTCTTTTATGTCTTTTTTTTTTTTTTTAATGAAGATGACTGGAAACTGGTAAAATCAATAAATGTACTGCTGCAAAAGTACTAGTTTGGTGTGCATCCAGGTCAGAAATCTGTAGTTAGCACTGTGTATTATTTGTTTATGTGATAGTGTTGGAAATTTCAGTTCCTAATACCAAGAGGAAAAAGCATAACCTGTCAACCAAAAGATAAAAGCCTATTGTCTTGTCTTCAGGCACTGATAAATTTGGTTTTGGATTTGGTGGCACTGGTAAGAAATCTCACAACAAGCAATTTGACAGCTACGGTGAGGTAAGCTTGAATTGCATTTGGTAGAAATATTAAAAGTTTTGCATGTTAGTTTTGTGCTGTTACAATCAACTGTCTTTTGAAATAGTGCTCACTGCTAAGGGAGGCTCACTGGGCAAAAGGCCAATGGAACATTGAAGCATTTTTGCATAAAATCTTATTAAAAGATTCAACAAAAGCAGTTATAAGCTTGAGACGTGATAGTGGTTATACTGCAGTTATATCGGCTCTTATTTAGAAGTTAAAATTTTGCTGTGTGTTACAGGTTAGAAGTTAACTGACCTCTTGAGATTTGTCTTGAGTAACTTCAGTTTTAGCTTGCCTAAATCAACCCATCTGTATACACTCGGAACATGCAAGTGAGGGCATCATATTCTGTTCACTAGAAGTTAAAATAGAAGTAATTTCACAACTCTGTAATCTGTCAAAATGCATTATTAATTGCTACTAAGATATAGTTAGAGTGCACTGCTTCTATTGAGTTGGGTTTGCCATTACCTTAATGTACACTTCTGAAGTGTCTGCTGGGAATATCTATAATGGTTTTTGTGTAGTGTAGCAGTGGAATTGAAATGTTTAAACATAAATAAATGAGTATTAAAGCAAGAACTCAAGTCTTTTTGTGCAAATAATAACTCAATGTCATAAAACCTGCAACTTTTACGACTACTGTAGCTTGTTTAATAGTGACTCTTGAGCTGTTGATTAGAAACACTTTATAATATATAAATGTTATTGAATACCTTTAAAATTAGCAGATCTCAAGATACTTAATTAAAGCACTTAAGTATACATAACATGCATATAGCGTCATCTTCAAGAGTTAGTCTTTTATTATAGTTAAAATACAGGTTTCTGATGCCATGTTCCGTGTTCTAAGCTTAGATTTACATTGGCTAATAAATACATGACTCATGTGCTTTTCCGTAATGTAGAATACTTCCAGGTAAATGACTTAAATGTATCTTTGTCATTGTGTTTGGTTTTTGAAGTAAATTTAAAGCAGTAATAAATGTTTAAATATCTAAGATTAATTGGGCAGTTTACTGAAGACTTGAAATCAAATAAAAATGTGTTCTATTTACAACAGTCTGACTGAAGTAAATTGAACTTGCTTGACTTCCCTCAAAAATTAGCATTTATTAGGGAGAGGTGAGAAAACTAAAAGCTGACAGAATATAAGCACTAAGTCATCTTAATACACTGAAAATGTCTTAGCTTCACAAACCTTTTTTTTTTTTTTCCAGGAATTCACTATGCATGATACAATTGGCTGTTATCTAGACACAGAAAAAGGACAAATAAAATTTTCCAAAAATGGTAGGTTTTATTCTCTTTCTTTGGAATTTTATTTGGATGCTTTCAGTGTTGGGGAGGGAGAGAGAGGAATGCACACACTTTCAGAGTCTGACTGAACCAACCCTACTTTCAGGGAAGGACCTTGGCCTTGCGTTTGAAATCCCACCACATATAAGGAACCAAGCGCTTTTTGCAGCTTGTGTACTGAAGGTAACAGCAATATTGCAGATGTCCAAGATTATTATAATTTTTGGGGTTTGTTAATGAGCTACTTAAGTATAAAATTTGCATAGCCACTTACTGTAGTTGTGCATGTAAAGTCAGTTTTCTTTGGTTTATCAGTATTCACTACTGAAGTAATAACGTGTGTGTGTTAGCTTTGAGTACCATTTAAGCTAATATTCAAATTCAAATTTTAATCTTGAATTTAGAGGTAAATAGTATGGATAACTAATTCCTAATAACAGTGCTATGTTGTGTGTATTAAGCTTTGGTATTCTGCCATTTGACTGATGCAAGCAAATAGCTTCAGAGTCAGAGAGCTGTTTCATTTGTTCTTGAACTCTAATGTTACTGTAATGTTGTACTATGTCTTTCTAAGTTAGTCTTCTTGAGTCTATCTCTCAAGCAGTAAAGATTTTAGCAAAACCTTTCAGTGGTTAGTGAAATGTACAACTTCAGAAAAAATTATTTGGTTTTCTTGTTGGCTTTTTTCTGTGTGATTGGTTGGGGTTTTTTTAAGTTCCAGCAACTTGGGGAAGAGGAATGTATAAGATGAGAAAAGAAAAGACTTTCCCTATCTCCTTGTCAATCTGGTTTTTTTCGTTATTGAGTTGTTTCTCATTTTATGTGGTCTCTTGAATTGGTGTGTATGACACAACTTTGTTGAAACCTAGAATGCTGAATTGAAATTCAATTTTGGCGAAGAAGATTTCAAGTTTCCACCGAAAGATGGCTATGTTGGCCTTTGCAAGGCTCCTGAGGGTAGTGTTGTAAAATCACAACACTCAGGTAGGTTAGATTTTTACAAATTTCTTTTGTTTTTATATTCAGATTGTGTTACAGAGGCATCTTTGGATCCCTTTAATTGCAATCAGAAAGATCTTGAATACAGCAGAAATATTGGTGCTTTTTTGAAAATATACCAGATTTTCTTACTTTTTAACCACCAATAGTCTTTAGTCTTTAATATTTTGCATTTAGAAGTACATCAGATAAAAGAAGTCCAGCTAAGTTTTTCAACAGTGTTATCATAAAAATACGTATGGGTCTTTAGGCCCCACAATGGAATGGGTTATCCTTCATGGTCAGTATACCCACTTGTAAGTTCTGATCATTATTCTGAAGTTACTCATAATTGAGAGAGCAATCAGATCACTTTTCAATGGAGCATTTAGAATTATTAGGTTTTAATTACTAATAGAAAATCCAGATCTGTTTCCAGTAAAAAATTCCAGAATAGGAATGTAGTTCGTCTTAATGGTGATTTTTTTTTTTCCACTTAGGAAATGCGCAAGTGGTTCAAGCACAGAACCTTCCAAATGCTCCAAAAGCATTGATTGTAGAACCATCAAGAGAGCTGGCAGAACAAACTTTGAACAATGTGAAGCAGTTCAAAAAATATGTTGATAATCCCAAATTAAGGTAATAGTGAATTTGTTAGTTGCATTTATGGTATTTTCCATGGTTGTAACTTCATGAAGAGATGAGGGGGTAGGTTCCACTTTGTAGCTAAGTGAACCATAATCTGCAGTGCTGCTGATAATAATAATATCAGTAATAACCTGCTACCAATCAAACTTCTGACTATACAACTACAGTTAGACCTCTTAGGGGGTTTTTTGGTATGTTTTATCAGTGGACTGCCTTTTTGTCGTGTAACAAATTTGGTGGGTAGGGGTTTTTAATTATCAGTGATAACTGGTATGATGCTTCACATGCTTCTCTTGACTAAAAACATTATCTGCTTACTGCCCTCCTTTCCTAAACATTTTCCTATGCCTCTATCTCCCTCTACCCCCTCATTTTATTTGTTTTTATCTCCATCAAATTGTTATATACAGGGTCTGCTCTCTTTAATTAATGTACTTACAGGACAAATTATCATGGAGGTACAATTCTGAAAAATTAATCAGCTATAAGTTGCTTTGGGTTTAATTTGTCTCTGCTTTGACTGTGTTTCTAAAACTTACTTCCCAATTCTAAACTGCAGTCTGTTTATAAGAGTTCACTTACTAGAATTTATGGGACAAAGCGATAGGAATGGGCAAGCTACAATGAAAGATTAATTTAGTTTACTGTTATTTGCATTTCTAACTTTCAAGGACACAGGAAACTTTATTGAACTAAGTTACATTATTTTTGAGATTTTTATGAAATGTTTTTTGTAAGATTGAATTTGTTTAGTTGCTAATTTGCTTAATATAACAGTGATAATAAAGTTTGGTAGCAAAGTTTTCACTTGAACTGAAGTACACTATGTGTGAAAGGATGAGTTTCAAAATTAATTTTTTCTATTATTTTGTTCTTGAAATTACTGTTCAGAGCTGTTAATTGTCAACTATCAATAAAAACATCTGTCTGAAGACTGATTCTAAATATACCTTCTGGATATAATAAATGAGTAAATGTCAAATATATTGATGTAATTTTAGGGAACTGCTAATTATTGGTGGAGTTGCTGCAAGAGATCAACTGTCTGTACTGGAACAAGGTGTAAGTTGTATTTTTTTTCATAGGATTTATTAGTTTGGGTTCCAAGTAATTTATGATGTTGCTAGAGGATATTAATGGTGATAACTCATGTCATAAGAATAATAAACATGTTAAAAATAAAATGTGCAGTCAATAGCAAGCTCATGTTGCACCAGTGTAGCAGTTGTTCCTTCACTTCCATGTCGATACAAGTACCTATACTACTTAGTCAAGTTCTGTTGAAGCCTGAGTACTCCTGAAAATCTTAAAAGGTGTAATTGTTTGCCATTTGTCCTTAACCAACAAGACAGTTTTCCTATTAACTTCTGTCCCATGTTTTTGTGAATAAAAATAGTCTGCAGTTACCAAGATGAACCTACACTACAAACCAGTCCTACGTAGAAGGTAGTGGTCTGGTTTCAGCAGCATGTAATGTACAATTGGTTCAATCACACTATAGGGAAAACAGAGTCACAGGGCTGTGTTTTTTATTTAAGACTCACTTTTGGAGGTGAAAGCACATCACTATTGATAAATTTTCTTGTGGTTCTAGCTGCCAAAATAAAAATTTTCTGTTAAGCCTACTTGAACTGGAAGATTATTCAACTTCCATGTGAATGCTAAATTCTTAATTGTGAACTTTTCTGTCTGGCAAAATTTGAAGTTATTTCTATAGTTGATAGACTTTGTATCCTTCCACAGTGAGAAAAATTTATTCCCATTTAAAAACAAATCTGTTTGTTGGCTTTTGATAACAAGATTACACAGCTTGGGGTTCAGAGAAGGAAAAAAGGGGTACAGCACTTCCCAGATAAGGGAAGGCTTCCTCCTTGTGGTAGATTCTGCTAACAAAATGACTGTAGAACCAAAATGCAGTTGCCCAGAGAGGAGGTTGTAGAATCCCTTTCCAGAAGGGTACTGAGAACTGTATTAGGCAGCTACCTAAAGTAACTTAAAAATTGTCCTTGATTTGCATGTGAAGGTGGAGAGTGGAGACCAGATAATCTCAAGAGATCCCTCTGACTCAAATTACTCTAGGATTTTATAAAGTTATAATTAATTGAAGATAAAGCATTATACTGATAATTGTCTCATAATGTTAAGCTTAGATAAAACTTTTAATGCCTCTAGTTAGTTACAGGACCAACTCATACTCTTTATGTACTTCATAGGTGGATATTGTTGTTGGAACTCCTGGAAGGCTGGATGACCTGGTGTCAACAGGGAAGATTAATTTATCTCAAGTTAGATTCCTGGTTCTGGATGAAGCTGTATGTAGAGAACTAAGTGCTACTTAAATTCTGTTCTTAAATGCAATATGATATTTGCAAAAAATGAAACATGATTGTTCTGTAGTATTTAATAATTCAGTGGAACAGTTAGATACCTATAGACTGTTTCACCTAAATCCTCTCATTGTTTGCAACCATAGTAACCTACTTTTCCCCCCCCACCCTCATAGCCTCTGTTAAATCTGTTTGGAATTTTTCTGATAGGAAAATGTATTTCAAATTGTATTTACAAGCTACTGAAGTCTGTCCCTGCCACTGCAGGGAGCTCGAAGCACAAAGACAAAATATAAGTGTTAGTTAACCCAGCAGGTCTTGAAACCAGTGAATGTTGTACTCAATATTTTAAAAAACTCAGTTTTTACTGGGTTTTTTCTCCTTAGTAATAATATCCCTGCCATGCATTGGCCCGACCAGCTAATTAAAAGCAAGAACTTCTGAGATTAGGAGTGTATTGCTTATCTAACTCAAGTGTAAAGACTGA
Organism: Ploceus nigricollis; assembly: GCA_013399945.1. Lineage (NCBI taxonomy): Eukaryota > Metazoa > Chordata > Aves > Passeriformes > Ploceidae > Ploceus > Ploceus nigricollis. The sequence goes on along the minus strand of VXBC01004054.1, from coordinate 400,348 downwards.
GAAATGAGAGAGAAGATTTGCAGCTTCATCCCTTTATTTCATCCCTACGTAGGATGGCCTGCTCCTCCAAGGTTATTCAGATTTCATAAACAGGATCCACAGTCAAATTCCTCAGATAACCTCAGATGGAAAGAGACTTCAGGTATAAATTGTTTATGATTTGGGGTTTTTTTGTTGTGGGGTTTGTTCATTTGTTTGTTTTGCTTGCTTAAATATTTTTGGGGGTGTGTGGTGTGATCTGCTTTCAGCTGTTGACTGTTATTTGGCATAGAGCATGCTTCTTTGGAGTTTGCAAAAGCTCTTGTCCAAAACTAACACGTGTTCAGTGAGTTCAGTAATTGCCTGTGAAAATATTTTTATCATTCTAGATGTTGAAGCCTAGGGTTCAGCAGTTTTCAATTTAATTTGAATTATTTATATATAAATATAGCAAACATGACTGAACACATACTTTATGATTTCTAACGTATTAATAATCTTGGTTCATCAGCTTTCAATAATTTTGCATTCTTCCTACTAATTTTTTGGGTCTCTGTAACAGAATAGTTAAGCAACTTATTTTGTGTCTTGACTCTTGCCAACTGAGTGGTTCCTGGGATGAGGAAATCCAGACATTTTCTGGTTTGCTACATTATGCTACACATAACATTCTTTCAGTTCTACTCCCACCTTTTTGGACTGGGAGGATTTTATCTTCAGTGGTATCCATATGACTCTCTTCTTTTCAGGTGATTGTGTGCTCTGCAACACTGCATTCTTTTGATGTGAAGAAATTATCTGAAAAAATCATGCATTTTCCCACCTGGGTTGATTTGAAAGGAGAAGATTCTGTCCCTGAAACTGTACACCATGTAGTTGTGCCTGTAAATCCAAAAGCTGATAAACTCTGGGAAAGGCTCGGCAAGAATCATATCAGAGTAAGTGAAAATTGAAGTTATTTGTCCATGTTTACTTATTTAACCTTCAGAAAGGGGCCTAATATTGAAGGATCTGTCAATGGCTATTGAAACAGCTTAATCTGAAATGGTTTGTTCCATGGTAGTCAGCATCATATCAGTGATGTCATAGCACTGTTTCTGAATAGCTCAGTGTTACAAGCATGACTGAGCGAGAGCTTGATAGAGTAACAGTCTGATTTGCACTGGAGAACAATGGCATTGTGCTTTTTCACTCACTTCACAGCTAATGGTCCGTGGCCTAACTGTACTTAGTACCTCTCTTCTGACTTGGCAGGAGGGAATAAACCTGCCAAGGTGGATCATTCTATAAGGTAGTTCTGTCTCCAGACCATGTGAGATGAGCAGTTTTTACAGGAATGGATTTCATATCAGGCTGCATTTGAAATTCTAGATTCTACATTCACCTAACACCTATTCACGTGAGGAGGTGTTCGTTGTTCAGGTCTTTAGTGTTCAAGTTCTGAATAACCTGGAACCATATTTTGTTCTTGGCAGCTCTGATGCAGTTACAAAACTAAAGTTTTCTTAATCTTTCTTTGTCTTTGGAACCTCTGTTTGTCACATGTTAGTACCTTTTCATTAAGTCTTAGTGTGAGTTTATTTCTTTTGGATTTTAAGTTCATATGTGATTCAGCCTAGCATTGGGGAAAAGATAAGGAATTACTATTTGTGTAATTTAACCATATTTTACAATATCTTTTAATTCAGGTTTGTTTGGGTGGTTTTAATTCTTTACTTTGTTCAAAGGTGTTTTCTATCCAGTGTCCACATAAATAGTTCTGTTGCCTTTTTTATGAAGAAGTTTTGTATGCTTAAATACAAGACTTTCCTTTAACTAAGAGTAGGTAAACATGGCTAGTGGGAGAACAGAATGGTAAGATTGCTTCTGAACTTTGGTTTATTCCTAGTTACAAGTTAATAGAGTTACTCTCTGTAAAGAGTGGACTACTGACTTGGGGGGCTTTTTTGTTTTTCCTAGACTGATGAAGTACATGCAAAAGACAATACACGACCTGGCGCTAACACTCCAGGTAATGGCAGCACTAAGAAATAGTGAAATTTTTGTACATGTTTTGAATTAAAGGTAAATTGTAGTAGATACTGGCCTTGAGTCATGTTCCTCCAAAATCTTACTTCTACATTCTCATAGTCTTGAAGAGAAATGTGTTTCTGTAACTGGGAAGTGGGAAAAAGACATGAATATATATTTTGCAGATTTGTAGACAAGTGTTTGTTGGTGTGCATAATAAACCTGAAACTTCTGAGTGCTTTTATTTTTCCTGTATTGTATCACCTTGGAGTACAGGAGCATGGAGGGGAGAGGTAGAAACTGAAGGTTTAGCTTACTTGCTCTAATAATAAAAGCTTAACTGTCTACTTGAAGGCTAGAGAACTTCAAAGGTATGCAGTTCAAAGGTTCTTCATGTTCTTAAACAATTTGAGTGAAATAACTTCTTTATTTTTATTTAGAAATGTGGTCTGAAGCTATTAAAATTCTAAAAGGAGAATACACTGTTCGGGCAATTAAAGAGCACAAGATGGATCAAGCCATTATCTTCTGCAGGACTAAAATAGACTGTGATAATATGGAGCAATACTTCATCCAGCAGGGTGGAGGTAATGTTTTCATGTCAACCTTACTCAGCTCACTCTTCTCACTTCTGTGTTTTTTCAACACCAAATTTGTATAATAGAGGTCACCAGTACTGGGACACAGCACAAATAAAATTGTGCTTCAGTTTTTAGCATACTGACTGGGCATAAAATTCAGAGTTTTGTAGCAGGCAGCTGCAGGGGTGCTCTTTGTGAAAGAAAGCAATGAACAGTCTTGTACCTGTTCCAGATAGTTCTGGAATGGATGGACCATCATGCACCAAAATTTGAACCAGTGAGAAAATACATGGTGCCTCTGCTGAAACATACTAGTAAAATTGATAGTTGGTAAAGGCAAGAGACATGGGAAGAGATGTTCACACCTAAGAAGACATAGAAGGAGAAATGTGAAAGAAAACAGGAACAGTGAAAGGGATGAAGTGTGAGGAGAAAGGTGAAGATGAACATTTGTAGAAATGGGGAAATTTAGAGCAGGAAGGAGTAAGGAAAAATGCCTTTTTTTCCAGATGTGCTCTTGGGAGGAGGGAGAAAGTGTTTAACTACTTGTCTTGCCTATTTTTTCCACCCCAATGCCTGAAATTTTTTTCCAGTTCTGTATGGTTCTGTGGCATAGCTTATATGTGATGTTATTAATGCATATAAATTCTTTCAGGCCCTGATAGGAAGGGGCATCAATTCTCATGTGTCTGTCTGCATGGTGATAGAAAACCTCAAGAAAGAAAGCAAAACCTGGAAAGATTTAAGGTGATGCAGCAGATTTTTGAAGGCTTTTTCTTCACCTCCCAATATCCGAATTCGTATGTTAATTTATGTTCCTAGTTCTCCATTTAAATTAAATTGCACTCAGATGCTCTATGTCCCAATTCCTGAAATTGTGAGGCACATTTTCTGTAGGTGGAAGTCTGTGCTGGTAATCAATATGACCTTTGTGAGTTTGAATTCAGAAGATAGTAGGCTTACTTTGAAATAAAAACCTAACTTTAAACTCTATAGTAATTACATTGTTTTTTAAAGTCTTTAGTACTTGGTTACTTAAAAAAAAAAGTTAAAATATTGCAGTTTAGTTTTCATTAAGCCGTTTGTTGATTTTTGCTTACCTTATGGTGCTGGGGAAAGAAACAAGGATATAATTCACCAAGCTATTCATGCTTTATTTGAAGTGTTCCTAAATGAACAGAGACACTTCAAGGTGAAGTAAGTGCAAAGGACTGTGATTTCATTGCTTGGGATTTTGCTTGCTGTATTTAGCACAACACCTCATTGCAACTCTGTTTTTGCAGAGAGGAGATGTCCGTTTCTTGATCTGCACAGATGTTGCTGCTAGAGGAATTGATATTCATGGTGTTCCATATGGTAAGACAATTTTTTAAACTTAACCTGTTGAATTGCACAGTATATTGAGCTTCAATATATTTGCAATCCTGTCCAGTAGTTAAAATAAATATATACCTGTAGCATAATTTTAAGAGATGTAGATGTTAAAGGCTTAAACTAGGCAATATTTAATTTGATTGTTCACCATAAGTTCTCAAATACTTGATGATGTTCTGCATTTTTGGAAATTGTTAATTTGCTTTTCCATTCTTGCCAGAAAGTAATCAGGGAGAAAGCAGTTTGAGAGTGAGAACTTTTATTGTGGGTATTGCAGGTTACACCTGTAACTGTTGTAATAGACTATAAAGTATGTACATAGACTAAGGAGAGGAATTGCAGCAATCAAAATAATATTTTAGGTGTCTGATCTCTGCCCTTAGCTCATGCATTAAAAAAAAAAATTCTCGTGTTCTCTGTGAACTGTGTCTGTCTCACACAGTTATCAATGTGACGCTCCCTGATGAAAAACAGAACTATGTTCATCGAATTGGGAGAGTCGGCAGAGCTGAGAGGTATGTGTGTGTTCAGAGCAGTCACTAAGTGTTCTTGATATTTTTTGTTGTTTTTGTTTCACAAGTTGGCAATAGTTACTGAAATACATTTCTCCCTCCCTTGTCTCCTAATATTTCAGGATGGGTTTGGCAATCTCCCTTGTGGCAAAAGAAAAAGAAAAGGTAATTATACTCCAAAGCAAAGATGAACAGACATTATTTGCTGAGATTCTGTCCCCAGCTCCTATCTGACCTTCTTATCCTGCATTGAAAAACTGCTTTTTTGTCCCTGCTTAATTGAAGGAGAACTTAAACAGATTCCTGAATTGTTTTTCATGCTATAATTAGTCAAAATGAATGTACTGAACTCTCTTTCACAAAGTTTAGAGGTCGTTTTGCATTATTTCTAGGTTTGGTATCATGTATGCAGTAGTCGTGGAAAAGGGTGTTATAACACTAGACTGAAGGAGGAAGGAGGTTGTACCATATGGTACAATGAGATGCAGGTAAGCATTTTGCTTAAATGTTCCACAATTCCTCTAAAAAATTCAGGAATAAAGTTCTTGTTTCAACTGTGTAGTTGAAGTACAAATCTAGTCTTAGGGTGTTTATAACCTTTGATTCCATTTAAAGAAGAAATTAGAAAACTTTTCAAGTTATATGTTCTGTAAGTTGTTTAGTTATAAGAGCTTATTTTAATATTCCCAGCCAATGTTGTTGGAGTCTTCCTAATCAAAAAGTGTGTTAAGATTTAGAGGATGTTAGTTATACACTTGTGTTTAGATGGTTTGTTGCAAAACTGTCACTTAAAACTACTGTTTCTCTAACCTGGAAATAGTTTGTCACTTAAGTAGGTTTTCATCAGGATTTGTATACCAGGTATGAATGTATGTTAAAAAGCAATACTTCCCTTCTTTCTCTGATAAAGAAGGGCAAATACACCTCATCTGTGGTAAAACAAGCTTGGACTGTGAGCTCTATTATAAAGTAGCCTCATTCATACAAGTAGGGTAGTGTATGAAAGAAAGACTTCTATGTAGGGTAAAACCATACTGAAATTGGAAATGAATTTGTATAGTCTGAGCTAATAAAAATGTGTTAAGTCTTCTGTATCTGTGACCAAATTGTTTTGTGAACCATTCCTGTTCAAACTACTCAAATGTGACTATTCAGAACACTAGTTTAACTAGTCTTGGACCATAAGAGTGAGTACTTAAAGACTTCTTGGGTTTTTTTTCTCTTAGTTGCTGGGGGAGATTGAAGAACACTTAAACTGCACTATTGCCCAAATTGAGCCAGACATAAAAGTACCAGTGGATGATTTTGATGGGAAAGTCACATATGGGCAGAAAAGAGCTCTGGGCGGTAAGAATGAACTACTCTCAAGTTCCCTTGCTATGCAGTGCTCAGTTTCCTGGTTGTCTTCTGTGTAACTACAGAATAATAGACTATAAATAAAAAAATAAGAGGTTATAAATAAATGGATTATAAAAAGCTGCAAGCTCTTTGCCATCTTCTGCATTTGTTACATGCAGCCGATGGGTTGCAAGTGACAAGAGTATGTGTATACCTGTTCTGGTTTGTTTGTGGTTTTTTTTTTTTTAACAAAGTAATTAACTTTCTGAATGATTGTGTTTGGGCATTGTAGTTCTGCAGAAAAATGGCTTTGAACACATAATTTAGATTGTGTCTCTTTTGGCAGGTGGACTGTATAAAGGCCATGTGGATATTCTGGCACCTACAGTACAAGAGTTGGCTGCCCTTGAAAAGGAGGCTCAGACATCTTTCTTGCATCTTGGCTATCTTCCTAACCAGCTGTTCAGAACATTCTGATTGTGCCACACTGGAGAGAAGGCTTGAGTTAATAAATGCTCTGCCCTGCAAATACAAAAATCCCACACTGTCTCTGAGTAGAGGTAGTTAGAAAGCGATTAAAACTAAATATACTTCTTGCATGAGGAACAGAGTGTTCAGCACTGTTAACTTTGAGTTAGCTGTTCTCCTAATAAAATAAAACAAGTCAAAGATGAAATGGTTTTGTTTGGTTTTTTTGCCTTAAAGGATTAATTTACAGAATCATTCTTTACATGGTTTGTTAATTTATTGAAAGTACAAGGGTAAGTTAGGCAAATATGGGAGGAGAGTTTTATTTCTATTTATTTATATTCAGAATTATTTAATTATTTGTGTGCTGTAAATTTTTAATGCTGGGCCAACTAAAGATAGATTCATATTCATTCAGACAGCTGTTTATATTTAAGATACTAAGTAAGAAAAAAACCCAGATCTCAAGTATGCATTTGAAGCTCTTTGTTATCCTAAACCTCTACATCTAGGCTGATAACTGCATATTGATTCTGTAGTTCTAGACTTCTCACAGTTAATGGTTCTTAAGTTTCTGAAATGGATTGTACAATGCTGTAGCAATATTGTTACAAAGATTTGTACAATACTCTTGAATTCATAGGGGAATACTATGCAAATATCAAAGCATTTCATGAAACTGCAGGAAAAGCTTTTTCATGCAGCAGTATAGGCTGAAGTATTTAATGCCTCTTGTGCTGCTTTCAGACAGGTTGAATTTGTTCAGTTGAAGTTACTGCAGTCTGGTTTGGAATTTCTTTTTAGCTTTTTTTCCTCTAGTGACTTCTCGAATGATAATTAGAAATTTCAGTGACTTTGCCTGCAAATTGTCGTCCAAATATCTCAGGTCATTGGCAATGCCAGACAACCACAAATCCAAGTAAGCTTTTGCCTTCTTTGTGGAGTCTTCTTTTCACAGAACATTCCATCCCCTTGAAAAAGCAGCGACAATCAATTTAAACTCAGGTTGAGCAATAATTATTTGTAGTGTTACTTGGGGAGGGCAGACTAAGAAACCAAAGGTTTGTAATAAAAAACATAGTATATTTCCCATTAATTTAAAGAAAATATTGCATTTACAGCAATTTGTGATATTGCTTGATCCCAAGGAGAGTGGAGATTACATGGGATGCTTGTCATCAGAATTTGGGAAGAAAAGTTCTATCATGTTGCATTGGTCTTGTCAGACAAAAGTAATGAAATCTGCCAATCCTAAATCAATCAAAATTAATTTATTGCAATGCCTAAAATCATTTAGATGCAGAAGGAATCAGATCATTCATGTCTGCCAGTTGAAGCTGAGATTAAAATCAATTATATCTAGTTCAGACGTATATCTTGGGAAATATTTTTAAATCACAGGGAAATGGTGGATAGATGGAATCAAACTCTTAGGAGTGTTGATCTTTTTGTTGAAATGTGACATTCTAAATTTGCTACATGTTCCTCAGGTGCTTATATCTTTCAAGATTTGCTGTTGGGTAGCCAAACTTCAGTGAATAATTACAAATCATGACTAATTAGGGCTGAAAAAAATGATGCTAAAATGAAAATTACTTTAGGCATATAACCTAGGTATGCCAATACTTACCTAAAATTTGTATTTTCTTGGTGCTGGAGCTGAAATTACTACAATGGCCTGATGTATACTTGCTTTCAGAAGAGTTTTGCTGATATGCCTTCAAATGCAGTAGCATAAAAGAGGTACGGGGCAGTTTCTGGTTGAGAGACTTCAAAGGTTGTGTGAGATGTCAAGAACTTAACTGTATCTTGTACTAAATGGCAGAAAATCCCCACTGCTGTAATCAGTAATCTCTATGAAAAGTATTTAGATCAGATGGCATAGAAGCTAGCAATTGGTTTGAGGGATCTGGCCTGGGGTTTTTATATTACTTCCAATTACTACTGTCTTAAACCATTAAGATGGACTTACTGGAAAACTTGACATTTTTTTCAGAAAGCAAGTATGGCTATTTAAAAAAAAAAAATCTTAAAAACCAAAATAAAATAAAAAGCTGAATGAAGTTGCACCAAATTAAGTTCAGACAACTTTCCCTGATATTATGTTCCTTGCCTCTTATTATTTTTATTTGGGAATGAATGTGCCTTTACACCTGGTTACAGGAAGTGATAAGCTATATCTAGATAGACTGGCATGATTCCAGTTAAAAGCTTTAACTGCCTCTCTTGAACCAAGCACTGATGTGTTTTCACACCAGTCAAAGCTATGAAGATCTTTTTGTACTGGATGTTAAAAGTCAACAGCTACCCAAGAAAAAAAAAAAATTCAGCATCAGGTGATGTTGTACATCTCATGGGAATGCTCCAAGTGATTGGAAAAAAAACTAAAATTCTCTCGTAGAAATCAAGTTAGCTAATTTTTGTCTGCATCTCTAAGCGCAGATGCCCAGGTAGGCTGTTGGGCACGCGTGTGCTCCGTGCCTGGGGCGGGGGTGTCGTTTCCGAGCCTGTTTTCGCTTCACTCGGTCGTGCCCGCCTCGTGGTGGTGCTCATGTCTCGCGTATGCCCCTTCCTACACCAGCCTGCTGCTTCCAACTGGGTCAATTACATTCCCCCTATCTTTTTTTCCTCTTTAGAGACAAACAAACTCCTAAACTAAAAAGAACTTAAAGCTGTTAGAGCTGTTTGTGTGGAACACAAGCTCACAATGAATGGCCCATGCTTCACTGCCTGACTTCTTGTCGCAGCTTGAATAAACATGCAGTGTGAGCTGTTCGGATTGTTAATCCACTAGCTTCTGCTTTAAAGGGCTTGTTCCTTGTCTGGGTACAAAGCTAATTCTTGCTACTGTACATGTCAAAACTGTGTTTATTTTTCTTCTCAGTGCTGATTTCTAGGGCTTGCGAACTGAAAACAGAAACAAAAAATAGGCTTTCATCAGTGCCCATGGCAATATTTGTTGCAATTTACTGGCTTTAAAATTGTGTAAGCAAATTCCATGTAGGCATTCTTGCTGTGCTTCAGCTTTTCTAACCAAAAGGAAGGAATGGGAAATTCAAGATTAGCCTGAGTAAAATGAAAAAAATACAAATTCTAGTTTTAACCTTTTTTTTTTTTTTTTTTACTAGTTATATTTTAATAACAGCTATAAAGTTGGTTTAGGGAGATATTTTTGTTTGGTTTCGTGAGTTTATCACTTGCTTACTGGAGCACCCTTGTTCAATAGATTTGTATTTTTGACTAATTTGCTTTAGCACAATGTCTTTGAGAGAACTCACATTCTTACTGGATGATTAACTATTCATTTATAACTACTAGTAGTAATCTTGCTTTGTTTTCCTTTGCACTCCTATAAAGGTTCCTTTTATGGAAGGGAAAAGGATACAGATGGTGTTTGCCACTCAGTGTCCAAACTGCTGAGCTGGGGCCCCCTTTTAGCAAGCTCCAAAGGCAGGAGGAGTTTGCTGGTCTCTTACATTTTAAGTATAGTTCTGTTGTGCTACTGTGAAAGCAGACAAAATTGCTGCTGGCAACAGACTTGTACTTCAGTCTTCTCATGTTTATGGAATCACACATACAAATAAACGTGTCTGGTCTATTTGAAGAGGTAATTGGCCTGTGGTCACTACCATATGTGAATATCCATATAATGCAGTAAGCTGGGCTCCTGTTTAAGCCAGTTAGCAAAATAGCTGCATCTCAAGTAGATTAGGTATATATAAGAAAGAGGAAAAATGGGTAGAAGATTCAAAGGATGAACTTTACCAAGAAGTGTGTAGCCTGCTGACTTGCACCTCTGCAGCTAGGGAAAAGTGTAACAACTGGGGACACTTTGATAAAACCTTTATCGCTGCAATTACACCACCCCTTGCCTGTTGACAAAATGAAGTTATACAAGAGGTGAGGGAGATCAAACCCTGTCTTGTGTAAGGAGTTCTCTAATAATACTCTTTCTACGTGTTGTTTAAAAGCAAAAAATTACTACTTTTAAGTTGCTACTTGTTGCAGTAACTAATGCATTTAGTCAATGATGAGCAGGGTCTTTATCATTTCTTATTAAAATTTGTCTAAAACTCACTGTGCTTCTTGCAGTGATTTTTGTCTATATCTCTTGATTTCTAAAAAATGTGTCCAGATCCACAGATGGAAAAACTGAGGTAAAGAGATGTAGCAATCTGCTGAATGTCAGCCAAGACTGGCAAGAATTGTCATAATATCTTTGCAGCAATAATATGTTAAATGCTGTTTCAAGATACTCAGCACGTGAATGAATTAGTCTTTTTCATAATGGTTGTTTTTATGGGAGAACATAAAGGTACATTCATGAAGCATATCCCAGGACTGCTGAGTACTGCTGCTTACTGGAGTGCCTAGGGTGTGTAGCAGAAAATTTCTCTTGTTCTGAAGGGATTTTCTTGATTTAATATTTAGCAGAAAAATTACAAATACAAACAGCTAACTTAATACATGGAGAACAGATTGCTGGAATTCAAATTCTAGCTAACATTGAGCTAACACTGTTATGGGTGACAGGATAATCTTGCTTCTCCAGAAGTTACGGGTCTCCTTTCTGTAGGTGTTATGTTGAACCTGCCAGTGCTGGACAGAAAATGCAGGTACCTTGTCTAACCAGCATGAAGAGCTTGTGTTTAGACAACTTAAACCATCCTCTGTATAAAATAGAGCTGAATTTAAAACCTCTAACACATATGGAAATGTCATAGTACTTACATTTCCTAAACTGTGTTGCCTCTTCAGTGAGCTGTCTTTGGAGAGCACTGAAATGTTCTGGATTGTCCAGTGGTAACTTCCTTCTGTTTGTTGATTGTTGCAATACACAAAGCTCATAGAAGATTTGGATGGCATCAATTAAAACCATTCTTCCACAGATGCCTTGTTGGGAACCAGTATCCTTTTAACCAGAGCTGTAATTGTGTTAGAATTAGTACAAGTTCTTGTATGAGTAACAAAGAATATTGTGTAGGATAACAAAATAATATTAGAAATTACATCCAAATTGCTTTCAGTGGCATTTCTGACTCTTCGGTGTATATCAGTATGATGAGTAGCCATTCTGTTATTTAGGTTTTAAACAGTGTGTTCTGTTCTATTCTACTAAAAAACTTTCATGACTGTTTTTTGATTATTGCAGTTCCACTGAACAATAATGGTATTTTTAATTAAGTGATTCAAAACAGGAAGTAGAGAATTGTTAGTATACAGAATATGCAGTTATGCTTTCACCAGCCCTGTACCAAATGCAGTAATAGGTTTAAGGGGTTTTTATTTAGTCTTAACCTTTAAAAAAAAAACAACTTGCATTGCTCTTCCTTATAACAAGAATTGAAGCTGTGTTTGGCTGAAATAGTTAAAAATAAGTAAGTTTTACAAAAAGATGGTCTGTTCACCTCTAAGCACTGATCTTTTGTGGCATTGCTAATGGTCTAAAAAGTGAGAACAGAATTTAAATTCAGTTTAAATATTGTAAAATAGTCTGAAGTCATCTGTTGTTTTCTGTCATCAGCCCAAACTTTGTTTAGGAGTTTTGCCAACAGCCATTGTTGCCAGGTGATGCTTTTAACTATGGACTGCATTTGGTCCAAGTTTCTAAAACTATGTAGTCCTTAGTACATGGTAAATATATCTATTTTTCTGTATTTTCTTGCTAAGATTTAACTTTTCTATGGTATGTTCAAACAGCTTTTCCTGATGGGTTAAAAATAGTCTTTATATCAAAAGGAGGAAAAACTTTGTTGTTAATCTTTCCATATTAAACTTGGGGTTTTCTCCTGAATAATGCCTATGGTATCAGATGCTTCCTCCATGTGTTTTACTTATCTCATTTATTATGTAGGTAACTTATGTAAATGCTGTGCTTCAGGATGCAGTCTCCTTAAAAAAGCAGGAAATCCCTGGGAAACTGTCCAAGTAAACACTGCACAGGCTACTGAAACAATCAGAAATACGGGTTTGTATACAAAATATTTTCATCAAGCCTATATAATAGCTACTTAAATTTGTCTCTTTTTTTGTAAGGCATCCAATAAAGTGACCTTCCTACTTGTTAGACCCTGTGTGCATCCAGTTACCTCTCCTGTTACCCTACTGATGAAAAGTGAGTTAACTTTTATTCCTATATCAACAGGATTTGTTTCCATGGTGGCTTTTAGTTTACAGCTCTTGAAAATCTACCATGGGCTGGAGAGAAAATGTATCAGGGTAAGATAAGGAAGAAATGCAAACTCTATAAATTAAAGAAGGAATGCAAATCAAATCTTGATTGAGACCTAAATTGCCAGCTTGAAAGTAATCTTCTACATAAATGTTTCCATCAGTTACATGATTTGGGATAATTAGGTTTGTGGTGCCCAAACATGCTCTGGTTTTAAGGTTATGATCTTCAGAGATCAATGTCTTACAATCTTAAATCTATGTGATAATCTTGACTGTGCAAATCAATATGCAGCAAATACAAATTCTCTTTACTCTCTTGCACACTACTGTTGCGGAAGGCAAATTAAAATAATGTGGTTTGATATGCCATGATGGAAAATCCTCTCACTGCAGCATCTGTGTTTCAACAAGATGTCAATCTCTGCAGCTCATTCACAAATCCCAACCTCAGCTACGTTCTGGTTCACATTAGGTTTGCACTGAACAAAATAGAGTGTAACAAAAGTAAGCAGGAAGCAATTCCACCCCCAAATTAGGCTATTCCAGTGTTTTTAAGTGTTTAATAAAAAACTTTACAAATTGCCAACTCAGGTAGAACTTGTGGAATGCTATTGTTTCTCCTTTTGTATAGTGATGCTCTGTTGTTCAAAGCGTCACATCCAACAGCCACAATTTCTCAGGCAATACTTACCAAACTCAAGCCTCTAACTCATGTGTTTAAAGAAGAAATCCTCAACTCCACTAGACTATTTCCTGCATTAAACTAATTAACCCTCAGACAGAAATTAGGTCTTGCAGAGGTGGTTGTTTCCTATGAGAGGAGCCACAGCACTCCTGACAAGTGTTTGATGTGGAGAAAGAAAGTTTTAAAGAAAGAGTTAGTTTCCAGAGGTGCTGCTGCTATGAGAAACAATTTCCAGTATTACATCTGTTCTTGCCTTATCTTAGTTATATTGTTAAGTGGTTTTTTTTATTGTGTCAGCAGCAAGTACTTTATTTTGTTTGCCATACAGACTTTATAAGATTTTATTCTGCAAAGTTTTTGTATTAAAAAGTATTATATATGTATCATTTTATAGGACCAATGTCAGGAATTTGCCTTAGTATTAATAATTTAATCTGTTCCTTTACCAAGAAAAAAACTGAAGGGGGAAGATAGCAGTGGGCAAGGATAGCCCATCCAAGGCTTAGTTTGATACAGTGATGTGAAAAGTTTTTACCTGGAGTTCTGCTTACACCCACTAGTGTGTCCCAAGTAAGCACTGTCTTTTTTATGAACTGACCCTATTTCAGACTTCCCTTTGCATGATGCATCACATTCTTGGTTCACCTGCCTGTGCCAGCTGCTGTGGTATTGCTTTCCCTTACCTGTGGTTTAGGGGATGTGCACAAGGGAAGACCAAAGATATCTGCCAGGTAAGGCAGGAGGGTACAACAGGACAACATTCCTCCTAGAACACTTGCTAGCATGAGACCTAAGAAGGAGCAAAATTAAGAGCAGCAATGGAATTGTACTGTAAATCATTCTACATTTGACTGGGGCAAAAAATGGTGAATCACATGGCACAGTCTGCTTTATTTTTCTAAAGCCCTTATTTTGCCACTGTGGTAGATGAGAACTTTCCTGAAGTAATGCCTTCTGATACCTGAAAAGAGTTTCCTCACTGCTCTCCCAGAAGGGAATGATATGAAATCTTGGGCTCAAAAACATTCTTTTGAAGGAACAAACAGGAAGGTTGAGATTGAGGAATAATGAGCATAATGAAGAAAAGAGCAAGTTTAAGACAATCCTGGATTTCTCTGAGCATCTGCTCTATCCGCCACAAAACCCATTTCCTATGCCAGTGGAAATTTTTTCATAAGTTCTGCTGTGTCAGGAGGAGAAAGGTGCTTTTCTTTCTGTGCCAAAAAAAATTGTCCTTTAGTTACACTGGTTTATTTGAGAAACCATGGTGTGGTTCAAGATGCTGTTTCCTGGAGCACAGCACTTCATGTAAGGAATGAGATCTTTATGGTTGGTTGAACCCATGTAGCTGAGCAAACACGTCAAGGCTGAATGTGTTGGAAGTGAGTATAAACAGATACCATGCCCTGAGAGGTAATTCCTGAATGGTGGCAAAGATGTGTAATTATTGCTAAATTTACCAGCATAATTGAAGTCCTCTAGTCAATTATAGGTGATAACACTACTTGTGCACACTGACAAGAACTTATGGGAATAACTAAATTGCAGGTTAGTTGGCTGACTCTGTGTGTGGTTTTGCTGTTTGAAAGACTCACTAAATTCCCTCTTGTGCTAAGGAGTGGTCTGTCACACAGCCAAGGACTAGGCTGGGGACTACATTTTGGTTTATACTTCGTCTTATAGCAAAGATTGGCACAGTTTGTACTTTGTAAAGGTCTAGAAAAAGGTTGCAAGGTTGATTTACTTACTTATTTTTTTATTTTCTGTTTTGTATACTTTCACAGATTCATAGAAAGATTTGGATTGGAAGGGACCTTAAACATCATCTAGTTCTAATGCCCTGACTTGGGCAGGGACACCTTCCACTAGACCAGGTTGCTCAGAGCTACATCCAGCGTGGCCTTGAAAACTGTCAGGGATGGAGCTTCCACAACTTCTCTGGGCAACCTGTGCTAGTGCCTTGCTACCCTAACCATGAAGAATTTCCTTCTGATGTGTAATCTAAACCTTCCCTCTTTCTGTGTAATGCCATTTTCCTTTGTCCTATCAGTACACAGCCCTGTAAAAAGTCCCTTTCCAGCTTTTCCTTTTCCTTTGTTCTCTGGTTCAGAAGTAGCAGCTGAGGGCAGAGTGAGCAAGTGGTGTTTTATTGTGTATCCAGACTGACAGATCAGGAACAAGAGATCAGCCTGGATGGGTCTGACCAGGACCAATCATGCTTCATGGATGGGTGGGGTGAATATGTGGGAATGCTGATTTTTATTAACAAAATGTGCATTGATACACCCTTAAAGAGGAGTGGGAGGATGGAGCCTGTTTCATTGCCACTAAGACTCCCAGACAGATCACATGCTTGACTGCTCCTGTGGTTAGCTGGGGATGACCTTGCAGCCTGTCTGTGAGAGGGACCCTCACAGAGAATTATAGCCCCTGCTCTTCTTTAGGCATAATTTTCTGCTCTTGTATTGGATGTGAGTTTTAATTATACCCATATAGATTTGCAAATGTTTCCAAATGGAAAATTTTTTAAATTGCCTTTGGATGATTTAGTTTGCCTCAACATTCATTTGCTGTCATTTTAGTTGATCAAAATCAGCTAAGGAATACTTAGTTATAGCTAAGGATTTGTAGACAAATAAAACCCTACTCTTGCTGACATGCTGAAAGACAGCAGTGGAACACCATGACTATTGGAATCCAGCTGACTTTCTACATAAGTACTGGAGAAATATTCAGAAATAACTATTCAAAAATCTGCTGCAAAAAGTGAGAAGCAGTCGAGATGGTCATGTTTTAAGAAGTCTTTGTGTGCCACTGTGCCTTAAAGATAGGTGGCATGGGATCATGGAGGTATCCCAAAAGGGCTGTGTGATAATGGTGCTATGTACTGTTGCTTTTTCTACAAATACAGGGGATTTACTGAAAAATGCTAATGATAATAGATTTTAAATGCTTTTGCCTTTAGCAGCACTTTTTTCGTGGAAGTGTTGAGTCATACAAGTCTAGAAGATACTGATTTGCTAATGACAAAAATGGTCATTCTTTAGCTTACATTGCTAAAGCATATGTTGCTAAACAGTTTTAGAAATAGCTTTCTGAAGCAAGAGAGAAAATACCAAACTCTCATGTACTAAATAAAATCGTAGCATTATTTAAAAAATAATTGCTCCTGCAAGTATACTCTCAAATGAGCTCCATCTGGAAATTTAATTTGCAAAGGTGATTCTAGGAGCACACATCTCTCATGTTTTTATGTTAAACTTCTGTGAAGTTCTAACTGGATGAGATATTTTCTCCAACTATAAATGTGGTGTCTCCATGAAATGTGAGTTCATAGACCACAGAAAAATTCAATTCATACACATTAATCCTCTTGTGTGTCAAGAAAGGTATTACTTTCATATCCTTTTATGCTTTTCACAATGTTGGATAATGATGCTGTATATATTAAACTTCAATATTTTAGAGATGCAATCAAAAAAACCCATTAAATAAAGCTAAGGGTCTAACTAAAATGTAAAAGCAAAGAATTGTGAAGCTCAGGTAGGAAATTCTGGTCTGTATGATATTCTTTAGGATTTTCAAGACCCCTGCTGAGTGCCACTGGATTGTCTGCTCTGTCTAAACTTGCACTGATGTAGGAAGAACTATTTGTAAGTTCTGTTTGTGAAGTTTAATTTTTTTAGAGGGAAAAGTGAAAGTATAGATTTAAAATTTTCATTTTCAGATTTACAGGAAGTTACCTACTGGGTATGAGTATATTTATGTAATTATGCAAAATTATAGATCATTGTATTCATGCACATTTATTTTATTATATGCTCTTTTTTTTAATATCATGATGACCAGAGAGGACAATGTTCATATCTATATGAAAAGACACATAAGTTTATTCTATTAAGTTTTTTTCTTCCAAGTGCATTTTTTAATTGATTACAAGGTAAAAATTGCACCCATGATGAGACATAAGGGATTCTGAACAAGACTTAGAACAGCAGTGAAGTCCATCTTGATTTTGAAGTTGAATTTCTGATGTCCTAAAAATTATTTTTCAGATGCTAAGTCCAAAGTTGTCTCAGTTCCGCAAATAATTTCCTTACTGAACTGCATAATTTTCAGGAGCCTGAAGTCTTCCTTCAGAAAGTAATCAAAAGTGGATCAATAAGACAGGGGAGAAGCTGGAGTCTGTTCAGTGCATATTCAAGGACCACAAGGTAAATATTTCTGCTTTCTCTGTCCAAATTGTCTGCAAATACTTTTAGAGCATGGCTGATGGGGGTATTCTCAGATAACTGTGTTCCACACCAAATGTAGCAACATTCTTTCCTTTCTCATCAAAAAACGTGGTATCATCACCAGTGATAGCTTTTGCCCTGTGGATGGGTGGTTAGAGCATTACCCGAGGTACAGAGGAATGAAAAGCACATTCTCTCTCTGCCTATGAGCTTTAAAATCCTTTTCTCCCACGTCACTAGAGATTACAGCACTTAATCAGCTTTAAACTAGTTTTGGGTGAGAACATGTTCACCTCCCAGCACAACTGTGCAGAGTAGAGTTAAAGGTTCATTGGTCTAAGGGATAGATAGGCCAGAGAGGAAAGAATTCATACAGAGTAAGTTATTCTAAGTTACTTTTTGAGTTTTATCTAATTGCTGGTCTAACCTTTCTAGCCTAAGATCACGGAAATGGAAACTTCATCTGGACTGAAAACTGTCTATAATGAAATTTTGTCCTTAAATAAGTACCTAAGGAATATGGTGCAGTCATGTCTTTGCTTCTTTGACAAAAGTTATTTTACTGAGTGCTCAAGTACCTCACAAAGAAATGAGTTTTCTAATCCTCACATCATTCCTGTGACTTGTACTCAAACTCTAACTCTCCAGGGTTCTTTGTCTCTGTGTACCAGCACCAGGAGTGCTCCAGGAGTATTTCCAAGCACAGAGTTAATGCAACTTCCCTTCCTTCTGTGCCCAGTAATGGCATTTGACCTTTAAAGTAGGGAATCATGCTGAAAACTTGATACTTCTGTCTCTCATTCTTCCCTTTTCTTTTTTCTTCCAGAGACTATTTGAGGTTATAACCTAGAAACAGTGATTATTCTCAGAGGTAATACTATATATGTGGCCATATTTAGGATCAAAGTACTTGTTTATGATTGGGTTATGAGGTGGCTTTTGCCACTCTGGGTTTTTTCCCTGATTTTTGATACAAATAATTTGTGGGGATCCAAAAACCCCCGACATTCTCAATGATGTATTGCAGTGTGTTTGGAGACCTGTCAGGCACATAATTTTACTGATATGAGCTATGCTACATTTTTGTCACCATAGTTTCTTATTTAATAAATTAATAGATAAATAAGGCAGTGCCAAATCAATACTGCAAAGAGATCTAAATATATGATTTCTCTGTGATTCTATTTTTAACTAAATTTGTAATTTCATCATAAAACCTACCTGTTTAACTTGATGTAAACCTCTGTTGATTGGCATTAATTACATTTTCTTCCTTTAGTTTATTAATCAAATCCTGCACCAGCCAGGTCTTTTGCTTAGGATCAATGTCAGTGTGACAGGCCTATAATTATCCAGGTTGTCTTATTTGGCCTTTTAAAGTATCCTCAATTTCTCTATTGTTTCATGATGTATTGAAAATAAGCATTAATGATCCAAAGGGTTCCTTCACAAGCTGTCCCTGAAACCTTTAAAGAAAGTTATTTGGACACTCCAAATTCTGTGTTAAGAACTACTTTTTAGTACCTGAGTTACTATTAAAATGGAAAATATTTTGACATCATCATCAGCTGAACGTGCAGGGGAAATTTTATTCATTAATGCATTTTGGAAGTCCTTGGGGAATTCTTCTGTATTTTCACTACTGCTATTGAGACTTTTTTGTTTGCAGATCTTAATCTTTTAATAATGGTTTTCAGATTTCCCACCTTGCTTTCTCACAGGATCAAGCAAAACCGTGGTCCTGTGTTTGATGTCTATCTGTCATGGCAATCACTGCAAAATCCAGGACTAGAGCTGCATTGTCTGAGGACACAAGTGAAAGAGGGTGAGATTTGTGGTAACCGTTATATTTATGGTGTTACAGGTTCACCTGGAGGCCACGCACAAAGGCTTCTCTCTCTGTATGGTTTCAGCATCAGATATTATGCCATGAAAGTATAAGGGACCCTTAGCAGAGCTGAAAAGGGGACATGAAGAGCCCAGTGACACAACAGCTTTAGTTAGTGTAATGGGGAGGACAAACATGTTTGACAGCATGGGATAAGCCTTGTAGCATTGTTTTAAGATAAATGTAACCCATGAACCCTTAGACCCACGAATGTCTGTCAAACCCGATGTTCATTTGCTGAAAAGAAAAATAGCAGAAAAGCATATATATCAGTTAAATTGTGCAGGATAAAAAAGCCTCTTTAAAGCTGAATAAAGAGCATTAAACATGATAGAGGAGATGCTTGATGGGCTCGCAGCCCTGGTGCCATGAACAGCTCCATTGTCAATTGTACCCTTTCTCTGAATGTCACTTCTGGTGCTCCAGAGCTGCAGGTCTCCTCGCTGGTGGGGTCCTGCCATGCATAAACACCATCAAATTGCTGCTCAGTAGTGGTAAAATCAGGGAAGGCTTCCTGTGCTGCTGCTGCAGCTGATGGCCTGGAAAAGGAATGCTTTTGAAATGGGCTGCGGTGTTTGCAGCTCCCCTTGATTGTTTCCATCTCTGCATCAATCCCTGATTCAACACAGCGTGAGCTGGCTGTGGGTGAAGGTGGGTGTCCATTTGGCAAACAACAAAAGGAAAATATTGTACCATCTTTTTTAGAAAATGGATGCTGTCTGTATCTCAATTTCTAAAGCAAAAGTCCATGGTGAGTGTACCTAGCTGCAGACAGAAGATTATGTGCATCCTTTATCTCTTTGTAGCAGTACATTTCTCTCTCTGTTGGGTACATCTGCCCAGCTGGATTAACAGCTTCTTTTCAGTATTACACCCCAGTCCCTTTTTGTTGAGACTGGAGGCACATTCAGTTGAAGGTAAACTTAAAAAGCTGATGCATCCTAATGCTCAACGTCTGATGGTAATCCTTGTATAAACCACTATGAAATGTCAGGATAAAACTGGTAAAAAAATGTTCATGTTTTACCGGAAATGCATGACCAGAAAATGCAGAAATCAATATCTGGCTTTGGTAACTTCATAACGAAAATAATCTCCAATATTTCATTACTATGTACTTTCTGTTTCCTGAGGGTCTAGATCTAAAATCTGTTACAGGAGAGGTCAGAGAAGACATTCCTTATTCTGGCAATAAAATCTCTAAAGGCTTCTGTTCATGTTAATCATCATGGAAAGCTTGGTTTCAGTACAGCAAACAAATAAATAGACAAATAAATACTGTATTCAGAGATTTTAATGAGCTCAAAGAATATTACCAGGGAAACACCCTATATGGGAATATATATAGTCCTTTTACAAAACTGTTAAAGCCACTTTTTAAGATTTTAATCCCCCACTGCTTGCATGCTATTCCATCTCCCACAAATATGTAAAATACATATAAATTAAATACAGAAATCATAGATCACAACCTTTTTCTTTCCATGTCTTCTAACACAGGAACAAAATTATTTTCACCAAAAATGAAATGAACTTGCACCTTGTCATTCTGTGTCATACTAACAGATAAAGCTTCTTGTCCCAGGTAGTGGGCTGGTAGAGTCAGCCCTGGGTACACGAGCTTTGATTTAACTATAATACAGGACAACAGATAACATGTGAGACAGACAAAACCAGAGGAACAGTGGTGGAATGTTCAGGTGTTAAAGGTGAAGGGGGGTTCTAAATGCTGCTGCTGGCATTGTGGAATTCATCACTATAGAAAACAGAGGAAAATTCAAAATTATGTAAAGGGGATAAGGATATATAGAGTTGTATCTGAGTATGGATATCTGTATATAGATAATAAACATATATCCAAGGATGTGATTGTTAGTGGTAACAAAAACATTGTGATGGATACAAAATTTCTGTTTTCTATTGGATTAGGAGAATCTTTAGTTTGATCATGTAAGACTATAGCTGTGATCATACCCTCACCATCATGGGAAAGAGACTGCTCATTTTGGGAAACTGACCATGGGACTGTTTCTTGAGAAGGCTTAAAATGAAAGGTAATGAAAGGTAAAGGAAACACAGGAAACAATTCTACAGGAAAAGCATCAGACTACCAATAAAACTCTTTATACATTTAAGGTTGCTGTTTTTTATCGATGAAGTACTAAATCTAGTCTTTCCCTCCAGTCTCTCTTTCTCTCTCGTGTGTTATCACCACATTTGCAAATGCCACTGAGGCTTGAATTCTAACCTTAATATGAAAGAGAGTAAATTTCCAAAGTTTTGTACTCAAGAGTCTGTTATCATTTAAATATCAGGGCATGTTACAGAACACATCTGTTTTTCTGGACATCTGTGGGGGGAGGAATTAGAGAGCATGGGATAGGCAGAATTTAGGATATATTGGACCGCTGTTATTCATTAATAACAGATAATATTTAAGCATTCAAATATTATGACAGAATGTAACACTGTCCTTTATATTTTGTTATTGAAATAAATATTAATAATCATTACCAAATTTTTGTCTTGCTGCCGTAGTTGCCACTAATAAACGCTGACAGTTGCTCTGCCAACTTTCTCCACATATTTCCGAAAAATTACTGATATTTACGAATTTTCTTCCATGTTCTTGAGTTCAACAAGAAATTAGCGACTTTCATGTGCTTTCACTATTTTGTTAACTGTAAAAGTATGGTGAGCACTTTGCTGGTTTAAAACCAGTCATTTGGTTTATAAAGATATCATAAAGTACTAAATTTAATCCTTCAATAACCGAATATCCTTTTTCTGTAAGAGAGTGCAGAGACACAGTGCACTGGGCTTGCATGGGAACTCCCTGCTGCAGCTCTGGGTGATTTCCAAAACTGTGTACTGCTAATATCTCAAAATTCCCCACCAATAACGAGAACAGTCATATTGTTCTATGATTCTGACTTTGTTCGTTAACTTTGTTTTATAATAGTATCAACTCTTTGACTTGTTCAAATACCTCTGCCCACTCTGAACAGACAAACAGGTGACAGTAACCAGAGACCCATTAATCTGGAATATTTAAAAAGTGCAACTGCTTGGCCTGCATTTACTATCTCATTAAACTGGATTGTAATGTTCAAGTTTCCAGCTTATGGCTGGATATGTAATTAAATAATGAATTTAATTAAATTCATGCTCTTTGGTTACTGATATACTTTGTGCTGCCAGAATTCACATGCTGTGATCACCATTTTTGAATGGCTCAAATTGTAAACCTCAGTTCTGTTTTCTACACTGTCTAGAACATAAAATCAAGGAAATGGGAAGCATATTCTCTCTAAAAGCATGATTGGTGTTTCCTGGACTGGTAAATAATGATCCCCATTAACAATTTTTTCCTCCTATTCTTCCCACTTTAAAGCATCCAAAGGCACAAACAGGAGTCATGCCAGGTTAAGCGATTGGTTGTTAATGAAACCTCTGTGTGAAGACCCTCCCTAATCTACTGAACCCTCCAGAGATCAAACAGGGAGTTAACAGAGCAGAGCAGGTTATATGTGATGGATGTGTGTGTATAAATCACTTCCTCAAAGCCAAATTGTTCCAATTCACTCAGTGGCAACAAACTGCAAAGATTCTCACAGAAATGTAACACTCCCTCCCTTCTCCTCCTCCTTGGCGAGGATTATTGGCTGAGAGTTAGAAAACCCCTGGGAATCCAGGTAATGTAGCAGCAATGCGGGAAACAGCAAGCCAAGTAGGGAATAAAAGCAAGCATGTGAGAGAAATAATCATGATTTTTGTCTCCTGATAAGCATTTTGTTGGTCCTGAGGAAGACCATACTGTTACTTTGGTTTTTGATGTTGTGCAGGTAACTTTGCTTGGATGTTCTTAAAGAAGGTAACATTAAATGAGATGTATTGGCAGAAGAACAAGTGATGAATCTTCAAGGAATTACTTATAAAATTATGGAATAAAATTCAGCTGTAAATCACAAGCTCCTAAAGGACATTTCTGACAACTGCTTCCCAATACACATTTTTTTTCTGGTTTGCTTCAGTTATTCTGATAAAGCAAGTTTTTGGAATCTGATTACATGAAGAACAGTTGTCTTTTTACTTATTAATGTCTTTCCTGTGCCTGCCTTCTCAGAGATCTTTTTAGGAATCTTAAATCTCCTAGACAAGAAAAGTTCACTGATTGCAGATTGTGCTGACACTATAACCATCTCATTTAGTTTAAGAGAGAAAATCTGCCCTTCATTATTATCCCACTGGTTTCAGCAGATCCTATTAATATATCCAAGAACTGAATTGCATCTGAGGGAAATTTTAAATGATTGCACAAATAAAATTCAGTTAAATGTGTTTCCATATTCTTTGTTTCCCATTTGAAATTATTCTTCATATGTTTACTACTTGTGTTTCTCCCTCTGTGTTTTACCCTGCTCTATTTCCAATGTGCATTTTCTTCCTTTTCCTAATAGCCCACTCCACTTATTTTTAGCTTTCTCCAGGCTCCAGAAAAAAACTTCTGAGAGAAAAAAAATCTGCTTATCACTTCTGTTTATTGAACCATTGATATTCATGGAGAGTTGTTCATTAGGAGTTTCTGCTGAATTCACACTGTAGAGTAAAGGAAGGTTGAATAGGTCATGACTGTAACTATGTGAAGAGTTAGGTTTGGAAAGAAAAATAAAAGAGGAGTGAAAGGCTCAGACTTTTACTCATTTTGTATTTTAAATTTATTTTCATTGATAACAATGAAGCTGAATATGCACATTTCTTGACCATGGTCACAGATCCAGCTTTTGTGGTTTACATCTTTGTCCAGAGAAAAAATATTTAT
Source organism: Ploceus nigricollis (assembly GCA_013399945.1). Classification (NCBI taxonomy): domain Eukaryota; kingdom Metazoa; phylum Chordata; class Aves; order Passeriformes; family Ploceidae; genus Ploceus; species Ploceus nigricollis. The sequence goes on along the minus strand of VXBC01004054.1, from coordinate 376,282 downwards.
ATGTGAGATTACTCCAAAATATGTTCCTTAAATATGAAAAGTCAGTAACAATGGAGAAAGAAATCTGAACAGGTATTCCGTTGGATAAAAGAAGCCCCTTCAAAGCATTAAAATACAGGTCATTCCTGTGAAATTCATTTCACTTAACTTTATATTACTGCAACTCGGTCACTTTTAATTCTCTTCTTACAGGTACTCTTGGGTGTGCCTATGACATCTGACTTTATAGTTGCTGTCTTTGGATTAAAATGAGTCACACCTCTCTTCTTTGATTGTGTAGAGTCTGTGATTAATTGAAATACTGACATCTACCTATGGATATCTACATAAGTCTACGATATAGACAGCTGCATATGTCTGTATTGATGTATAGACATATATATTTTGTCAGATAAATCCTGCCCAAAGCAATATATTCAGCAACCCCATGTTTTTCCTTAAACCTCTCTACATGTACATTTCTAAAGACATTCAAAGTGTAAGGTTTCCATTTCAGAGCATCATGTACTAGCAGACAAGCTTTGAGGCTTCAGTCAAATATCATTTGTAGCAGCTGAGCTTGACAACAAAAAAGCCCCAGCCCCAGTCCTGGATGTTTCTTTGGGTTTTTTTATAGTGAACATACTGACAAATCCTCTATTATAATAAGAGTATGGATGAATACAATAAACTAACACTGAAAGCCAACTGATGTCAGTCACTTCCTTCCATACATTGTGGAAAACATAAGTGTGCCTTTGTACATGACAAAAATCAGTTTGGTTCAATTTATTGTGTGGTAACTCCAAATCTTTAATCAAATCCCTGCTTACTCTTCATGCCAACTTTTGCTTCTAACTTTGAAGATTTCATTCCAGAGGTTCAGGCAGGTCAGTGCAGAGAACTATGTATTTCTCACACTTGATCAGCTGGGTCATCTATTTCTAGGGGACAGAGTGGTGGTGGTGGGAAGTCAAACAGCAGTGCAAAATAATTGCTTTTTCTCTTTTTCTATAGAAAAAAGGATTTTTGTTGAAATGGCTAAGTCTTCAAAAGGCCATTTTGCAAAACAGAAATACACTTAAAAGCATATAATCTTTAGCTGGAGGCCAGACTGGGTATGTTTCTGATTATACTGGTGACCCTCACCCTAAAATCCCTTTGTAGAAATGCCTTTATTCTAGACAACATACTGACTAGCAAATGATCTAACAGATTTCACAGCACATAAATTAAGACCTAATAAATTATTTCAAAATCAAACTCCCTAATTACTGAATCAGTGAAGCATTCCATTTACAATTGCAATTACATAAACAATTAATAACGACTGAGTAATCAGAGAAACAAGATTTGATACTTACTGTGGAAGACAAGCTAAAATTTTAAGCACTAGATAAAACTGGTAAGGACTGGTTAAAGCCTATTAATCATGGTTGGTCTAGATACCGGGATAGGAACATTTCATTTTGTTAGCTTATCTGAGTGTAAATGATATTAACCTCTTCCACTGATTATTTTATATTTATTTAGAAATGTTCAACTCTTCTATTCCTTTGCAGAGTAGTAGTTGCTAACTTTAGCAGAAAAGGTTTTTGAAGTGTAGACTATGTATTTTTATATATATATATATATATTAAAAAAATATATATAATCCATATATACTTCTTGGAAATCATAGATATGGAAAGAATAAATGTACAATTAGGAAATGTACTTTATTTATAAGTATGGCTATGGCTGTAAGAAGATGGCTACTGCACAGATTATTGTAAATTAAATATATTTATATTCTCTCATCCCCCAATGTAAATCTAATAGTGGGAATGCATATCACCTATAAAATATAAAGCAGCTCACCCTATGTACAAAATGCTGCTTCTAAAATACCCTCCTTTTGCCTAGTATTTTCCCCAAGCCCAGAAACAGAGGTCAAACAAAGATAAAAAAAAGAAAACGTAAGTTTATTTATTTGAGGTTTTGGGATATTTTCAATGAGAAAATTAAGACAGGCTTTCAACTGGAAGAAGTCAGTATTGTGTGTAGGTACAGGGTGCTTCTGTCTCAGTGCTTTGTATTCTCTGAAGCACTGTCAGTGAACAATAATAGCACTGCTGTCCCAGGACTCCATGTCTCCATGATTTCTAAGGATTACATTAAATCAAGTGCAGTGGGATGTCATCTATTTCTGCACTGCCATCTGGACAAAATACATGAAGATCTTGAAATGTAGTAATGAGCTTGTAGCAAAGGTCTTCACTGCTTCTCGTGACCCTGAGCAGCAGAAGGTTGTTTATTAGAGATGGCACTCGAATACTGAACATGCCAAAAAGCAGGGAAAGTGGAAACAAGATTGTAACTGCTGATGTTTATTGGCTGCCACATGTAGGTGTCTTCCTATGTCAGATGCTGCATTAGAGGACATGCTGGGACCTGGAGAGCCCATTTCGGAGTGTTCAAACTGTTTCAAGACTGTTTCAGAGTGTTTCAGGGCTTCTGTGACTTCTGCTCAAACAGTGGGTTCAAGCTCTGTGAGGGAACCACTGAAATCATCATCTAATGGCTCTGAATTACTCCATAGGAGAAAGTTTTTCAAACAGCCAGTTCTTTCCAGAAACTGTCACTTAAGTCTGATATATCACAATGAGATTATGAGTCAATTATGAGCTTGTTAACAGAGTTTGAGGGTCTAGTTATGGAACTAGGCGAGGTGAGGAAGGTGCTGAGAAAAGTTTCCCTTGCAATTGCTCCATGTAGGTCTAAAGGAGCTCTTGCTATTGCTCTTTCCCAGATACTTCAGATTTTCTGAGATCATGAACTGCTGTTAGAAGAGTAATAAAATAATCCATTCAGATGACTGAAACACTGAAAATTAATCTCTGTTTTCAATTGTTGGTGGTCCAGTAGTGTAGTCTTCCATATCTCAAATACAGGCTTCTTGTTCATGCACAGTCTGCATGCTTTTGCAGGCACAGATTGCTCCATACAAAAACCGAAACAACAAATAATCTTAGTACCACAAATAGCTTATTAAACTTTGCACATTCATCCTTGACGTGGTCCCTAACTATGTTAAACCTTCATGCTATCTACAAATCACATCTGAAATACTCCAGAGGAATATAAGAAATCTCATGCTGTTCAGACCAATGACCAATATGACCTCATACTCTGCTTCTGACAGTGGGAATAGGATATTGAACATCAGCCATGTCCACCTGTCTTCTTTTCATCAGTCACCCCATATTCTCTCCATCCCAATTTTCTTTTGTAACAGTAGGTGGTAGGTTTTTCTTACTTGTGAATTTATCACTGCTTGTTACACAGGCAGAAAAAGTTCTATGGAGCATTTATCAGGAAAGGACTTGGAAATGTGAATTTTACAGCACAACACCTTTCTGATGCAAAACTCCTTCCCCTTAATTAACAGCAGTGCAATAGCAAACCCTAATCATATCAGATCTTTCTAGAGTCGTCTTCTGTGATCCTTACTGAGTCAAAGCTTTATTCTGGAGTGGATGGAAGTTTAGCCTCAGCAATAACAGAGTAGTTCCAAGGTTTTCCCCTTTGTAAAATAATTTGTAGCTTTCCACATATTGCTGTAATATACATTCATTTCCCTTTTCACTCTTAGTCTACACAGGAAGCTGTTTATGTATTTTCTGGAATGCCAAGAAAACAATTACAGATCATCCTTTAGCAATTGGATTAGAGTTTCCTAGAGCTGGTTAGATTTTCTTTGCCAAATACATTCAACTTCTTTAAATCCAACTTACTAGGAAAAAACCTCGTCAGGCTGTAATACATGTTGTCTTTTCATTTTAATTGCTGGCATTTCATCAGGACTACACACTGGTCCCAATATGCACAAAGAACTTACTGTACATTTATTTGCAATATCAAATTCCATGTCTTGGAGTAAATTATATTTGTAAAACTGTTTTGTGTCATAAAACTCTGGTATATTATTTGTTATACAGTCTTAATCTTATTACATTCATTTCTTAGACTTAGTTTTAGCAGACTAAAACAGCAAGAGAAAGATTCATGCTAAAATTCAAGGAGAATCATAGCTGTGAGGCAGGGATGATTCACTTATGTCCAAGTTAGAAGGTAGTTGTTCTCCTGAGCTGCACCTGAGGAAAGGGAACAAAAACCTCATCTTCAGTTGAATCAAAAAAGACTTTATTGAATAAACTAATATCAGTAGGGACAGCAGCTGTTCAGCACCCCTAAGAATGGATTCTTCCAAATTTCTAGTAAGGAAGCACCAAAAAATTGATTGCCAAATTTGGCAGTCTAGGCCTTTGGAAATAATTTGTGCTGTGTGGATATGACCATCAATGAATAGCTGAAACAGGTAAAATTGCAACACAAACTTCTCTTTTTGGAGTGAGCAATTTCTCTGGAAGCCTGATCGTTGCTATTTTGATTGATGATCATTTGTAAAAAGGTAATGAAGATGCAATGGCTTTAATTCTTCTTGTTAGAAAGCTATGAGTAGTACATGTTATTACGTTCTCTTTTATACCAGTTAGAAGCTTAAGACTTGTTCCTGCTACATCCCCTATCCAGTTCCTCCTAGGAGCAGGATTTGGTTTTTAGCAAATTCTCAGACAGGCTATAAACTCAAAATCGATCTCAAGAGTCTCTTCTGCCTGAATTACAAAGCAGTCTGGTGCAATGTTTGAGTGATAAAATGAAACAATGAACCTAGAAGTCAAACTCCTGACCTCAGTTCCTCTGTATTTTCCATGTTACAGAATCTGCTTGAATTTTGTCTCACGGTTCCATTCCAATAGCCTGTGCTGTGAACCAGATACTGTCTCTGAACCCCAAGCATTTGTAGGATGGGTGGGGGGAACTATTTATAAATGTTTAATCAAGCACAGGAACAGACTAAGGTGTAAAATGTAGAGCTATATTTGTTTTGAAAAAGTAACAGCTAAATCTGTTTTGCCACTGTTGCATAACAATGTAATTGAGCAGTAAATTCTGCCCATTAGAAACCAAGGTCTCCACTGGAAAACTTGTGTGTCCTTAGTTTTCCTCCTTGTTTTAAACCGGCACCACAGGCATGACTGTAATCTTGGCTTTAAGGATTCCATAATGCATTTCTCACACATCTGAAATGCCCAGTGAAAACAGCAAGCTTGTATTTGCAAGAAATGCAGGAACCAAGGCTTTGTAGTTGTTGCTCTTCTTTTTTTTAATATCTAAAATATGTTCTAATCAGTCAGCTTTACCATCAGCTGTCTTTATGATTTACATATATTCTTTTTCACTGGGAAAAAAAAAAAAAAAGGAATGGATGATTACATTCTGTGCATTAATTTCACTGTCCCTAACAGAGTTAAACAAGGAGGAAAACTAAGTATAGATTTTCTTTGTAATCAGACTTCAGACTGATGTAACTGCAGAAAACAAAAGCAATCCTAAACCCCTAAAATCTACCAGACATGTCTAACAATATAATTGATCTTGTTCTTGTGATGTTTTGTTTAAATTCACAATAAATTAACATTTCTGCTTCATTAGTACCTGCTGTGTACCACTGTAAATGAGTATAGCAGCCCAGGTGCCTTGAGAAAATGAGAATATACTGTTCAGAACATACTAACAACTACATTTGAATTTATGAATATCATAATTCCTTCTGAAAAATGTGGACTGTTTAAACAAATAATCCTTTTGAAAGTGTTTATTCTAGAAAACTGTATTTTCTTTCCCAGAATATTACATGCAACAAGGGCTGATGGTTCCAGTGATTTGTCAACCACGGCATTCAAAGAGATGAGAGCTTTGAGTTTTTCCTTAGAAACTGGAAAAAAAGAGACTGTGGTAGTCAGCTAGAAAGTGCTTATGAAAACAGTCTGAGAAAAAATAAACAAACACCTTCTGCAGTGCACAGCTGAAGGTTAACCTCAAACACATTTGGATGCATGTGATTTTTGCCTTCACCCACTCTTGTGTTGAGACACCAGGAATAGACAGGTTCATATCTACATTTGAACACCTGAGTAACTCAGTACCTCAGAGTGCTGTGTATAAAATCCTAACAAGAAAGAGGTTTTCCTGCAGTCGCTGTGCTGCTGGGAGCCCCCAGGGATGAGTGGTGGCTTGGAACACACTGCAGCCAGGTGGATGCAAAGAGAAGGAATTTGCTCACCCCACTAAGTTCCTCAAAGTTCTGTCTGTGTGGGCTTTAGGCTTATTGCTGTTGCCCAGTTTGCCTCTGGAACTTTTTGCCTTTGAGAAAGAAAAGACCTAGTGAGAGATCAGCCTAAGAATACCCCTTCAGGCATGCCATTGCCTATTGCTGTCACTCCTGATGTCTGGGTGCTGGCTCCAGGAGCATAATTGACCACCCAGACTCAGACACCATGGTTCAAAGTACATTGAATAGGAGGAGACAAATAGATTTGAACATCCAGCACATTAAACTGGACAGTGTCCTGTGAAACAGCTGTTCTGCTGGCGGTGGAATTACGAACAAGGCATCCAAGAACTGCAAGAAAGAGGGATGCCTGTGAAGTTTGCTATTTCATCTTGAGCTTAGATGCCTACCTGCAGCTCTGACTTAGATGTCTCTGAAGGCTAAATTCAAAAAAACCAAAGTAAGTCTTACAAGAAGATGTCTCTTAGATGTTTCATAGATATTTTAAGCACATCCAGAGGAACAGCACTGCATGCCTTCCACATGAGCTTAGTGGCAGCAGAACTTTCTGAGGCTCTGAGATGACTGGTTTTTACGTCTTATGTATGGAAAGGGATAGAAATGGGCTAGCTCTGCAAGCAAAGGATAAGGTTACTTTGCTGCGGGGAGAAAGTTTTGGGGTTCCAGTCATTCCGTCAGTATTTCTAGGTTTATCCAATACTTGCTTTTTGTGCAATATTAAAACACTTAATGTACACTGTAAGTCCTGTCTGACCAGGTGGTTATGGGGAGATTTTGCATATCACTCATCTAAACTGTTTTCAGGTTTCATAGCCTGAAAGAGATCTCTTGTAGTGTGCATCTGGCTCCAACTTACTGTGCATAAGAACAATAAAATCTTCATAGCACTTCTGTAAGGGATATTTAGCTCATAGAGGTACTACCAGTGCTTTTAGGCATGGTCATAACAACCAACAAACAACCTCCAAACTAAATGCACGAGTAGGTCAGTTTTTTGCTTGGCTGTTTGTCCCAGCAGGGCTTTCCCCAGCTGTGAGCACCAGACCTGTGTAACTTCTGCTGCTTGCTTCAGTGATTTGAGATAAGCAGGGGATTCTGCTGTGTCCGTTCACTGTGGACAGATCATCTCTTGAGAGAGAGGAGATTCATTTCTCGTAACACTCAGGCTTCCATAAGACTCCAGGAAAACCCAATCTGTTCTTCTGTGCTCCAAGAAAGATTCATAACACCTTTAAAAGTCCTTGATGTAGGTGGGTACTTCTGGGCTACCCACACTGGCTTTTTTATAGTCCACCGAGACAGGCATTTCCAGCAAGCAATTCATCCCTTCCTAACCCATGAGTCATTCACACCCCATTTTATCACCTGAGTCCCTCACGTGCAAATGTCTGTGTTTGGCCAGAGGGCTCCCATCCTTTTGTGCCTATCAAAGTGACAGCTTTAAGTGAGCAAATGGCCCCTATCACCCGGTGCGCATTTGTAGGGAGAGCTGATAAAAAGAAGGGGTTGTGTGCCCTTTCCTCTCCATCAACACCCTGAGTTCCTACAAGTATGCTCAGGATCACCTGAAAACAGTAAAGGCTGTGCTGCTATCCCAGAAAGATATCAGCAAGATCCACATCTTGCTGATATCTTGTGTTAGCTACTATTGTCATATGAAAACCAAGCATAATACCTTTTTATTTTAGAAACTTTTATGCCATCTGCATATTTAGAACTCCTGATGTTCACTGATCACCCTTCACAGATCTGCCTTATTCTGTATCCAGTTTCAGAGTTGCTTTTGTGATTTTTTTTTAATCAAAAATCTGTGATGGCTAAAAATATGGCAAATTTTGCCAAAAAAAGGGAGAAAATTGGAGAGAAAATCAAACAAAAACTTTCTGAGGTACCAAATGGCTCCAAAGTTTTATCTAAATATGTTATTCTGTTTTGCAGTATTGAAATAATTTTAAAATGCTGAGGAATATCTTATCCAATACCAGCTGGTGTATGTAGTGCTCCTGGTGTACTCATATGCATAAAATATATAGATGGCTCTGGAATGGCATTAGTTGAAACACTTGATTTCTCTATTTGCCTATGATTTTTTGAGTGCAGTGCAATATTGATGCTGTCATTTAATGCAGACTGTCACATCAGCAGCTGGATAAGAGTTTATCACAAATAACAGCACGGTTAAAGAATGACCCTTATGATCTATATAGATTTTTTTCTTCTTTGATATATTTTTATTGAAAAACCAAATAATTTTCCCCCAGCATTTGTTAAACAATAGAATACTCCTAACATAAAATTACCACAAGGGAGCTATTTATATGTTGCCACTCTTTAAAATCACATAACTAATGGTTACAACTGCAACTTCACACTGACCTTTTTTTTCAAATTTAACCAGAAATACAACCACATAATTTGAAGCACTTTATTTAAATTGTAGCTTGTTACCTATCTTGTATAATAAAATGTTTTTAAATGATAATAATTCAGTCCTTATAAATCTGTTCCTCTCCACTCTGTTAGCACTACAGCTGCGTGCTAGATGTCAGTGGCATTCCATGCAGGCACAGGCATCTCCATTAATGAACCTGAAGCAGATGAGGGTCATCATTAATGTTTGACTGTGTATTTACAGAGGGAGATTTGATGGGGAGTATGAGCAAAAGTAATAGATCTCCCACCTTGCTTCCTTCTCCATAAACACTGCTTGAGAACAAGTGGCTTGTGTCTGACTATTCACTTAGATGGATTTCAGTCAAGTTAATGACCAAATATCACTGAATTTCCAAAGGCACATGAAATTTTCAAACCTTTTTTTCCCCTTTTATTTTCCTGAATAAAACTTTGTTTAACCTGATGCATCACAGATTTCATCACAAGCATGTCACTTACCAGCAGCAGAAAAGGACCTTTACCAGCACCTTTCACAGGTTGGTAAATGAGAGTGCAAATTCACACGAATTCTGCAGAAGAGAAGTGCCCCTGAGCAGCCACCCCGTCTCAGAGACACCTGATTGTAAAGCCACCACACGGCCACCTCAGCTGTGTGTCCACACCACCTACTTTCAAAGGGAGGGGACTGGGCAGGGAATCAGCCCACTGACTTCAGCTGGCTTTGGATTAATGGTACCTCTTTGCTACAAATCCATGAAGCCACTATGAGAAGCTTTAAAATGTGTTCCTGGATATCCATTCCCACATCTCGAAGAAGGGCAATTATTTGGTAAAGTAACTATAAAACACAGTTCTCCTTAGCCTTAGTACCCATTATGACCTATCTAATAACATATTTGTGCTAAGGGTGACGCAAAAATGATCTGTGGAGCTGTTGCTAAAGCTACTGGCAGCACGCCACTTCTAAAGACACTGGATTTGCATTTTTGCCTGCTCAATATTATTACTTCTGGACCGGTGTTTTTTCTGGATAAAATCAAACATGCCATGGAGCACAGGGCTGCACAGCAAGGTGGTAAGTACGTTTGAATCCTACCTACACTTTATTGCTCATCATGAGTGCCAGCTGGGTGATGAACTGTGTTTGTGCAGGCAGTGGCACAGGAACTCAGAAATAAATGCTCTTGGTTTCATGTGGTGTCAGGGAGCGTTGAGCTGGGGCTGAGTGGGCAGAACATGACTGTGTGTGTTCAGGGCCTGGAAGGGCCATCATGTTTCACAGATTCCCAACAACAAATTCTGACAAGTGAAAAATGTCTGATTTTAAAATGTCACACAGCGTGCCTTTTTTAAACACTTTCTGTATTTATTTAACCTAGTAAATAGGTTTATTAGCAAGGTTCCATTCTTTGTAGTTTAGGTAATGGATTTACCATATGTTTATGCTTTAAGGACTTGTGTAAGACTGCTAACACCTATTCCTCCACCTCCTGTCTCAGGGGTTAAGACCTTGGTATGTTGCAAGTTTACTGCTGTGGTCCCTTCCCCTTATATAATTGCAGTCCTTCCCAGAGTGAAGGAAATTCCCTGAGCTCTTGCTCTAACTAGCCTCAATGTTTCCCTACAAAAAAGCACTTTAAAAAAATAAAAGTAATAAAACTTTCACATTATTAACTTTTTCCCTTTTAAAAGAGGCTGAAAAATGCCATTGTACCACATTAAAGACCTCTACATAAGACTCACCATTGGCTAATGAGCCTTGTTGTACAATCTACCACATGCAACTGCCTTCAAGTGCTGCTTTTAACTTAACCTTGATGTAGTGCCAGGAATGTGCAAAGGATATACTTTGATGGCAGGGGCAGTCCCCTCNTCCCCTCCCCTCCCCACCCCCTCCCCCACCCTTTTCCATATTGATACTCTTCAAAATGTCTCTAACATTTAAATTTTACTGTTGTTTAACAGAGCAGCTACTTTATATCCTGTAAAGGAGGAATGAGTAATCATCTACTCTATAGAAATAAGCAAGTAGATCAGTTGTTTATAGTACAAATGATAAGAAATTGTTGATACTTTGTACTGGTGCAGTGACTTTCTTCCTGGAGATACAGAGCATTTCATAAGCATCCTCACAACTCCCCTGTGAAGAAAGTCTCATAATCTCTGCTTTATCACTAATAAAAGCAGTTCAGTGAATTTCCAGAAGATGACACAGAATATCAGCACCAGTTACAGGATCTGAAGAATTTTTACTTGCAGCTTCCTCTTTGATTATGACTCATTTCCTCCCATTGCTGGAGTGAATTATTTTGGTAGCAATACCACTGAAATCTGTTTAAATCCATGTTAGGGTCAGATGTGTTCTCCATAGAAACACGTATTTAATTTATATGATAATGTTAATAACACAGGTAATATTCTGAAGTAACATTACTCTTTCCTTAAAGAAAATGATTATGATACTGAAAATGAATCTTAAAATTTCCATGAAGACTATTTATAGAAATGATAATTTTCTTGAGCTTAATAGAATTAATTGACTTAATTGTTTGTCTTTTATTTCCTAGACTGCCTACTCAAAACATAAGAGCTGTTATCTAAATGTTTTACCTTTCCATAATTTGAGAATTTTGTGAATAGGAAGAGTGGTAGATATTCTTGAAACCAGACATGGGAGGTCATTCACAAAGAGTATATTCAAGGGTGAAATAGAGGACATAAAGCATGGGGAAATTAATAGTAAAGGGACAAAAATAAGTTTTGCTATATGCAAACATGAACATTTTATCAGGATCAAGGCCAGGCCAGCGGGGGTTTTAAGCAGCCTGGCCAAGTGGAAGGTGTCCCTGCCCAGGGCAGAAGGGGGTGGAATTAGATGATCTTTAATTTCCATTCTAACCCAAAACAACCCAAACTGTGAATCCATTATTCTCTAGAAGTAGCCCATGAATTTTCAATTTACCAGGACAGTGTAACTGATAGAATAACTAAAAGTGAGTATGAATTTAAGTAAATATTGAATTAAATCTTTCAAAAGCAAAGGTTATTTAGAATGAGGCTTCTTTCCATTCCATCCTCTTCAAAGTCAGGAAGGAAAGCGTTTTCCACACGCCAGCTTCTGTCGTAGTGGGAGAAAAACTGGTGCTCAATTACACAATTTACCAGGTGGCATGACTGCAATAACATATTTGAAACAAAAATAAGTGAAAACTAAGAGATTACAAAAAGGCATTTGTATCTCTTTTTTCCCCCCTTTCTATTACTGCATATTAACCACTCACTGTGATTGTCTTGCACTTTTGTCAATTCAGGTGTCTATGTCCCTTTCTAGAACAGTTTTCTAGAACAATCTTCTAACAGAGAAAATTTAATTTTCCTGATGTCATTTTAATTTTTTGTTTAAAATATTGCTAGTAGTTAGGAGGAATTTTGGCCATTTCATCATATGGAAGACTGACTATAATTGGTTGAGATGTATTAAGATTTTTTAAATATATATTTGAGTGCTTTTTATTTTTTAATTTGAACATCTATCAAGTTTTGAAGGCACTTATGAAATATTTTCAAAATCATTTAAGGTATGTCTTTTTAATGAAAATCCTGTGCTTCTGGTTTTATTCTCCAGTCAATCAGATGTTTTGCTTCATTTCAAAAATTAAAAAATATAAAAAAAGACACACATTTTTAGAAATAATAATTTTTCAAAAATAGTCTGGCTTAGTTCATATTTTGAAAGGAAAAAAGAACATCAGCTTTGAAACATCAAAAAGCCCTGCTATGGATATGTTGAGATTTAAAGTGGATATTCTCTGACCAGTGGATAATTACAGTAGTCATGAGGTGAAAATTAAGATGATGGTAGGGGCAGGAGAGAAGCACACATACGTTGAAGAGAGAGCTGGAGGGATAAAGTAAAAACTTATAAGATTGAGACTGAGATAGGGCAGGACTTAAAAAGTGTAAAATGAAGATTACCTGACCAATTTGTCCTCACACTCCATCAAACTTCCTATTATAAACACCTGGACAGTTTGGATAATTACAGAAAAGAGTTATGTTGAAACAAAATAGAAACCTTACAAGATAAAAATACATAAATATATAAACACAGCACTGTAATTTCCTGAAAAATTACCTGTGTGTGTATGGAATGTGATTTTTGATGGGGGTTTGGATAAGAATCCATATGAGCTGTGCCTGTGTTTTGGATAAGAATCCATATGAGCTGTGCCTGTGTTCCATGCAGTCTCCTTACAGAGGCAGAATTGTTTTATTTTCTCTGTTAGTGGCCCTGAGTGGTATTAAATCCCTGTACCATTCTTCCTTGCACCATGCTTGTTAATTAACTCTTCAAATCCTGGCATGTGCTAGAGATTAGTCAAGCATGATTTGCTTTGTTAATAACTTCAAGGAGAAAGGATCAGACATTTCTGTTAATCATGTTATCTTTTTGAGACAGAGCTTCATGTCATTCAATCTATGATATACTTAAAATAAAGATATTTTCTTGATGGTTGAGAAATTCTGGGGTTTCCCAGAATCCTGTGATATTTGTGGACTTCAGTTAAAAATAATATTGTTGATCTTGCTTTGCAAGGCCCAACTTGCTTTTCAAGGAAGAAAATCACAAACATCTTCTGTTCTTCTCTCCACCTAAGGGAACAGAAACCTCCACTGAAGTGTGACCAGAGAGTTTATTTGAGCTGCAGACACGTAGGGATAAGTGTCTGGATCTGCATGAGGAGAGTCCTATGCAGTTGTCAGCCAATTACCATTTCTGTGAGGGGAAAAAAAAAGTAGTGTTTAGTTACTATCTAGTAGCTTACATAGATCTTATCCTTCAGCCAACCAGGAAAGTAAATTTATGGGCTATGGGAACTTTAACAAAATCTAGGTCCTCCATACTGCTGGGGATTGTAGTATTGTGTCTAAATCCATGGTTTTCTGCAGCTCTCAATTACCTATTAGGCTCTTCAAGCTGAGTTGTTCTGAACTTGCTGAAGTTGTTTCAGTGAAGAACTACAATTTAGGAAATAATTTGCTTGGAAAGCATGTATTTGCTAAAAGAATGGAAGCTCTGGAGACTGGTGAATAATAACCAGCCACATTTCTTTCTTTTTTTTTTTTTTAGAGGACACTGTCCTTTTATAAGGAATGCCAGGCTGAAAAAATGGGAAATAGTAACTTAGATATGAAAAGGTTTTTCAGGACATCAACTTCCAAAACTAGTAGGTTGTTTAACTAAAACTACTTCCTTTTATCTGTAAATTTCTTACTCATAAACTCCTTCCTCCATAATCCTATTAAAATAGACATTAAAAGATGACACCACTTTATGATCTGTCTTGGTGTTTGATGGGCTGCTAGCACTGTCATGCATCTCTTTGTGACTGCAATGCTGAACTACAGTGACTACAGAGTTTATAACTCTGTACTACAGAGTACACTGGTGCTATGCTCAATGGTAACTGTGACTGGGAGGCTGAAGAGGAAAACTGGAAATTAGCTGGAGCCCCTGGTAGGCAGTACAAGCCTCATGATGGGTGATGTAGGAGGAGACTAAAAATAATTGAAATGAGAAGGGACATCTGGAGATCAAACTCTCTGCTCAAATCAGGGTCAGCTGGAGCAGTTTGCTGAGGGCCATGTCCTGTTGGCTTCTGCATACCTCCAAAAACCAATATTTTGTAACCAATCTGTTCCAGTGCTCGACCACCCTCATCATAAAAATGTTTTTACTAATGTTTAGATATAAACAATGCATGTCTGTTGTTGCTTGTCCTTCTTCTCAGTCTTCTCAGCACCACTGAGAAGACTCTGTCTCCTTCTTACTCCCCTCATCAGGTATTCATACGCCTCAGTGAGATTTCCCCAGAGCCCTCTGTTCTCCAGGCTGAGCAGTCCCAGCTCTCCCAGACTTACTCATAGGAGAGATGCTGTCATTCCTTAGGCATCTCAGTGGCCTTCCACTGACTGTCTCCACTATGTTTGTGATTCTCTTGTTTTGGGGAGCTCAGAGCTGGACAGAGCTCTCCAGATGTGTGGAGCAGAGGGGAAGGATCATCCCCCTCAACCTGCTGGCAACACTTCATGCAGTCAAAGATGTTCTAATGCAAGGGAACATTTCCAGCTTATTGTTCACCAGGACCCACAGGTCCTTCTCTGCAAATATGCTTTCCATCGTCACCCCCACTTTGGTGAACACAATTATTCTTCTCCAGGTGGAGGACTCACACTTCCTTTTCTCGACCTTCATCGCATTCCTGTTTGCCCATTTCTCCAGCCTGCAGAGACACACAGGGTGTGTCAGGCATTTTCCCAGTTCTGTATCATCTGAATGCTCTGTCCCACCCTCCAGATCATTAATGAGGATATTAAACCATATTGACCACAGTATTTTCCCCTAGAGCACGCCACTGGTGATTAGCCCCCAGCTCAACATTGCACCACAGGTCACAGCTTGAAACAGTATTGGAAACATGCCCTGCAAAAGCAAATTTGAAAGAAAAAATGCTTGTACAAGGGGCACAGATAAAAAAGGGAGAAAGATGAGCTAAAAATGCCAGCCTTCCTATCTGCAATGACAGCCTGATGCTGAAATATTTTGACAGCATCCTGAAAGTGTGTTCATGATCTATAGGCAATCACAGAAATCCTTGGAGTTAATGGGTGTGCTTACCACACTAAGTAGGAATAAATCATAGCAAAATTAAATATGCATTGGACTGTAAGGGAAGTTGTGATTGAGAAAAAAACAAGAGAGGACAGAGGAGACATCCTTGATTGTCCTGGACATGCATTGGTGGAGTTGTGCATGACTGCCTGTGACAGGAGGATGTGACCAGAGCCATCTGGGTCACAGCAGAAAAGGGGAGCACACCTGGAACTACAAGGAATTCAAGGAAGATTTTTTTTTTTCCTTGGCAAAAAAAAGATAGAGGGAGCATGACTGTCAATAAAGAAAATGTGGGTTTTTCACATGCAAATGGTACAATGCTAATTGCTCCTGTTATATTCAAGGATTTAGGAAAGATCTATAAGATGTATTTATAACCTAGCATTAAATATTATGATCTTGCCTTAGACAAAATGTGAACTGTATGCTTCCTGCAGTGGATTATTCACTCACAGTGTTGTACAGACATAATTCTGTCCTTGCTAAACGAACTGGAAGGACACACACCCCTCTCACCAAGAAGTGCCTTTGTCTCACAATTTCATTGTGGTTACATTTCCAGGACAGGTTTGGCAGAAAGGAAATATAGGAAAATCAGTGCAGCAATGGATGTCTGGTGTCTTCCAAAGCCAATTTTCACTCCTCTCTTTATATTACATTATAAAGAATTCTGGCAGAAGCGGAGTAAATGCTGTGTAAATAAAGGGCTCATGAAATGGAATTTTACTCAGTGTCCTTGCTAATTTTGCTAATTGCTTGCATTGTCAAGGGCCACCCCTGATCAGAACAGAGGGACAGGGTTCTCTTTCCAGTCCTGCATACATACTGTGCATAATCTCACTGGATTTTGCCTCCTCCAGTTGACATTCTTTATGTTTTTTCACAAATAAGGATCATCCTCTGCTGACAGAAAATTACCAGGGTTCAGAGGGAAATGAAGTCCAGTTTGTGTGCTCTAAACTGAACAGAGCACAAAGGTAGGCAGGACCTGTCTTTCATAGTGTGTTTTACAACTAAGGAGAAACTACTGAGACCCCCCAAACATCCACCAGTATTTAAAACCCTTGAGATGAGAATTCACATTAAAAACTGTATCAGTGCAGTGTCTGCAATGTCAGGATTACTTCAATAATTCATCTCCTTACACTGTATCCTGTTTTAATATGAAAATATTTCCATTTAATCCTGTGTTTACTTTTTGCTTTAGTTCTTTCCTTTTGTCACCATTCTGCGGATTAGCTCTCACACAGTTGTGTACACAAGCTCCCCGGATTTTCTAGGATACACAGGATAACTTGTTTACAGAGAGTTTTCCAAATCACTTTTACTCTGTGTTAGCAGAGTTGTGATCACTTGGCTCATGCCAGCAGAATGGGAATTTAGTTATCAGACAAAAGGTAAAGGTGTAGTGATTTTCTTTACTTTTGAGGCCACCAAAGGGAATGAAAAAGACACACCTTTTCAGTTAGTCAGAGTGCTCAAATGTGAGTTTTCAGGTAATGACAGTAATAGCTCACACAGAATATTTGTATCTATATTTTAAAGCTGTGTAAAGCAGCTTGAGCTGTTACTCAATGCCAACTACCCCCCTTAACCCACAGTTTGTCCCATCATAATCTAATGTCTTCAGGTCCTTGCAGTAACAGGGTAAAAAAGGCTTTGACTGAGGAGAGATCAATGCAGCAGGGATTACTCTCTTATGCACTGAAGGTAAATTAGGCAGAGAAATTATACCCTTTTGGGTTTTGTTGTTGTCTAAGCGTCAGACTTTGTTGTCAGCCAAGTTCCCTTGAATTACAACCACTTTGCAATTCACTGGAAAGTGATGCTCAGTCTAGGGCACATACCTGCCTTTCCTTTATAGATGTCCCTTGCACAGAGCACTTTGTGCCCTGTGGGATACAGGTATCATTTCTGTCTCAATACTTTAGCTTATAATATCAGACAAAAGCAGAGCTTTGGAGACTCATGACGATAAAACAGTTTCTGAGATGCTGAACACTGTCACTCCAGGCAGCTCACTGAAGAGCTCAGTGTGAAGAATACTTCAGAAATTCTGAAATTCTGTTCAAAAATGTATTTTTTGTGGGAAACTGGATTGCAGCATCTACTCCTGACTTACACAGGGGGTACATAATGGGTCTTGTAGCTGAATCCTCTTTCTTCTTCATAATCTACAAGACTCAACTCCATTTTTATATGAAAGTGCATTCCCATAAAGCAGATGGTGGGAGACAGAATTAGCGCATAGGAATTTTGAAAGGGATTGTACTTCAGGGGGTCATACCTCTCTGTCAGCTCACTGAGGGGTTTGAAATCATCCTGTAGGTATAATATTAATAGTAAGCATTGTTCATACAGATTTTGATGTTCCACTTCATGCTTTCTAGCTATTGTGCTACTTAAAGCATTATGGGTGAACAGTAGTTTGAAATACTTTAAATAACAGCTATTTCACACCATTTTCAACTGACAAGCAAAGAAAAATGTCTTGCAAAAGTATCCTGGCAACAGGGCTTATATCATCAGTGTAATTCTTGTACATGTATTAGGATGCTGTGGAACATCTCTGTGTTCAGAAAGGAGAGATGCAAATACATTTTTTTATCCTGAAGTGACAGTTTTCCTGAACTATAATGGTAACTAACCACCCAGACTGGGGTATCTGTGTAGAAAAGACAATAAAAGTCAAATAAAGTCAGGTTGCATAAGCGTTTTGTAAGACTTTATCATTATTTGAATTAAAAAGCTCATCCTGTTTTAGAATCAGCAGTCCTTGATGTCTCAGGTCTTTAAAATGCTTATGGGTGATTTAGAAGTACTTATAGAAAACACTAAGCATTGAAACCTGCAGTGAGAAAGGTGGCATTTTTCACAAAGCCTTTCCATTGGGAAACAATAGTAATTTAAGCCCAACCAACAGGGCTTATTTAGTCACAGGCAAAGTAAACAGTAGCCTACAGTGACAGACTGCCTGAGATGGCAGATGAGGACAGGCAGAGAGTGCATTGCTTGAGTAGCCAGTCTCTGCCTCCTACCTGCACAGCCTTCTGCTCTTTCGCTGCTGTCACTGAGCAAAGGATAATGTTTGTGCAGCCACAAGAGAGAAGCAGTGGGAGTAGGAAGCTTAAATTGCTTGGGTTCTTTGCAGCTTTCTGGCCTGGCACTACTTCTTTGCCTCCAAAGTGCCTTGTCCTCATTTCTGTAGCAAAATGTCAGTGTTGTGTACACTGTCAGGAAGCCTTGAAACCAAGGAAAGAAGTGCCCCAAGTAATCCCAAGTATCGAAGCAGTTCCAAGTAGCAGAGCACCAGGGAGTACCATGGGGTCTGCTAAGGACTCTAATGATTTTAAGTAAAGGAGTTTCAACTGCAATGGGTAGTGATATGGAGCATAAAAAGATATCAGATATATCCAATCATGTCTTAAATGTTTCTGTAGACTACAAAACCTCAAAGTCCCCAATATGTGACATAATTCAGAACAGAAGGTGAAAAGAAAAAAGAGAAGAAAAAAGAGTATGTGATATACAACTGATGTAACAATGCAAAACATTTGAAATAAAACTTTTAGAGGTGTTGAACAGTTTGTGAGTGTGTGTGTGTGTGCTCTGTGACACAATGCAGTTACAAACATCCCTGTATCCAGCCATGACAGGTATCACCTGTTTTCACGTACCCAACGTAAAACCAACGACATTTTATCATATATGCCAGGTAATTCAGCAGGAGTTTGCTTCTGTGTCCATGTATGATTCAAGCTGATTCAGGGGAGGCTTAGGCTGGATATCAGGAAAAGGTTTTTCACCCAAAGGTTTTACCCAGATTGTGCAAAAGGTCAGAAACTTTAGTTAAGCTTTAGGTTTTGACTGATTTTCTGTGTAGCTTAATCATCTCTGGGAATGTCTTCCCTTTCTCAGTTAAGATGGGATAGTTAAACATCTTGTGAAGCATTTGAACATGAAGGTGTCAAGGATTGTGTAGGTATGCAGAGAGCATCAGAATTGGATACATTCTTTGCATTTTCACTCAAAGTAAGAATAACAGAATTTTCTGAGCAAAAAGTAATTTTTATAAGGCTAATTGGCAGCTTGTGCAACCAACAAAATGAAAACTCTGAGCTCTTTTCATTAATTAGCCCTGAGCATTTCATTTGTAATAAACTTGTAAAGTTTAAATGGGGTAAATATGTTTTAGATCTTAAAATCCCTCTAAGTGCAGAAAGCTCTTTTTCCTCCTCTGCTTTATAATAATATGTAAATTTAAGTAGCAGCAGCGCAGTGGTGACAGCATTCCAGTGGCGGATAAATGTCTCCCTGCTGAACAGGATTCTCAGGTGAAACAGAGCTTTTGTTGACTTGAGCCTTTTGGTGTTTCACAACTGCATTTTGTCAAGATTCTTGTATGTGAGGAGTGCTTGAAGAAAAAACAGATAGCAAAGGGTAGACCACGCTGGTTTTTTGCTCTGACTCACCAGGCATTTCTACACTGCAGATGTGAATGAGAAGTGGAAGTAATATTATAGGCTTGAGGATCTAATATCAATGATCTTTAAGATGTCTCCTGATGTAGAACATTAATTCAATACAAAATAGCTTGCTTTGGACATATTTTCTTGCTTTAATTTTTAAAAGTGACAACTAAAATTGCCTTTTGTGTAAAAAATGAAGATGATATAAACCAGTTCTGTCTAGTTCAATCTAATATTAAAAGAAGAAACTACAGACATTGGGTAAAAATATGATAGGCAGTGGGATTTAAGTATACAAGTACATATTTATACTTCTGAAAATGTTTGCTTTTCTATTTTCTTTAGCATTAAAGAACCAATGTAGATAAGAGTGCTAATAACATAACAAAAGCAATGATTAGCGAGCTGAACAATTCCATTGCCACCATCCATCTGCCTCTGGCATCACATTTTCATGACACAGTGAAAAGAGACAAAGAAAACTGTCAACCAAGAGAAATATTCCACTGAACACCTCAAACACTTTTTATGGATGACAAAGACAGATGAAAAAGGGAGACAAGTGAAGAGGAAGCCTAAGGAGAGAGTTCTGCTGAGAGTCTGCTCAAGAAGTGTGTGTGAGAGAAGGACCAGAGGGTAAGACAGAGACCGAGAACTGCGATCCTCAGGCCGACTTGCTGCAGGGCGTGCTGTGTTCCAAAGGGGACCACAGGAAATTTCCTGAGGGCAGAGGCAGCAAAATATTGAAAGGCAATTATAGCTGTTTTAAGTGGATAGAGCTCTGCCAGGCCTACACAAATTACGTCCTTAAGTCTGAAGAGGAAGCAATGAGGGAAGAAATAGGAAAAACCTTGGCAAGAGTTTTGAAATCTTGCCAAGGATGGCAGTGACCCCAGAGAAAGGGACAGATGGCTAACTCAGCTCCTGATGCTAAGAAATTAGTAGGAGCAACATGACCACAAAGTTGACTTCTGCTATGAGAAAGATTTTGGGATAATCAGCAAGGTTTTTCAATCTTTTTCATCTCTTATGCTTAATTTCTTATGCTTCCAAGAAAACAGGATGGCCTACATGGTCTCTCGACATCTTCTGAAGTCCTGCATTTTTAATTTCTCTGATTTAAACTAACTTGACAATGTCAGCTTTTTTATTACAAGAAAATTAATTTTAAAATAAAGACAATTTTCTTTCATCCTGCTATAGGTACAGACCTAAACCCCAATTCCATTATGGGAAAAGAAAAACAAATATACTACGAAACATAGGAGTTAAACAAATCTGAAAAACAAATATACTATGAAATATAGGAGTTATCATGTTGTATATAGCAAAGACAAAATAATAGTGTATTTGAAGTAATTTGTATGGACTCTGAAGCATGGTGGGAGGTTGGAGGCAGACAGGACCAGCAGTGTAATATTTCCTATATATTCTATAAGCTGTTGTTTCCTTTATGTTTCCATTTTGAAACACATCTACCAAGGTACAGAAATTATTACTCTCTCAGACCCATCAGAAAATACATTCAATTTACATTCTGGTATTTAGCATCACTGAGCTGAACAATATTCGGGGTAGGGTAGGAGAACTTTGTAAAAGCCTCTTCTTGTCAAAGGAATTGCTCTCAGGTATCAATTAAGTTTCCTTTCACTTAACGGAATGAAATGTTCCATTCATTGTGCTTGACAAATCATCCTGCAAAAACTGCTTCTGAAGATGGTGTTTGATACTTTTCCTCATGTTCCTTCTCTAATGAAAGAGATGGATATTAAAAAGAAAGAGTAACAGGTAAAGATGTGTAAAAATTAGCTTTTGTTGACTGGACAAACATAAATGCCACAAGTCACACAAAATTAAATTTCCCCAAATACTTTTACAGTTCCTTAGTCCCATTATAGACAATTAATTTTCAGTAATTCTTTTTATAAATTTAGTAGTAATGACCTAAAAATATGAGAAAGCAGGAAAACATATTTAATTTCATCCTTCTGCATGGATATAGAGGGAGGTTTATTACCACTGATAAATAGAATACAATGAAAATTCTTTGCAGAAGAGAAAATGATAGCTCAAAACTGGGATTTTTTCTAGATATTTTCTTTTTTTCTGACCTCTATCACAGCAATGGTGTTTTATCAATTCTTAAGATGTTCATTTCCAGATTTTTTTTTTCCTTTGCTAAGGCAAAAAAAAAACCCCTGATAATGTTACTTTCTTTCCTAGAAAATGGTCTATCTTCACCAAGAAAGTTGCAGAATGTTACTCAGGAAAGTGTTAGAAGAACTGTTTCTTTCCAGAATGAAACTGCCTAGTGAGGTGGAAATTATAAATTTAAAAATTATCAGACAGAGAAGAACAAATTCTGGCTCTTGCACTTCCTCTGGTCTGAATACTGCAATCACCTTTCCATTACAGAAAAACTGGGTAGAAACAGCTGTTCTGATGATGTTTAAAGACAAGCTGTATCTGTGATCAGTTATGTTAGATGGTGCTTGGTATTTTTCTGTAGAGAATCCTTATCTTTGGATTCAGATACTCCAAGAGGTCTCTTGGAGCTGGCCTAAGGATCTCAAAGCAGCCTGCAATTTCAGAAATTAGGAATTCTAAGTAGCTTCTTACTCAGTGTGTGAGGTTTCTCACTGCCTTTCTGATCTCTGTGGCTCTTCTCAGTCTTCATATAAAGAAGGGAGAAAATCTAGACCTGTGGCCTTAATTCAGCAAATGAGAAGGTGTAATGCCTAGTTTGTATCATTCTGAGTTTCTTTTATTCAAATTGTTCTTTAGGGGTAGAAACCAATACATGAAATATATTAACAAAAACTCTATGAAATTGCTGGATCATTACTGAGATAATCAGTACTCCAGGCTTTGTAGCACTCCAGGCTCTCTAATTCTGACAGCAGCCTCCCTGTGTCCATCAGTCTTGCTTGTAACTGCTCTCTAAGCATAGAACTAGCAGGGACTTCTTTTCCTTTGCCTTCTCATGCTTCCATCTTTGTGAGATTTTTGTTTGCTTCACTGCATATATTTATGCATAGAGTCTGACTGATAGGCAATAAAATTACCCAGTGGAAATAAAAATAAAAAATAACTCCAGATCCCATTAAAAAAAAGCTGTCGAAATCTTAGTGAAATCACTGGTGCAAAATTGTTACATTAACAACAACTCTCCCCTGCAAATAAGCCAAGGTTGAATGCAAGTAATTAATTCTTCAGATTCTTTATCTTGTTCTTGCAGCCTTGAGATCACTTGCCTGTTCCCAGCTAGCCAGAAATCAAATCCAGTTTGTAAAAATAAACCATGCCTTTGAATGGATCAATCAAACAACTGGTTCTCTTTATTGCTTTAATTGAACCACCTTGTTATTACTGAAGTATTTCTTCTTAATTATCAGTTCTCATTTGTTCTGAATTATTATATTCTGCTTCATTCCTTCAAGAACAATTTAGAAGTATACCATGGAAAACTCAATAGGTTCATTGTGGAAAAATAATAATGAATGTAAGAAGTGAATAAAGGATAATGATCATCCCAGATATAGAGCAGTTAAAATATCAGGGAAGATTATATTTCCAAAGTAAAGCATTACTTTTCATCCTTTAATAAAAGTGTCACTATCACATCATGACTATCCCTAATGGTATTAATTCACCAAGGCTCTTCTTCAACTTTATCTGTCCTTCTGAGCTTAGACAGTCAAATGTACTTCTCTGTTCCTAACCTGACATCAAAGCTTTCTTATTCCTCTGAGTATATAGGTCAGCTGCTGTTCCAGAAATGAGTTGGTTACCTCTTTCCTGTGAGCTCCCATCTAACATTGTTACTGATAGTTTAATGAAATGGGAAAAATAGACTGGCTGGGCACTATAGAGCAATTCCAAGATATTATGAGTTTAGCTAAATTTACAGAGGGGAAAACTTGTCTTGGCTTTTACCACAGCTCAAAATAAATTCCTGACTAACCACTGCTGAAGTAGAGATAGAATTCTGTCTAAAAGGTACAACCCCTCCCAAAGATGGAGGTAGTGACATATGCACCTCCTCCACCTCTGCTTTTCTGAGAATGCCTGCCTCCAGGTAGATTAGGTCATTGCTCTGAAAGCTGTTCACAATTAATAGACAAACAAATATTTTCAGATGTTCTGTGAGGAGTATCTTTTCCATGGTCACTTGAGAGTCTGTCATCTGCATCAGGGTCCAGATTCCCAATGCTGTGGGTTGGTGCCCATTAGCTGCTTGGTTGCACTGATAACATCACTGATACAGTGCTGGGAAGGCACCAGCAGCTGCAGTGCTCCAGCTGCTCAAGTGCCCTGCCACTGGTTTAAATGTGACATCAGGGGTCACCAAATGGAATGTTAGAAGAGCTGGAATGGGAGGGAAAAGTACTGCTGTGCTGTTCAGTCATCTAATTTTCTGTCTGTAGAAGTGATCCAAACATCTTTAAGTACCTCAGATTTGATTGTTCCACTGCTTACACCAACACTGAACTTGCTGTGACTCAGTACTCATAATTTCTTTGCTAATTTGGGATTTTTGGAGACAATGAACTTTGCAACATATATTCTTTCTCTCTGAGATGGACTTCTTTATTTTTGATCTCCTTCCACAGGGACATAAATTAAACTAAAGCTGTGTTTTTGTAATGCTTCAGAGTTCCTCATTGTGGACACTCTGAAGGTGACTGACCTGCAAGGAGGTACTTCTCCTTCTGGGAGCATCCTGATGGTGCTTATGGGTCTTTCCTATTTGAGATATTCTATGATCCCATAGTGCTACCTCTTTGCTTTCTCTGTCACAGTTAACTACACAAATAACTTGCTATGTATTTTCCAAGCTGAGGAAGCAGTTCTCTTCCTAAAGTTGCACATCAGGAAAACATTTCTTGACAGTCATGGTAATTAGTTGCCAATGAAAAGGCTTTGAAGGCATTTGATTCACTGTCACTGAAGGTCTCCAAAAGTAGATAATGTACAAAGAGTGAGAGACATAGATACAGTCCCTTTCCTGCAGAGGGCAGAGGGAAATGATCCAAGCCCATCAGGTCTTTTCCATTTCTAGTTGATATAATTAAGTCAGGAAAATAATTTCCCCCCCCTCCCCCCACAGCTAACTGGATTTCTGGGAGGCCTATGTTTCCCTTTCTCTCACTTAGATCATTAACTGTTTGTTTTCCCTTCCCTGTGTACACAATTAAATTCCATTGATGTTAATGGAAAATACATGTGCAAAGAATAATAAACATATAAATATTTGGATTCTGCTAACACTCCTCCCTAGGGCATAATAGTAAAAAAGTTATAGGAAAATACATTTGTGCAAAAGAACCAGAAGCACAGAAGAAGCAAATTTGATGTCTCTTTTTCCCCACTGCAGTGAGATAAAGAAGCAATGGAAAGTATCTTTTCATTCTCTTCAGATAAATCTGTTCACATAAAAAATAATAGACATTCTAGTATTACTCCAACAACTGTGTTTGAGGAACATGGCTTATTTCTGCCTAGCAGGGCTAGATATGACATTGGTGTACTAGTCAGCTTCTTAAAAGAAGGAAAGGCTGTTCATTAGGGGCCTGGAAAAGGCAGCATACAGAGAAATGTTTATTCAAAAATCTTACTGAGATGACTAAATTAAGAGCATGGCCAACTTTTGCTTAATCTGGCATCAGTGATGAACAAGATAACAGTGACTTCAGTGACTTCAGAGGATCCGAGGTGAGAAGAATCCTCTTGGAGTGGCAATGTCTTAAAAGCCATTAACAATGTATGGTGTGTCTCTCTGTAGCATCACTGCTACTTTATCACAACACTTTAATGGTATCACTAATATTCCAATTTTGGCCCTGTTTTTCTGCTCTTATTACACTTGGCCTTGAAAGTACCATCTATGTTAGCAAGGCCAAACCGTATAAACTATTGGCATCCCTGCATCTTTAAGGTTCCTTCCAACTCCAAAGCATTCTATGTTCTGTAGTTCTATGGTTCTATGAGCTATAGGAAACCACGCATGAGATGGTTTAGTTAGGAAGGTCTTATTCTATATGTCTCTGCAACCCCCTCTCCACCACCGTATGAAGTTACTGAAGATCTGCAGCGTGAGACCAAAAGCTGCTATGACAAAGTGGCACAGAAAGTGGAGACTGAGTAGAGACTGACAGTGCCTGAGAAGGTGCTGGGACTCGTTAAACCCTCTAAATCTAAATCTGATCTTAGGGGACCGTGTCCCATGCCACAAAGAAGTGAAAAATAAGCACAGAAGCATCCTTGCCAGTATGATTCAGGGATTACCATACCCAGACAGAGCTGGTGATCTGAGTGTGTAAACAAGCTGGACAAATTTTCCCATACAAATTAATCACTGGAGAGAATGCAATATTCCAGGGACATCAGAGCAACTTGACTAGTTCTGGCCAATATTCTGCATCTTGGGAGAAGGTGAGTGTATCCTCACCATTCATCATTATCTTTGAAGCCAAACCAGGAGATCATCAGAACTCACAAGAACAGAAAGAGAAGATCATAAATAAATTGACAGCAAGACCTGTGCATTCAGCAAAAAACCAGAGAGACCAGGTTTCATTCCAGGAGTCAGCCCAAAGGCAGGTGCTTTCCTGCTCTGGGGGCTCCTTGGGAAAGGGTTTGTATTTGTGTGTCAGGGGAGTGCAGGGGGTTTGCTGGAGCGGGGAGGCATATGGCAGCGTTCTGCCGCACTAATCTCCCGACAGGGCAGCGTCTATTAAGGAGCCTCTGCCGCTTGGCTGCATCTGGCAGCTGTTCCTGGGTGCCCTTGGGCCCTGGGTCCCCCCAGCACACACCGAGCCGGGAGCTGTGCCGAGCCTCCGGCACCTCCGTCCCGCTGCCTGCGCCGCAGGAGCAGGGGAGCCCGCCCTCCTCCGCCGCCGTCTGCAGCGGGACAGGAATCATTTTTTTTAGAAATCCTGTAGGACTGCATTTTTTTCCAGGGGAAGCTCAAGCTAGCATGGATGTAAACATTTGTAGCAGCATGTAGCACGTTTGCTTTGTATCCACTGAAGCCTCTGGAGTGTCTGGCTGAGTGAAGAACAAGCACTTTTCTTTAAATTCAGAAATCTCTGCCATGGCAAAGTTCTAACTACCAATATGCCTGTCTCCCCTAGGGCTAGCTACTGGCAGCAAACCCATTTCGTTCTCTTTTGTCATTTCCCTAAACCCACCCTCCTACAAATCAGCCAGTGGGGAGAGGAAGGTCCTGACACTCCTTTTCCTGAAGGGGCAAAACCAGTAGGAAATAGCTGAGCAACTTTGCGGCCCTTAGGCAACCGTAATTCCCCAGAACACCCCCGGTTATTATAGTGATGATTAGCAAGCTATGAATGTTCCTATTTCGCATTTTTACTTTGTATCAAATCTGTAGATATTTCCCCCCCTTAGGAAAGTCAGAGATGTGTGAAATTGTGAAGAAACACTGAAAATTGCAGAACGCTTTCATCAACAAGGACATTCAGATAACTACAGAAATAATAAACAGCTTTCTGGACAACATTATTTAAATCACTTTGGCAGTGTCCCATCCTTTTGAAGAGGGGTCACAGGCTTCCTTGAGTGTGCTGAAGTATTACTGCAACTGTAACTCTCCTTATGAACTTGCATGCTTTCAAAACAATCTCAGAGGCATTCCGCATAATCTAAGACGTGTTCAACCTTAAGAAAATTATGACTAGTACTGACTGCAATTTCAGAGAAAGAAAAGAGGGGGAAAGAGCAGAGTTGAATATTCCAGAGAAAGAAAAGAGTCAAGGGAAAAGAGCAGAGTTGAATATTCATGGCCAGACTCCTAATCATTAAAGGAGTAATTTTCAGTTTTATTTCCAGTGGTTTCTTCAGTGTTTTAAAGAACTATCTACTTAAAAAAAAAATAAAAATAAGCAAAAGTTTGTCAATGCTCTCCTAGAAGCTGTGTCTTGTTTTCTTGAAGTAAAAATTCAGCCGATCTTTAAGATCCATTCCAACCCCTTCACATTTTATGATTCTGTGGTTTTACAGGGTTAGAACTAGAGGCAAACAGGAACTCTGTGTACAAGCTACTTGACCTAGTATACCCATAGAGACTGAGGACATAGCTGGTTATTTATTTCTCCTGAAAAGTTCACTGGCAAAGCAAGCAAATTAGAAACACTTTTTGTCAGTATTTTCTAGCAAAAAACCCCCACACCACCTGTTCCATGTCCATTCCTTGCTCTTTTTTGACAAAGTTGCTGCTTGGTTGTGGGAAAGGGAATTAAGAGGGTAGACAAAGATTGGCAAAACAAAATAAAAGTCGGAAAAAATGGATACTTCTAGCACAGAAAACACAATCTAGCCAAAATGTTTCTTTTCTTCCCCAAATCACTTCTACAACCAGTTTTGAGCCTTCTAGTTATAACAGTACATAAAGACAAACTACTTATGCATGTGCATCCCTCTTCCAAGTTGTTGTTTAGTTTAATTCTTCCTGGCTTTTAGCAACCATAATCTCCTTTAATTGTGAGCCTTCCTTAATGAAGACTATTCTTGAAACTGTCATTTAAAATAAGTCATTAATTGTTTTCCACTCCCCATTAAATATCATAGGAAGCTATACCATTAATTCTATCACTGCTAAATCTCCACATTGCCAGATGCTGAAGCAGAATGGGACTATGGATTACAAAACATATGGATTTATTTACACTAGGTAACTTCTTTATTAAATATCTTAACACAGTCATTACTGAGACTTCTTTCCCAAGCTCCTGCTGTCACACTCTGCTCTGCTCAGGAACACACACCACATCTGCTTTTCACATATGCTTTCCAGCCCCAGTCCACCCACATGGGCCCCTCTCACAGCAGTGTGTGCCCCTCCTCCCCAGCCTCAGATGCAAACACACAATGGGGCTGCAGCACTCACAGCAGTGCAGGCGGTTCAGATGGGCCCTGGCTGCCTTGGAGGATGCCACCCCTGCTCTGGTATCCCTGCTCTGCTATCCCAGAGGCTCTCTGGCTCATGCCAGCTGTGCAGGGTCCTCTCTAATAGCAGTGCTCCCCAGAGGCAATACAGCTTCTCCAGCGTAAAACTGCCAAGGCAGATTTTTCACTGGTGACCCACAACTGGGGGTTTCTAACTCGTTAAAAAGAAGTTTAAAAAGCAAGCCCACACCTTCTGCTCTCCTTTTCTTTAAGCCACAAGAGCCTGAACTGTAGACTAATGCTAAACACAGTCCCTTGGTATTGTGCAGTAAGAAAAGAGAAACACCCTGGGATGAACTGCCTGTTTCTCTTTTCTTGAAAACTGCTCAGATACCTTTCTGAGCAGTGTAAGAAAGGTGCCCTCTGGAACAGATAGATGGATTTTTCTGAAGCTTTCAGTGCATCCTTAGTCTGCATAGGTCTGATTTTCTGAATGCAGAGCAGGCTTGCCCTTCCCCTCCCCATGAAGTTTGTTCTTCTGCAAACAGGTAACCAGTAAAAAGTGAAAACTATTCTTAAAATGTACATTCTTTGTTTCCTACCTGTCTCCTTTTTCCATAGTTACAGACTGTCTTTTCCCTATGGGCAGCATGTTTTTGCCTGATTTTCTGATTCTCCAACCCTTCAGTGATAAATTTTATTTTTTTTTATTTCTGGGTTATCGACTTTGAGCCAAAAACGTATGACCTCTTTTTTCTTTATTAGCAGAAAACACATATTGTAACAAAGGACTTTTGAAACTGCCTCCATAGCAACCAAGGATTCTTTATAAGAGAGGTTGTTCAAGATCTTCTCATTGCTTAACAATATGTTTCAAACCACAGCCCCCCTTCTGATCAACTAGATTTACAGTGCCTATCTCACCACTGTCTCCCCACATGTAAATACAAAGTAATGCACTCTAAAATTAAGAAAGAAATAATTAGGGCTTTTTACTAAGAACCTTTTATTTCCCGCCCCCCCTCCCCCCACCTTTACCCTCTCCTCAGTGGCACCAGTATGAACTATTTCTCCCTAGTGCACCTCTTTCAAACCCCCTTAGTCCAGCCATTCTCAGGGTCAGAGTACATTGGTTCTTGTCTTCTGTTCACAAAGTCTTCATTTAATCGCAACCCAGTCTGGAAGTCTTCTCTTACCTGGTTCCCCACCTGACCTGGGATTCAAGCCAGGTTCTACTCCTTCCTCCACTCACAGTTTAGTTTCTTACTTTGCCCCTCATCTAACTTCTTATATCCACTCTTAATTTTCTCTGGCCCCCACTCCCTGACTCTTGCTCCCATTCTCAGCCTCCGCTTGTCTGGCTTCATGAGCTTTGCCTCCCTATCCACTAAAATCCAAATGTCCAGATGGAAAATTGTACTAGTGTAATTACTCTTAACCTGAGTTCTTCTTCCCTGGTTGCTCTGTCTAAGGGTCCTGCTTGATCTAACAGCCTCTTCATGCTGACACCTTTTTTCTCAAGCAGTGCAATTCTTCAGTTTAATCAATTAAGTTCACTATTGCTTGAACTGCCAGAACACTCTTGTTAACTTTTATCATTTGTAACATTACCAGCATGGGTTCCAATATGGTTTTACTTACAAATGTCTGGTAGATGGCAGCTCCTTCCTTACTATCAAATAAGCAACAAATGTCTTTTGCCATTTTATTAAAAAAAAAAAAAAAAATCTTCCAAATACAGGCATTGCAGGCAAGTATTTAAACTTTGACAGAGTGGATATTTCTTGTCTCCAGTCCCCTTACTCCTATAATGTGGATTACTGAGGCTTAGTTTTATAATATTATTTTGAATGTGGAGAAGTCTTCTTTACATGTACTTCTATTAACACATCTTGGCAGATTTGAGCAGAGAACACACAAATGAACAGTGATAGTGTTCTTCAAATGGGAACATATAAGAGAGCCAAATGGGGCTTAACAAGAATGTAGGTATTAATGATGTATGTCTATACAAACCCAACCAACATGACAATATAAGTTGGTAATATTAATTAATTATTATTAAATAAGTGTACACGTACACTTACGTACATCAAAACAGCTTTGCAGAACACCCAGGTAATATCAATAAGTTATCAACAATAGCAGGGTCCAAAAATATTGACTGAGAATTAGAATCAGCATCTAACACAGAGCAGATGTTTGCTCACAGGAGCATTGGCGTATCAACATCAATGGGCTTCCGTGTGGAGCAGTAACCATTTTTCACTGGCAACAAAGTTGTCACTGAGCTGTGCTCGTGGTGCTAACTGATACTTCCACGCTGGGCCCTCTTCATAGGGGGTTAAAGTGAAATGCAGGATACAACAGATTTCCAGAGGAAATTAATTAATTCAAACCATTTACAGCATGTTGATGAGGTTAGGTTTGCAATGCTGTCACTTAGCTTAGATAAAAACACATACATATTTGGCTGATCCAGGATTTAGTAAGGGAGGGAGGAAAAACAAAAATTTAAAACCTTCTAGTGCCAAGAGGTTTTTGGGCTTTTTCCTCCCCGAGCAAATAAACACATTGTCCTGCATGCACAGATAGTTGAATTTTACTAAGTTTTAGAGTAGTTTTACAAGTTTTCTTGAGAACACTTGTCTCAAAATGTCCCAAATTATAATTTATGGAAATAACAGGTACTTATATAATTCCCAAAAGATTTAAATCTTCACATTTTAAAGAGCATAGTCTTCGAATTCTGCTTCCTACATTCAACTTCTTAAACAGATCTCAGTGAAGACAATCTCATGTCATTTGTAAAGTCATTTCAGCTAATGGAAAGAAGATGCAAAGAAAAGAAGACAACTGAACCATCACATCACCTTTTCCAGATTAAATTATCTAATGAGAGTGAGAGAAAGAAAGAAGTGTTAACAGTGTTCCCTGAATGCTACAAAGTACTTGAACAGACTTCAATCCCTCTAGGAAAAAAACTACATGTACAAGGAGGTACCCATTCTGCCATTTTGATACACCTTTTGTGCATCTTCTGTTAGCCCAGTATCACAGGCATCTCTGGTGTCACCTGAGCAGTGGCTACAAAGCCACACTGGCACAGTTAAAAACTATTGTTTCTTCTCTTAATTTGTCTGTGGAGCTTTGGACTGGATTCACACACAGTAACAGAGCTGTAAATTTTTTTCCTCTCAACCTTTTTCATCACACTGTTTCTGTTTTTTACCAACTGTGTATCTGTACATCCATATAGTTGAGTTGTCTTTCACTACTCTGACACCTAAACAAATAACAATCTTGAAATTATTACTTCAGTTTTTAGAGACCATATTCAAACCTGAGAAATGGACTTTTGGGTGAGATAAAATTCATTAGTTACTTTTTCTGTCAAATAAAAGCTGTTAAGAAATGAAATCTTAGATGCATTTTCAGCTCTTCATCTCCCAGCAAAACCAGAGATGTCAAAGAAATCACTTGTTATTCTCAGAACTCTGCTGCTGGAGTACAGGAGCAAAGAAATGATCCACTTTGAAGACCAAGGCCATCATTTTGGTGTGAAACCTAGGAGCTAGTGAGCTTGCATGAGTCTGTAGCAGCTGAGTCATGAAAAAAAACAGGCTACTGTTTAAACCTGCAAAACTCCATTAATTGTTTCTACAAGGAGATTTAGAGAACAGAAGGTGCTGTACACTAGTCTGGATGGCTTTAATTGCAATCGCTTACTGTCAGATCTAATTAGAAGAAACATGGTCCCATAGGAAGCTAGGTGGAATGGAAAAGAGGAAAGGAGTTTTTGAAGTTGACTACAGCTGGTTGCTCTTTAGAGTTTGATGTTCTCTATTTAAGGCAGAATCTACCTCCATAATACCAGGATGGTGGTACTGAGAGCATATGGTTTATCACTCCAGTAGTAAAGAAGCAAGAGGCTGTGAGATGCAGTGCAGAACAGTAAAGACAATATGAAAGACAGAATTATTTAGCAGTTGAGTCCTAAGAGAGTGGAAGTGATGCATGTGAGTACTGTCCTTGACATCCCATGAACTCTATACCCTGACAGTACTCTTAATCCAAGATAATATGAAGAATTTGCTGAGGCTCATCTGCCCCAGTGGCTACTGCTTCATGCTGATGTTCATCCATGTAGGAACTTGTGATAGTGCCAGGAATAATACTGAAGAGATGAGACATCATACATCTCCGAGAAGGAGGGTGAAAGACCTGGACTTGGATGGTATTTATGTTAGATCTTCTGGGAGTGGGTAAAAGGCTGGAGAGAGCACAGATCCATCCTGAAGAAGAAGACACTGATTAACGCGTGGTGTCATTGGGAGGGTTTCAGACTTCATACTCTTATGTCTAACTTGTTTTGAGCAAGGAAAATTGCTACTGTTACGTGGCAGTTACCACATTTCATGAGTATTTTAGCAGTGGTTCATAGTCAATCTGGAAGAATATATCCAATTTTATAATAAAGGGTCTGTCCTGGATTAAAAACTGTGCCAAGTTTTTTGTGATAGTCAAAAGGCAAGAATATAATAATTTTATTAAAGTTGCAAATGACGCAAGATGGACAACCTTTGAATACATAGTAGAATAGAATCCAAGTTCAAAAATCTCAGAAAGTCAGAGAATTGTAGAATTTTTCAAGTTGAGAGGGTTTTAAGGATGTTACCTGTCCAGTCTCTGGCTCATTGCAGACTATATCATTAGGTCAAGCTGTTCACAGTCTTTCAAAAGCTCCACAGAGAAAACAGACACAGTTCTAAAACGACACACAGAGAATTCTTCTCTGTAAGTAAAAGCTGAAAAATATCTGGCTAAACAAAAAGATCTGAGAGTTACTGTGGCTCACAAGCTGGACAAGAGTCAAGAATGTTATGCCTTTCTGAAAAAAAATAGTAAACAGGAGTGTTATCTCTAATTCAGCTGAAATATTTGCTGTATTTGGCACTAGTGAGGTGTCAGCTGGAGCACTAATGTCTGATTTTGTGCACAGCTCAGGAGGGATGTTGGACCAGCTGAATAATATATTGTGATTACAGCAAGGGTTTCTAATTAGCACAAGGGAGATTAGATCAGATGACAGGAAAAAGCCCCTAACAGAAAGGTTAGTGCAGCACTGGAATGCATTGCCTGGGCAGTGAAGATTATCACTGGAGATTATCAAAAAACAAGTTGGATGAGAACTTGTCAGGAATGACATAGAAATATGGAGATAGAGAGGGATGAGATGGCCTGTTAAGGTCTCTTTCAGGCCTCCTCCTCCTATCTGTAATTTCTAAATTTGTCATTCAGATTTGGTGAAGAATTAAACTCTGTGACAATGTGTTGTTAAGATACATCACTTGGAAACAACATCCAGGTTATTTCTTTCTGATCTGGATCCAGTCATTCCTCATACATGTCTGGTGCCTGATCTGCTTAAGTACAAATGATGAGATCCATTAGCCAAAATATTTCAGCTCACTTACTTCAGAAGATACAAAGTGCTCATGTGAGCATCTCTGTAAGCAAATTTAAGTGGGGGTAATAAATTCTGCCAAAGATGCAGTAATGACCAGCTGGATGTGAGTAAATGGCAACCTTTTTTACGGCCATACCTGTTTGAGTAGTCCACATCTGCACACACTCTTAATGACGGCTTGCAGATTTTATGTGCACTTTAGCACACTGGTACAAAGCAATTTGGTATCCTGTAATGGAAAAAGTACTCATCCTTTTGCAATAGTGGGCCCTTTTTTATTCACTAAAAATCAAACAGCTCTGAAGTATTATAGCATTCACTGCCTAAGAAGTAGAATTAGAAATGTAAAAAATTGCAGCACACCTCCTCAGATTTAGAAGAAAAAGTAAACCTTTTCTTTCTGGAATTTGGAATCTTGGGTTCTCTTTCTGGGTTATTTTCTTTTAAACCAACTCTGAAGAAATGATGCTTCCCAGTGGCTGGCATAACTCCTTGAGAGCTGGGAATTCAGGGTTCTCTTCTAGGGGCGGTAGTTGACTTAATCTGGGATTTAGGCCAAGTGGCCTAATATCTATTTGCCTTTTCCACAGCTTTTAAATCTTCAGTACCCTTTATTCTTTCAGAGAAAGAATGATAGAAGTTATCTGAGAAAGCAGAAGTTGCTTGTGGTGTTTTTCTGCTCAAACACAGAAGTAAGCACCACTGCTTACTAAAATCGTAATTTTAGTTAGTGTCATACTCCATCTCCAGCCATACTGCTAGCCCAGTCTTCTAGATCACAACTAAAACAATTTTATTATTTGTGTAGAACCTTGTCCTCAGTGAGATGAATATAAATGAAATTCATGTTTGCTACACTGATTTCAGCTTTTTCACCATTTATTTTCTGTGACCCCAAGCCAGGTTTGTATAGACTGAATTTGGAATACACTTAGGGAAACAGAAGAAAACTGGAAAGAAAAAATCAGAGTAGGAGGTAGTGATAGAAATAAGTATAAATCTGTGCTAATAGATATCACTAATTACTATTTTATTGTTATTATTATATTATTTTCATTCATATTGAAATCATTAATAACACTTCATGGCTATTACTGTTAACAAATGTAACCAGACCTGGAAAACATATTGTCTGATAGTAGCAATAAAGGAGTTTTACTTATGTCTTTTTGAAAAGACTGTTAAAATGGCTTCTATAGTAATAAATAACTTATGTGAGTTTCCTGATTTTATTAATTTTTATAAAAATTAACTTCATTCCTCATTAAACATAAATAATCAAAACAATATTGACAAAAACTACCTTAAACAAAACACACAGAATCAATTACATGGCATACTGCAGATGTTTAACGCTTACAAATGTAGCTTATCCAACTTTGGAGGGCTCAAATTCTACTTTTCTCAGGAAAAAAGGTGTAACATTATCATGCAGTGAATAAAACTGTGTTTCAATAAATAGCAACATAGGAAAAGCCAAAGGGCAAGCAAAAAAAAAAACCAAACAAATAACCAAACCACTAACCTAAGCATCTCTGCTTTCTCTTTTGTCTTATTACGAATACATATATGAATAATAAGAAGCACACCTGACACTAAAGCCACTTATAGCCCAACTATAAATGACAACAACTAATTTTACTGGTACAATTAAAAACAATGCTAAAGTATAATAAGAGATTTTCAAAATAACAGTCACCAATGAGTGCATTCATTTAATACCATGAAAGTAAACATGCTACCAGTGTTCATACCTATAAAACTTTTGTGAAAACTTCACATTTAAATGAACAAGCAGAATTTCTTTGGCCAGTGCCTTCTGCATCTTTCGGCATAAGGCCGGAAAAACTTAGTGGGTCATAAAGCCCTGTTCCCTGTTGTTATAGGCAACAGAAGCCTGTTTATAAATTCTTCAAGACTCATTATAAAATTGGCTAAGATTTCTCACCCTCCTGCTTCTGGTTGAAAGCTGTTCCTGGTATTAGAAATCTCCTAACTTGCAGTTTAAAAGTATTCATTACTGCTTCACACCATTTTGCTACTGTGCCAACAGTATCTATTAACTTAATAGCTCTTTTTTCTCTCTGGTGGTTTGCACCATGTTTGCTTGCAGATATTTATGATATTTCATATATATTATCCCCACTTTCATTTTACAGATCTGTATAGAGGTTATTCTCCAAGTTTATTCTAGTTTAAATTCACAGTCTTTGAACATGGACTGGATCCAGTATTTCAGAGGAGAATTTTCTAGCACCTTATATAATGACATCAACACGTCTCTATTTCTATCACTTTGCCTGAAGCATACTAGGATTATTTTTGCCTGCTTAGAGTCACATGACACTATTTGACAGAATAAGGATATTCAGGTCTTTCTTGCCTTCTGCTATTTCAAGATGATGAAAACTTATTTTATAGAAAATTCAATTTAGAATGTAACTTTTGATGATAAAATTACATCCCTTACTTGCTCTTCTCTGGGCCTTCTGGGGTGACTAATAGAAATGATAGTGGTGATGGATGGACATTAACTCAGAATATCTGGAGTTGGAAGGGACCCACAAAGATCATCAAAGTCCAACTCCTGGGCTGTACTCCTGTTCTCAGTGGTGGAAGTGCCTTAGATAACTGAGTTGGCCCATGTGACACAGATTTCTTCCTTGCTATGTCTTGAAGAACTACCTGCAGTACAGTGTGGTTTTTATGGAGAGGCCCTGTTAGTCTCCTAACAATATGCACAAATTATTTTTATATAAAATGAATAAAATTAGGCACAGAATAGGACCCTGAGAAATTTTGTTACAAATCTCATTTAATCCCAAATTTTTAACCAGTGCTTCTTTCTCTGTCTGTCCAGATTTGTTCACATTCAATTCTTCTAACTGTTCTCCCATTGTAGTTTCAAGTACTATGTGTACATATGATTTTTCCCCTCATTTTAGAAATAACCTGAAAATTGGGTTCTTTTTGTTGCTTGAGTACAAGGGTAATTCTTTGAGATCTGTAGTGTGGGAGACATAGCAACTAGTTTTAGTTACCTAGGATATAGACATTTATGTGTCATCTAGTCATCCTCACTCCCTTCATAGTTACTGAGGAAAAAAATTAGCACACTTAATGCACTTAATTTCAGTATAAACTGGACCAGATGAGTCTTGCCCTTATATCCCTGTAATGACAAGCTCAAAGAGAATGATTACCTCAGGTGTAGATGTCTCCAGTTGATAATTTAAGCTGGTGGAGAAAATTCTTACTGCACACTTTTAGGATATCTCAGTTTTCTAAACAGGGTGGATTTACTCAAATTGGTCTTCTGAAGAGTCCCACAATTTCCTCCAGAGCAATGCCTTAAAGATTGTTTTAGAATAGTGGGAAACAGTTCTACTGGAGCCAATGTTTAATAAAAAATCTTGGATAAATTCAGTGTGATTATGGAGTCCAAAATTATTTCCACAATTGATTCTGTCCTTCATCTAAGGGTAAAATCAACTGCCCTTGCACACAACTCAGCTGACATATCTACTCAACTGACCTTTTAGTAATATATAGGTTTATATGTATATCAAATAAGAGGGTATTAGCTGGTGTCTCCTAATCAACGGAGATGAAAGAGATCAGGCCTCATGTATAAATGAGTTCTGTAACTTTCCTGAAATTTACAGATTTACATTAACATAAAATGGGTGTAGCAGATCAGAATAGTTCTTTTGCCAATAATAGCACATTATGTGATGACTACCAAATAATTCATCATCAGTTTGTACAACGTAGTTACAAGTAAATGAGAGGAAGTTTGGGAATTATGAAGAATAATTGAGGATATGTATACAAAAAGCTGTGGTATTTCAAAGATTCTAAAATGAATTAAATAAGAAATAATTCTAAATTGAATTTTGCAAATATATCAAATTAAGCAAAGACTTTCCTATATATTGATTTCACACATTTTAGAACTTACTCTGGCTGATATTCTGGAGATATATTTTTGCATGTTCTTGTAAGATGGTGAGATATATAGAAAACAGACTGAAAGAGATATACTGAGGACTGCACATACACCTGTGAGTATGGAGCATGGGAATAAGACCTGTTCCATTATGCATTGTAGGAACTAACTGTAGCTGATCCATTTTTCAACCATTATTGAAAATCTGACACTGTATTCATGAGAGCTCCATCTGTTCTGGATTTCTGTGTTCCAGGAAAATTATCTTTTCCACTTCCCACAACATACTTCAGCTTTGTAAGCTAACCATACCCTATCCTTTTGTGCTGAAGCAAGGAAATAATAAGAATAAAAGTAAAAATTAAAAAAAATTAAAAATAAAACTAAAAATAAAAAAGAAAAATAATAGAAATAGAAAATGAAATATTACCTTGAATGTTACAGAAGTAAAACAGGTAAAGTTCTTGAAGTGTTCTTTGCATGGAAAGTTTCTCAAGGCAGAAATATTTTACTCCTTTGACATAGTGCATCTGTTATGCAACACAGTATTTATATTCCTAATTCTACCTGATTTTTTGTTAAAAAGGAACTGCTTTTTGGAACAGTAAAGCTACTGCTGTGGTTTTTTACCCCAATGTAGAAAAAATGCCATGTACATAGATTAAACGAGTGTTATCCATTCCCAGCCACAGAACAGAGAAATGGTATCTTTTACAGACTTTAGAAGTTTGCATCTGAGACCTAGCTTCTCTCTGAAGCAGGAAAAAGAAACTAAGAAACAGTTAAAAAAAAATCTCAGTTTCTAGCCCTTGCTCGCTAGTAAGTTTACAGAGTTACAGGAAACAAATAAAACCTCTTCTTCAAACAGACTTTTAAATGCAAATTTTAAATTGTAAATTACCTTATAATTTGGAAATCAGTGTCATTCCAGCAGGTGGGAAGGATTTAGGCATCACTGGAATGCTGAAGATGAAACTTTCCAGACATGCTCCTGTCAGGTAGATTAATATTTGACCTGAAACCTTCACAGTGCTCCTTTTGCTTCCTGCAAACCCTGTGGTATCAGTGATTATGCTGAGATCGCTTAACCTGAGATGTCAGGGGCTGATCTGTTGATGTGAAAAATCTCAGGAAAGAAAAACAACCCCTTTTTCAAAGCAGCTCATGTATCTTGCCTGGAAAACAGTTTTATGAAGGGAAAAATAAATGATTTATCTTGAAAATAGATCTTGATATCTAAGAGTTAGCACAGAAAACTTAGATGTTGTCAGAGAGGTAACAAACTCTGGGATGCTATAGTGTTTACTGCTTCACAGGAGTTTGCTCAGGAGGCATACCAGAAACACTAAATTTGTTCAAACTTGATAGAAATTTTATCTTATAAAGGGAAAAGAACAATAGCCAGTGTGTATCCTGTACATGTTCATAGGAGAAGCTGGAGTACAATTTTACTGTATTTGCTATTTTTTCTTCTGTATCTTATGCATTTACCACATTCTCAAGGGATATTTAATTTTTTATAAGGCCAACATTCAACACCATATCAGGATATCCCTTGTATTTCATTTCACTTATTGGCATGTATAGATCCAAGATCTATAAATAGTGCCACATTAAGAGACTCATATGGTTGTACTTACCAAAGACACTTCTGGACAGCCTTCTTGGACTGAGGAAATCACATCTTTACATCTTATAAAGAATTCTGTATAATCACAGTGAGCAAATGAGCAAACAATGAATGTAGGAACTAAATTAATGTAATAATCATCCATGCTCTTCCTGCAGAGCCATATATTTGAGATGGTGGAATAGTCTTTTTCTCCAGGAAAATGTATTTGACATCGTCTTTCAAAAATGAAATCTAAATTCCACTTTAACAAATATGTTATATTGAAGTAAATTAAGTTTGCCAGCAAAGTGTCAATCCTGGAAATAATTTAATTTTCTTTTTCTTTTAGTTTTTTATTTAGGATATTCAGTTAAACAGAACAGGGAGCAGCAATGCAGAACAGGACATGTCAATAACTAAAAGCTAGGGGAAGCAAAATATTTAAATCATACCTACAACTTCCTCAGTTATGTTTTAGTACAGGATACATCAAATAAAATGAAGTGTTATTATCATGATATAAAGCACTGTCTGATATCCATGTAAAATTAAAGTTATTTTCAGCTCTGTCCCTGGTTAGCAAAAGTACATGTGATATCTCCTACCCTAGAATTAAATTCCTTGCTGGACAAAGGCTTTTAAATATGGAAGCTGCAATACAGTTAATCTCTTATATGTGGCTGTGAGGCCAAAACTGCTCAGAAGATTATCACGATAGGCACTAGCTTTAAATTCACAGTGAACTCCTGGCATAAAGTAGCTGTTTGTCACCTTTCATGAATAGCAGGTTGATAAAAACTACATTAAAGGGACCAGGTATGTAAAAAATATCTGAGGCCTTACGAAAAAATTTCAATAGACTCAGCAATCACCCTTCAAATTCTATAGTAAAATTTTGCTAATTATTCGCTTAAATATGTGCCTGGAACATATCCATCTTAAGATTCATATTTCAAAAGAAAAACTAATTACATTTTTAAGATAAAGTATAATAAATATAATATAACATAGGCAAGGAAAGATGAAATCCCTGGATTTAAAGTCTTGCATTGGCCAAAAATGATACTAGAAATTTCCATAAAAGTCTATTTTTGCAAAGAAAATTATTTTCAGACTTTGTTTATTGATTTCCACAGACAAAAGGTGTCAAAAAACTTAGATAGAAAGATACCAGATTGGTGTCTGGGGAGGAGGAAGTATCAGAGCCTTCTGAATTGCTGCCCAAAAAAATTGCTAAAAGATGTCAAATTGGTCCCAAAATCAAAAACACAGGTTTTCAGCTGCTGCTCCACAAGTTTTACATGTGCCATATTGGCCACAAAACAAAACACGGTTTCTCAGCTGTTCCAATTCTTCATACTGAGCACATACAAATGAAGTGTAAATAGTATTTTTATTTTTCAGAATCAGCAGAGCTGAATCTGTGCAAATGATGAAAAAGGCCCTTGGGTCTGAAAGTGCAAAGAAAGTGGGAATGTTGGTAGGAGGAGCCTTATGGATGCTTATGTCGCATTGTAGACTGTATACGGGAACGATTATTTAAAAACTTTGATCAGTGGATGCATCTGCTGTACTTAGGAACTCAGACAGTTGATGAAACCAGAGAGTTCAGAAAGATTCAGAAGAGGAGAATGAAGGCACTCAAGCAGAAAAATGCTCCAGACTGAAATGAGCAGTGAAACTGTGAGAATGAGGTACACAAGGAGGATGTGCTCTGGTTCCTGCCAGTGTCACTCCAGACCTTTTCTCCTGGACATATTCAGAAGAGATGTAAATTTAGAAGAAAACATAAATAAAACATGAAAAGAGACACTGGATTTCAGAGAACTGCCTGAGTCTCTGGGAAGAACCACTTTTCCCTGTGTAGTCTCAGCCTGTGTTTTCATGGACACTTGTGTACTCCTAATGGAATGTACTTTCCAAAAGACTAGGTCTGTCATTCCCTTCTCTATCTCAGAAGTTTTCTTACCTTCTTCCCAGCTCCAGGAATCATAACCCTATGTCCATCTTTGTATTGGCCAAGATAGTTTTTGAACTCTTACCTAAACAGTTCTATTTCACGGTCCAATATAAAATTATCCATCTTTTCCTGTTTGGGTTTTTTTAAAATTATTTATTTTTTTATTTTTCTGGGGTTTTTTTTCTTTTTGGTTTTTATAGGTTGGCAACTTCTCTCAGCTGAGAATTGGAACCAAATGGGAGCATGTGGCCAGGACCTGGTAGAAGTGAAAAAGGAAGACAGAAGCCTGAATTCCTTATTTCACAGAACAAGCTGTTGCATCAGTGTTGCAATTCTTGAAGCTGCAGCCTAAAAGGGTCGTTTCAAATTAATCCTTACTCTTCCAGAGAGAGGAAACACTGACAGTAGTAGGTCCATACTCTGGCTTGGAGTCTACTTCTTGTACTTATCACCTAGAGGATGAGCTGTGATAACTTGCCTTTCCATTGATTAGAGATATCTTTGAGCTATTAACTTGTGCTTAATTTACTTATATGCTTACTTTACTTTGGACTGATCTCCAAATGCATCAAATACAAATTTTAATAATAAAGCATTTTATAGAACAAAATATCATTATGAATGGACTATGCTATATATATTAACCTGTATGTTATTCAAGGGCATTAATATATTAAAGTGTTCTTGCAGGATGTTGATATTGACAGCTGTTAACAAAAAGCATAATAAAAATATATTTTGATTACCATGATTCAATGAAAATGAATTGAAATTGTCAAAAGATTTAACATGTTTTCTTAGACAATAATAAAACCTTTCATGCATGTACATTATGGATGGGGGAAGTCCAAAGTTTGACTATTTCCAAATGCATCATGTAATATTATCCTTCCTGACAAACCTTGCCTAAATATTCTGGCCTTCCAAAAATCTAGCCTAAATATTCTTGGTGGGGAAGCACAGTAAAAATTATGCTTTATATTACCTTGCTATTTCTTTGGTTTGACACATGTGAACTTTGGCATTACATGGTGAATCTCCCTCTGCTTTTTAGTTGAGTTATTTATTTTAAGGAAAAGAAGATGGAGACCTTCCAGATAATAGCAATCTTGGAAATACCTTTGCTGGGCAAGGAAAGACTGGAATGAAAGACATCTCATCAGATTAGGAGGAATTTTAATGTATTAGTCTGCTGTGTTTGAGACCCAATGTGTTCTTCTCGACCTCCATTTTAAATACAGCATAAAGTAAAGGAATAACAGCTAAGGCCCTGGAGAATAGTAAGCTGTAGAGGAGAGATTAATTGGTGTCAAGTAGGGACTAGAAAAAGGATCAGCTGATGCTGGAAGAATTAGGCTGCAGGAAACATTTTATAGTTGTCTTTCTCACTGAAAGCATGGTATTGTTGTTCAACAGTCTAGTGCCTTTCCTTCTGTCAGCCTCAGTGAAGCTTTTAGCTGGGGAAGAAAGTGGATAATTAGCATTCAATTTGGACGCCTGCAGACCAGCAGTCTAGAATATTAAATAGCTTTGCAAAACAGGAATAGTCTGAACTGATTCATATTTCTTTATCTAAGGTCTTTGAAATGCAGCTTTATATATGTACTACTAAAAAAAAATAAAGGCTTTGCTCATAACTTCACATCTGCTTTTGACGTTTGAAACTAATCCCCTTGATATTTGACAACAAATTCTAAACTGGAGGTGTGGAGGAAGGAGATGATGAAAGTGCTTCTGCACATGTTATAACAAGTATCCCATATCAGTCAGGATCTCTTAATACAGTGCTGAAGGTATGGAAATACAGGATATTAGTAATTATAGTGGTTTAACCATAGTAGATAGATCATCCCCACACAGACTCTCAGTCATTCTTCCCTCGGTGGGATGGAGGAGAGAATCTGAAGGGTAAAAGTGAGAAAACTCATGGGTAGAGATAAAGGCAGTTGCAGGTAGAGCACAAGGAGCACACTGCAGCAAAGAAAAACAAGGAGTTCATTCACCACTTTCTACTGGCAGGCAGGTGTTCACCATCCCCAGGAAAGCAGAGAACTTTCATGTTTAGCAGTGACTTGGGAAGACAAATGTTGTCCCTCTGAACTTGCCCCCTTCCCCCTTCTTCCCCCAGCTCTACATGCTGAGCTTGACACCACATGTTATGGAATATCCATTGGATCTCTTGGGGCCATTGTCCTGGCTGTGTCCCTTCCCAACTCCTTGGGCACCCCCAGCCTCCTCACTGGTGGGGTAGGGTGAGGAGCAGAAAAGGCCTTGATGCTGTGTGAGCCCTGTTCAGCAATAATTAAAAACCTCTGTGTTATCAACACACGTTTCATGACAAATCCAAAGTAAAACCCCACACCACCTCCTAAGAAGAAACTT
This sequence comes from Ploceus nigricollis, assembly GCA_013399945.1. Lineage (NCBI taxonomy): Eukaryota > Metazoa > Chordata > Aves > Passeriformes > Ploceidae > Ploceus > Ploceus nigricollis. The sequence goes on along the minus strand of VXBC01004054.1, from coordinate 332,306 downwards.
AACTCCGAGAAAAAAGCTGTACAGTAATGCAGAGGACCAAACTTGTGTTTACAACAGCACATCCCATTGTCTGATTCTGTTTTATCAATGGCCACAATGCTCCCTTTAGAGGATTCATCATTCTAGTTAAAGACCTTTTTCCTAGCTATTTTTCTTGCCTTATCCTGAGGTATAGGCATTTTTTTTTATTAATTCTTGTGGCATTCTGGTATCTCTTACATCAAAGCCATTATTTCTACATCAAGCAGTGAATTCTACTGGCCATACTACTGGCTGGGAATGTACAGCCTTTCTTGGAAGCATAAAGGTCAGGAAATCAGGCAAATGGCTGTTCAGAGTGCTTCGTTTGAGGTGCTTTTCAGAATATTGTTGTGGAAATTGTTGACAGAGACTTCTTTATACCTGTTCTACAGAAATGAATTCCAGGTGGGGAATAGAATAAAAAAGATGTGGAAACTAGAATGATTTTCTTTTCTTCTCAAGGTGTGTACAAGTGTGGAAAGTGTGATGGCAATCTGGACAGCTGTTTGGGGGCAGGTGAACACTGATGAGCAGCACACCAGCTCTCACGGTGGCTCTCCTCTCTGGCCATCCAGACTGGAGGGATCAGTTGCAGCAGGATCAGATGAGTGGTCAAGTCTTCTGTGGCAGGGTGGCTTCGTACAGATATTACTTGGATCTGCAAAGTATACTCAGCCTTCTCTCCTGTGAAGCACTGAAAATGGTGATCTTCATTCCCTTCCTTTCTATGGCCTTATAGAGCTGTATGTCCTGGTCATGATTTCCTCCATATCTTGAGGCCTGTGCAGATACCTCTCATCCACCACCCCTCAACAGCCTCCCTCGGGCTCCTTCCACCTTGCTCAAGGATCCTTCCACCTTGCTCACAAGACTCTACTCTGGCCACCAGCCCCTGGCTCAGCAGTGACACAGCAGGGCTGGTCTCCAGCTTTTCAAGGCCCAGCCTTGCCTGGCCACATGTCCTGGGAAGTTACCTTGAAGGAAAGGACCTGAGAGAGCACTTCACCCTATTCAATATTTGTGAAAGGGATTCTGGAGTACTGTGACAAGTATTTGCCATTAAAGTAGACAAAAACTTCAGCGGTCTTCAGTGTGGGTGTTTATGCCTAAGCCAGTCAACCTACACTCCCTGTATAGGGAAAAAAACCCAGAAAAAGAAAGTAGTTTTAAAATGTGATTCAGTTGAACCATTAGGGATGTCTAATTGAAGGGGAACTAAACTGTGCTGTAGGAGGTGCCCATGTTTCTTCACTCAAAAGGAGTCCAGACGATTGTAGGCACCTGGGACACAAATGGGTATTTGATCAAGTGCCTCATAACAGAAAACTTCTCTGTGCATATGATACTGGCATGGCTGGGGTTTGAATGGTCTGAGCTGCAGCTTTGTAGCACTTGTGAAATGGCTGGTAACTGCATTCTCCATCCCATCAGGAACCGCAGTATTCCCAATCCCACCCCGCTGCTGCTGCTCTCAGACTCACTGAGATAACCAGATTAAAATATTCCTCTACAGTCTCTGGTCTTTAGAACTTTTCTCAAATATCCTGCACCTGTTTCTTTAAGACAAACTTCAAAATTCTCCTACTTTCTTCAGCTCTTAGAGAAGGACAGATACTAATGCCAGAAGGAAAGGGTGGAGTGCTTTTATTGTTTGGAAATTGTCAGAATTTTTAGATGAGCAGAAAGGAATTGCATATTACAATCAATTTATTTACTAAAATACTCTCACTGGTGTCTACACCGCCATGGACCTGCCTTTTCCAGTCCTCTTTTGTATATATCTATATATATGAAAATAAATAAAGATTAATAATTTATAAAGAGAGAAGCTAGGTGGTCTGTCTTATTCCAGGTTTTCAAACAGACTTTATGTTGTCTAGATAAGTAGAGAATGTATATTCACCTTTCCTTTTTCCTGCTCTATCATCCATGTTTGAATAGGAACATCCTGACTTTTTTTTCCTAAGTGAAGTATGAAAACACTACACAGATCTTTTTGAAGGAGGCTAGAAACAGGTTTTTTATCATTCAGAGCTCCCGAAAGGACCATTTGAGCACAGTCTTCCTGTTCAGAGGGGAAATAGCTGTGTCTGTGACTCAAATGGACTCTGATTTCCAATCATTTTCCAGTGGTAAACTATGATTCAGTTTCCATTTATAAAGTGAAATGAGTGCCTATATAATCAACTGTAAAAAGCCAGAAGTAGGAAATGAACCATCCTTCAAAACAATTTCGCTCTGTTTAGTTTGGACTTCATTCCATTGTTAAAGGATTTCCTTATGTGCAAGGTGTTAGAGATTGGCAAGTTGAAGCCATCCTAGGCACAAGTATTTCATTTTATACTGTGTGTAAATATGAGATAACTATCTGTATAGCTTTAAAATCATCTGCTAGAGATAGCAGCTCTTCCAGTGCTTTATAGGAGAACTGGTTACAGGGACAGAGGAAAGCCATTACTAATGAAGATAAATGGAGCATCCCTTAAATTGCTCTAGTTTTCAGCAAGTGAAAAAGCAGGCTGGCTTATTCAGCTTTGTTTAGCTGAGGGCAAAGTGGGAACTTATTGCTTACTCTGTGATAATACCTCAGCAAATATGATTATCTACTGATTGTCAGCTACAAACATAGATAAGACTTAGCAAAGTCTTAACTGGAAGCTCTATCTCTGAAGGATACTCAGCATTTCAGGTGGTTCAGGTAGAACAGAAACACATCCTTTGGGGTTAGACACCCAGTCACATTTGGGGGCAGGGGAGGTTGCAAGAAAAAATACACTTAAACACATTGCCTAAAAGCTGGTTCATCATGTTCCCAAGGAGTCACCTTGCTACCTCTTCTCAGCAATCTATATGTACAGAAGATAGTTGTTGACTGCTGAGCAAAATGGATCATAGAAAACTTGTCACTGTACCCAGTGGGTTCGCTTCCCCGTGACCCCACTCTCCCACTCAGTCTTATTTATGCTTCAACACAAATTAGAGGTGAGTGCAAAGCAAAAGCTATGATCTGGAAAGCTCCAAATTTAGATTCTGAGCTGGAACAGAAATTTAAATTTATGAGCTAGCTCATATTTCTTTAAAATTTAAACAATAACTTCTACCTACTCCCTGGTTGCTGAAGTGTCCTTTATGTCAAGAGTTTCCAAATGAATATTTAAGATTTAGAAAATAAGAGATTTGCCCAAAAAAGTAATTTAAGGTTGATTTTGTTTGCATAGGACCTTTTTTGCTTTTGCTTTTGTTGGGTTTTAATTTTACGTATATCTTTTAAAATTAATATTGCATTTTTCCTCTCTTCTTTTTGTTTTCTGAGTAATATGTGTTACTTGTTTCATAATTCCAGCCAATTCACACTCTGAAGTGTCTAAATCATTATTTTAAATAAAAGTTTCAATCCTTTTACTTTCTTTTGATTTTAACAGCTGAGGTTTTAATGAAAATAACAAATATTCTGACAGTTTGGGAAGTCTAAATTGGAAATAGAGTTTTGACATTCAGCCTCATTTTTCTGTATTTTTTCCACAAACTTATTTGTAAAGCCAATATTATTTTACATACAAACCTGGAAGAAAGACAAACTGAGTGTTTTATAAGGCAGGCCATAAATAAAATATGAATATGTAGAAAGAATCCTTTCCAGTCACACTGAAAATTAACTTCTAGGATATCCCATCTTTCTAAAGACCTATCCTATATTTTGTTTTATTGAAAGAATATTAGCTAATCATGATATATTCAGGAGCATTAGCAGAAAAATCTGTCTTTCACAGACATGAATGAACTATGCTGTGTCAAATGAATTTTTGTCCAGGTGCACAGAACATTTCAATTTCTGAACTTCTTCCCAATCTGGTTGGCTATGGATTCAGTGTTAATGATTCACACAGTAAATAGTGATGTTCAGAATGTTCATTAAGTTCCATTGTCTGTTGCTCCTCTAGACAGTTATTTACCTTCATTTACAATAAGCAATTTTCCATCAAGAAGAGCGCTCTTAATTTGATTGGCTATGTCAGGCTACTTTTTTCTGATATTTCTTTTTTGGCAACAGTTTTTCCAGCTTGTTCTTCAACTGTCATTTGCCTTCTCCTGTATTTTAAATCTATCATGCTTCATGACAGACAGACTTGTAATTTGGACTCTAATCATTTCTGATTCTCATGTTTTGACAGACACAGACTTGTCTTTCTGCACCTCCTTCCACACTTTCTCTCTTTATTCTGCATTTGCTTGTGGCACACAATACTCTCTGTTTAACCCTTTCCTTTTCCATCTTCCACTCTACACAACAGATATATTATAAGAAGATATGCTTTAAATTATGGATGTGTTAGAGTAATTTCTCTGCTTAATATAGAGAAATTACTCTGCTGAACTAAAAATTTTGGTGTTTGAAACTATGTACAGATGTATTTATTTCATGCTCTAAGGTTCCACCTGACTCAGTTTGGAAGGGCTCTAAGTAAAAATTACTTAGTTAACTAAAGTCCCTTTTCAATGTTTGGCCCTTTTTTTTTTTTCCCTTAACCTTGATTATTTTAATACTAAATTCAATTTCTCAGAACGTCTCTTCTGCCATTGTAAATACTCTTAAGATTAAAACATCCTTATCTTGAGAACAGAAGGATTCAAGTTAGAACACAGTTATTTAGTTCCACCTATAAATATCAAGACCACACTTAGCTGCACTGGTGCTATAGGGCCGTCTGCTGGGGAAGTGAAGTTCCCTTCCTATTCCGNAAATTTCTTGAGAGGGAGAAGAATGCGGGTACCACACCTTCCCATGGAGAAACCACATGAGGACTGTTGTTCCTGCTTCCAGGAAAAATCCCATGCTGTATCATCAGTCGTGCTGCTTTCAAAAGGTGAGAATATGCTTCTTCTTGAATTCAAAGGCACTGTGCTTTGCTCAAAGTCATGATTGTGTGACATAACTGTGACTTTGCAGAAATCATCCCATTGGCAGCTTGTCCCTGGAATGGTGCCTGCCTATTACATCAATCTTAGGCAGAGGTGAAGATTTCCTGAGCCTCTTGTCCTCATCCTTCTTATAAGGAGAGTCCACATAAAGTGATTTCTAAATTGAGATACATATCGTTGACTTGTGTCTTCAGTATTTTCTGCACCTTTTTGTGGTTCAATATATATTTTAAATATGCACATGCATGAACAGATACACACAGACGAATAACTGCCCTGAGGCAGGATACTGGGAACAATGTTGCTAAACATCTTCATTATGGAGCTGGACAATGGGACAGAGCCTATCATTTGTAGATGATATAAAACGTGGAGGAATGCTTGATATATCCAAAAGGGCAGGCTGCCATCAGGCACCATTGTCAGGCTTGAGAAACCTGCTGATAAGAAACTCAGAGAAATCAACAAAGGGAAATGCAAATAACTCCATGCACAGTGTTGGACTATGATCTGTCTAGCTGGAAAGCAGGTTTGCAAAGAAGGACCTTGAGGTTCTGGTAGACAGGAAGATGAGTGTGAGCCAATTATGTGCTCTTGCAACACTCTGGGCACCCAACAGCACTGTGAACTGAATGAGGAGAGCAAGTCAAGGCAGATAATCTTTGCCCTCTGCTCCACACTGCTGAGACACATCTGGGCTCTTGCAATTCTGGGCCCCTGGTGACAAGACACACATGGACTTATTTGAGACAGCATTGCAGAGCCGCAAATATGATGAAGGGAGGGAGTCTCTGTCATATGAGGAGACAGGGCTGGGACTGTTCAGCCTGGAGAGCACAATGCTCAGGGGGATCTTATCAATGTGTATAAAATGCCTGATGGGAAGATAGAAAGACTGGAGACAGATTTCAAGGCTGTCGAAATATACAAAATTCTATTTAAACTCTTTTTCCTATAAGTGGTCAGATACTGCAACAGATTGCTCAGCAAGGTAATGCAGTCTCCATCTGGGAGATTAAAGAACCAATCATACACAGCCCTGGGTACCTTGCAGATCAGCTGGCTTTGAGCATGGACATTGAACAAGGCAACCTCCAGAAGTCCCTTCTGACCTCAATTATTTTGTGATTCTGACTTGTACTTCCGTCTCACTTTACCACATCTATGTCAAAGACTGATTTTACAAACACAAGCTTTTGCAGCATCAGGGTTTGACACTGGAGTTAGAGAAACCTGTCTTGGTTTCTCATCCGTACAAGTGAACTGTGTGAAGATGTTCTCTTGCCCCTGAAAACTTGAAAGAAAATATTCTGGAGAGACACTCTCTAAGCTGTAGAGACTGACTGAAATAGTTCCTTTTTGTCTCAAGGATCATAATTTTGCACTATAATTTTGAAGTTGAGTTTAGAAATCAGCACTGCAGAGTAGTTGGTGTGAAAGGAAGACAAGGTTGAACACAAATAATATTGGAGTGAAAAAAGAACAAAATTATTCAGCCGATGCACTCACTCTTTTCAGGAGAAAAGTGAACAGGAAGAAATAATTTCATTATCTCTTCATGAGGCATATTAACAATACTGAAAAGTACAGTACATCAGAACTACAGTGGCCTGTTTGGCATGGAATTTCAAGAAAAAAGAGATGACAGCAGAAGATACAGCAGGGAACGTGCAATTTGCCAAAACATTTTTAAGATGGAAAAAAAGGAAAAGTACTGAGATGTCACTGCTTTCATGGGAGACAAATTCTTATCCTTAATTGCCTCCAGGGTCTGTAGATGGTATTGTCCATTTTGAGGTTATCTTTCTATGTTGTTCATTGTTAGCAGCAAACCAAACGTTAGCAAGAAGTGTAGCATTTTTTCCTTTCTATTTCAGTAAATGCTTTTACGACTGTATAAACCAAATATTGCACACCTGTCTCTGATGACAATGCATGTTTGCATACCCAGAGCCATAATCTCTAGATATTTTGCAGATAAAATCTAAAGCAATATAAGAATATTTAGTCGATTCTCAATATTATGGTGAAAGTGTTGGACACAGGAGTAATGCCCAACACCCAGGTCTGGATGGACATTTTGTCTGCCTCCTGGCCCTGAACAATTCAAAGCAATTCTGTTGAAGGTGACACATGGAGTGTTTTGCCCTGAGCCACTAAACCCCAGGTGATAACATGACATATACAAACGTCACTAGAGGATTTCCAACATTTTTATTTGTTTCTGTGAACAAGGTTTTCTTTGGGAAAAATAAGCTTTTTCTTTTTTCAATTTCCTTTTTTTATTATCTGTTAGAAATTTAAGGATAGGCAGGGAGTTGGGAGCATTACTCAGGAGTACTGTGTTTACCTATTTTCAAGCTACAGGTTATCTGTAAAAACATCTGCAGATTATCAGCAAGGCAGGTTATTTAGATGGGAGAGTATAATGAGAGGAAGCTTGCTGCAACATTCTCCAGCTAGTTTGTTTTTTGCAGGAACTTCAGAAGATCTAGATGGGGATTATGGGCAGTGAGTTTCTTTTTTTCTTATTAATTCATGGCTCTCCAGAGCAGAAGTTGAAAAACTGCTCAACCTCTGAACTCTGTGTTTCTGCACTGTCTCTACCCTGATTTTGGCTATTTTGTCTGTGAGCATGGTGGTTTCTTGTTTCCAAGGTAGAATATGAGATGGAAGCAGGCTGCTTGGGTCAGCTCAGCTATAAGAGGCACAAAAAATACGGTGACCATGTTTAACCAAGGACAATTCTGATGGAAATAGAGCAGGTAATTTCTCAGGCTTTCCTTTTGCTTGGTAGGATACAGGGTTTGTGTGAAAGTTTTGTCTGTGTGTGTACATCACAAACACTACATACAAATGCTTTGAGGCTAATTGTCCCTGACAGCCTAACATAATGCCTCCAGAATAACTTCAACAATTAATTTTCTGTCTGTGGAAAGTCAGGCAAATATCGGATTCCTTGATCTCAGTACTAACTGCAGGAATTCAAAGGACATAATCCTCACAATGCTGCCTCCAGCTTTGATAGTATTTATAAAGCTTGGGGTAAATAGCATTAGCTGAAGGAAGATTTTGGAGAAGTCTCCCTAAGGCAACTGTAACACTGGACAAATGCCTCAGTTGAAGAAGTAGCAGCTATATGTATTTTTTCACTTCTGTAAAAAGCTAGATTAACAATAAATTATTTTCTGCTTTCATCCAGCTCATGTTACATTAAATAATGCAAGTTCTTAGTTTTGTTCTTCCTTGTTTTGTGATTTGGTTTAAATTAAATGCAATTTTAGATAAGGCTTGGTGTTCTCTTTCTACCTGTAAGGAAATATAACAATAGATGCCATAAAATTACTATAATTAAGTAATGAGCAATTGGAAAAGTATGGGACAGTAAGAGGAATAGTTCCTGGCATTTTCTTGAGGAAAAACAACATTTTATCTTGGCCTTTCAGAGCTTCAGATTCTTTTTTAACTGCTCCTTTTTCTTTCTTATTTTTTTCCTTTTTTTTTTTTCTTTTTCCTCAGTGCAACACTCTGAGACCAGCTGCCAAGCAGACACGATGTATAAAATCTATTCTGGGGAATGTGCTCTTGTAGTTACTTGCTTTACTGGTCATTCTTTTTTTAGTGTTTTGCATGCTGTATTTTAAACAACATCTGCCTTACTCAAGAACATAATTCGGAAACCATGTAACAACCTTTGTAGCAGTTGGCCACGCTCCTGGTTTGAGTTCCTCAAAAGCCTTGGCTATGGGCCGCAGATGAAAGGAAAGCAAAAGAAACAAGATGGTTTGAAAAGTGGTCAGCCCTCAGCTGTGGCAGTGTAACAAAGGCACTGACTCCTCCAGATCTGTTCCCTGTCTGTACTCTCTTTAATACCTGGTGGCTTATGTGACTAACCAATTTTTTCATTCCATGATCCTCCTGTGACCTTGATGGAGCAAGTGCTGATCCTAGAATTAGATTATATTTTAGTTTTTTTAAGATTTATTTTCAAAGTGGTAATTGGTAGCACCATGGAAAGCCCTTTGAAACAGCTGGACTGATATCCACAGTTTAGCTGTCACACCTGAACTCCTTGACAACTTTTGGAAAAGAACCTGGAGGTGTTGGTCAACAGCAGCTGAACATGAGCCAGAAGTGCCCAGGTGGCCAAGAAGGCCAATGGTGTCCTGGCTTGTATCAGCAATAGAGTGGCCAGCAGGACCAGGGCAGTGATTTTTTCCCCCTGTACTTGGCTAATTTGCTACTAATTAGCCTAAAATAGGTTAGGACTATGCTAACTGGTTTAGAGGTCTAAGTATTATGTGTGAATTGTGCCTCAGCATTGCTTAGTTCGGTTAAGATAAACATGTGGATATATGCTGAACTTTAGACATACAGTCTCAAAATGGGACACACATATTTGAAATTAAACACATGGTTAAGTCTTTAACTAGATCAGCATCTGAGTACTTAGTTTGAGACTATGGTATTGGGTACTTCTTCTTTCCATCTGGTTTAAAGGTTTTATTGATGATTTAAAGGGAAATATGGAATAAATGAAACACAATCTTTCATCAAACTTCTTCTGCAAAAATATCTTAAAAGAACCTAGACAACAATGCAAATGTATACTCTGAACAACTGATACAAAAGAATACCCTGTCTACACTTTTCATTTGCTCTTGAATAATGCTGTACTTACACTGCATTTTTTCCCCATTTCCCTTCAACCCTTCCTGTTGTATTAAGTAATATTTTTGGCACTAACAGCCCAGATAAAGGATGTTGTTTCTGATGTGTAATTGGAGTAGTGTAACTCGTCATTTAGCACTTCATTTCCATTTCCATTCACACTTCATGGCGTATTATCAGCTACAACAGAACATGTCTGTAAACTAAATTTAGGTAATGCTGTGTAACAAAGGCTTTCTGTTTATTTCAATTGTAGATTTTTACCATATAGATTCTTCCTTTCAATGTATTTAACCAAATTCCAAAGAGACTTCCAGATACATGAAATGTTTGACAATTTTAATGTGGGTACTTTATTTCCTGTGTAATTTATTGGCTGATGTTCTCAGAGTACTTTACAGATGCTAATTGATTTGATTTCAGATACAGGTAAGTCAGAGAGAAATTCTCTCTAATTCTAAAGTGACACAGAGAATGAGAAACTGCAAACAGTGCTGAGCTCAGTCCCAGGTGTTTAGGCGTTGCTGATCCATCAATGCACAGCTTAAAGCCTCAAAATCCTTAAAAGACAGTCAGTCAGTCAGCCTTGTAGGTATCTCTGAGTGACTCCTTAGAGTTATTCTTTTCTGCCAGTTAGCCTTTGTAGGGGTTTCCCTGAGAAAGTATGATGTTGGGTCCCCTAATGACTGAAAAGTCTTTTTTTTTCAGACTAAAAAGGGGAGTTTTTTTTTTAAAGACAGAAAAAGACATGCTGTTTTCTTTCAGTGTTCACCAAGATTTTTGCAGCTGTAAATGTTCCCCCTACTTGTTGTCCAAGTTTTCAAAAAGGGCAAAAATGATGACGCTTGAAACTACAGGCCTGTCAATCTTAGTTTTCTCCCTGGTAAAATTACAGTAAAGATTATACTGGAAGGTATAGAAGAGAGTGGCCAGCAGGACCAAGTCTTTGATCACAGCCAGCATGTCTTTATGAAAGTCCTGCTCATCAAACCTGATTTCCCTTTATGGCAAGGTAACCCATCCAGATGATCAAGGGAAGCAATCTTTTTGGATTTCAGCAAATCTTTCAATAGTCTCCCACAGGATCCTTCTGGACGAAATGTCCACCCCACAGCTGGATAAACACGTCATGGGACAAGTGAGACACTGGCTCATGGGTCAGGCACAAAGGGTTTCAGTGCATGGGGTGACATCAGACTGGTCACCTGGCAATAGCGGGGTTCATACTTGGCCTTGTGCTCTTCAACATCTTCATAAATGACCTGGATGGAGGGCTAGAAGGGACACTAAGCAAGTTTACAGATGATACAAAACTGGGAGGAGCTGTTGATTCTGTTGAAGCCAGGGATGCCCTGAAGAGAGACCTTGACAAATCAGAGGATTGGGCAATCACCAACCACATGAAGGAGAATACCGGATGCAGCCTCACCTCCTGTGCTGGGGGCAGTTTTGGGTACCACAATGTAAAAAGGACATTAAACTATTGCAGAGTGTCCAAGGAAGGGCAAAAAACATGGTGAAGGGCCTTGAGGGGAGACCGTGTGAGGAGTGGCTGAGGTCACTTGGTCTGTTCAGCCTGGAGGAGACTGAGGGCAGAGCTCACTGCAGGTACAGCTTCCTTGGAGGGGAACAGGAGGGGCCGGCACTGATCTCTGCTCTGTGGTGACAGTGACAGGACCTGAGGGAATGGTCTGAAGCTGTGTCAGAGAAGATTTAGGTTGGATATTAGAAAATGGTTCTTCACTCCTTTAGAGGGTGATTGGGCACTGGAACAGCTCCCCAGGGAAGTGGTCACAGCACCAGCCTGACAGAGCTCAAGAAGCGTTTGCACAGTGCTCTAAGAACATGGCATGATTCTTGGGCACACCTGCACAGGGCCAGGAGTTGGACTTTGATGATCAGAGTGGGAGGCTTCTAACTCAGAATATTCTGTGATACTTTTAGCAAGAGGGATTCCTGACACAGGGAATCAAAAAAATTGACCAGGACATTGCACTTCTCATGAGGGTTTTTTAATTGGGTTTTTTGGTTGGTCATGGTTGGTTGGTTTGTTTGTTTCATTTCAGTTTCATTTTTTAGGTTCTTTTTTTTAAATATATATTCTTAAAATTTCTACTTTTTTTTAACCATGTCTATAATTATAAACATAAAAGTAGAAAAAATATTATTTCTCAGATGATAAGTAGTGATGACATTTAGATCCAGAAAAGAAAGACAAATAATTTCAACTTAACTGCAATAAATTTGTTTCTTCAATGTTTTAAAAATGACATTTTTTCTAGTTTGTGTTTAAATAGTTCACAGCCCCATTTTCTTTTTGTCATATTGCCTTTTCAAAAAGGATTGATTTACTCCATTTCAGGATATGAATTTTTAAAACATTAATATAGTTTATAAAACAATAAATTATGTTTGTAGATAGAAAAAGAGTTGATATGTTTTCATGAAAAATATTATTCCATTCATCCAACCTTGTTTAATTTTCTGTAGATGAAAGACTGCTACTGACTTCTTGTTGACAATAGCTATAAAGTGCCAAATGAAGTAACAGTGCACTTGCTCACATGAGACTGAGAACAAAGCTATTTAATATCTAGTAAAACTTCATCTTTTGGTATTGTGAACATCTTATTTAAGTTTTAAAAACTGTTGTGATATGGTTTTTCTTTATATTATTTTTAAAATCATGCTTGATAAATAGTGTTAGCATGTTTTAAAACTGACAGTTCATTAGAGTGTTTACATTTGAATCCTTAGGGAATAAAACTGAAACCCAAAATAATAGGAGAGTGCAGTCTATAGATTATTTATCATGGCTACAAAATGCAGTGTTGCATTTTCTTTCTAATCAAGTAATCATTTCATGCTGTATTGAAATAAAGGATTGTGTGGAATTCTTACCAGAAACACAATATATGCCAATTTCAACTGTCCTTTGCAGAAACCATGAATTCATTTGTAAATTCTGAAAATCATCTTGCTGCAGGACATTTAGGAATTCAAGCAGTCAACCTCATCTTGTTTGGTGGTGACTTACATTAGTTTGTTGTAGACTAGCGATGAAACAAAAAAGCCTGTGCATTTGATTTTATTCCGGGGTAAATTTTTTGAATACTTTCCAAATTTGACTGGAGAGTAGAGCATATATAGGGATGATTATGTGTAAGAATTATTTAGCATAAAAACTTCACCTGACAGCTTTCCCTTTTACTCAAATTTCTTCTAAATGCAGAGTTCTGTTGTCTACTTGAAGTTAGCTTAGCTATTTGTATGACTTATATTTGTAGACCTATAGATCTGTAAATTGCTAAATTATATTAGTATATTTATATTAATATTTCTCACAGCAAAATAATTCAGCATGATTTAAATAATGGGTAATCGAAATTGGAGATAATATTTTTCTCTAGGGTAGTAAGGAATGTATAATATGTGCTCTAAAATAAGAGAAAGATGTAAACAAACAAAGGAAGATCAAAGAGGAAAAGTATAAATAACTGTGCAGATGAAAGTGTTATTTCAGTTGCAAAGCTCTTACAAGTGGGATATGGCTGCTTGGCACAGAGTAACCAGAACGGTATTTACTAGCTCCCCAAATGTAACTGAGGAGTAAATACTGAAGAGATTGCTAAATACCAGGAATACCCAAAGAGAATAACACTTCCAATGGACATGGAAAAAGACAAATCTTGGATCAATTTTGAAAAAGGCTAATCTAGTAGCAAAGACTAATCTTCTATAAAATAATGAGATAACCTTGCAATGCTGTATCTTAAGGTAGATTCTTACAGAGTAACTCAAGTACATGATACCACCTCTGCCTCTCATGACATGACAGAAATATCACTTTATTTAGCAAAATTTAATAAATGGAAGAAAATTTGAATAATATGTCTCATATTGTCAGTCATATGTTGTGGTGTGCAGATAATATCTGGGTCAAACATACTCATTTGAATGTACCCTATCTTTGTGTGACCAGATTTCTACCTATGATCTGATATGAAAAACCTGCATTTTGCAATGAAATAAAAATAGTTCCATGACAGGGAAAAAATTCACCATGAATCAAGGAATGGGCTATTGGCTGTATGAATTATTAGAAGCATGCTGTGCACCTCTCAGGTATGTGAAGAACAATCTGGCTTCAGTTAACTTAAATTCACACTTGAAAATAATTGTTGAAGTACTGTTGAAGTAACCTGACAAGTTAACATAATAGATCATATTTATCCTCATTTGAATGATTCTGTGGGGGGGAAAAAAAGCAGTTTTCATTTTTTGTTTCTTTTCTGAAAGGCACAGAACTGTTTGACCAGTTTGACTACAGAACATATTTGCTTAACTATGTGCATATTCAGCTCTAAATTTTACACAGTAGATGTAAACTACAGTGTAAACTACAAAAAGTTGTTTCAAATTAGAGTATCATTTAAATTTCAAGGCTGTAGCTTTCAATAATTATCTGCTGTAATAGATGGAGAATAGATGAAATCTACCATACAAATGGAGGTAATCACATTCCAGGAAGGTTGATTTTTCCCTGTCAATTTACCTGTTAGTTATTCCATCAATATTGAGTGATTAATTAGATGGTGCACTTGTTTTTCTGTTACAGTGCCTTAGAGTGGTCACTAAAAACTTTCAAATGTTCTAAATGACTGAATTTATGTGCCAGAATGTCATTCCAGCAACTGCAATACATCAGGTATTTTTCATAGTGAGTACAGAGGAACAGAAATAAATACTGTTGATTAAATGCACACAATTCAAAGCCTGAACCATGTGTTATTAGAAAACAAAAACTCTTCTGGAGATCTTCAACATGAATCTCAGACTAATATTTTAGGCTAATTCTGAGCTGAGATGTCAAAATTATAGAAATGTCATTATTGAATAGGAACTTAAAATTTTTGGCACATAAAAGCTGAAACCCAGCAAAACTTTTAAGATCTTCTTCTGATCACTCCTATCTCTAGCACTTCCTTAGCAGCCAGTGGCTTGGACTCAGAATTAGCAGCTCTGAGTAGCTAGAAATCAGAATTCATAACCTAGATTTGAAGTGTAAAAACTTTAAAAATATGGCATTACCAAGAAAATATTCACTCTCACTGACAAAATTACTACACAATTTTGTTTATTAACAAGCTACTTAGATCACAGTTTCTGCTTAACAGAATCTGTGACACTGCTAAAGATGATGTCCTTGTTATTGCCAGTTACAAGAATATATCCGGCATATACTAAGTAGCTTAACATGCCCAAATTAATGCACATTAACTGTAATTGTTGCATTGAATTTTAATGACTGTATTCAAGGCTGTGTTCCTCCCACAGCTATGATTGCTGGCCAAGAGTTAAGAGCAGAGATTCCACTTCCTCCCATGTCAGAAGCTATAATAAAAGGAAATGGAACAACATCAATCTACTTTTCCTGACAGAAATTGTTAAGCATCTGGTAAACACAGCAGCATAGTCTTGCTTCAGTTTCAAGATTATAATCCTGTTGGAGAAATTAATTGCTAGGAAGAGCAATTTTTACCTCTAGGCTGGTAACTCAAACACAGCCAAGGTCAACAGAGTCAAGTCACAGCTGATCAAGAACTTTTCTCTGACCAAAGCCTTAGCAGATACTGATTTTGGAGAGAAAGCTGTCTGTGGAAAATTACTTACACTTTCCACTCCCAGACCTTACCACCATTGGAAAAGGCAGTGGAATGACCAAGAACATGGATAGCCCTTCTCTTAGTGGGGAATCTCTAATGTCTCTGATGGCTTTGTGCAATCCAATGGTCCATGGGGAATTATACTTCTGTTGCTTATGACATACCTCCTTACATTCTGATCTTGTACATTTTGTCAATAAAACATTCACAGGAGGATTTCAGATCTCAAGAGAATTTTAGATCCTTTAGTTAAATTATTAGTGCAGTCTGTACGTGTCTCTGAAGTGTAGAGGAAAGAAACTGCACTTAGAGAATTTTTTTCACTCAGTGGCATCAATGGCATTCCTACACTCTCTGCCTCAGCATTTTTGCAAAAACATTTCAACATCTGTCTTCAAGCCCTTCCCTCATCTCTGCAGCAATAGCCTTGTCTGTGTAAAAGCTGATAGTGACCTGTAGTGGCTCTATGTGGTTCATTGTGATCAGATCTCACTGGGAATGCCTTTATTTTCGTCTCAGTTATGCACTGCAGTGTTCATTAACTTATTCCAAGACTGTAAAGACTCGACTTGTACACATGTAGGGTAAGCAGAATGACACAATCTACGTGGTAGATAAGCAATAATGGTAACACCATGGCACAGTTCAGATTCAGACTGAAGTTATTCAGCATGGACTCTGTGCTCCCGTTTCTCTTTATAATAAAAATGAATCCCTTCAAGTACCCAAAAGTCATCATTACATTGTAAATCCTTACTTGGTAAAAGACAGTCAAGCCATTTTTCCTCTACAAAAAGGCAGCATGTCCAAATTTTTAAAACCTATAATGCTTTGATAGTTTCTTTCTGGTACTTGCATTCTAGTATTCGAATTTTTAGGATTCCTTTTCACTAACTCTTATTTATAGCCAAACAAAACCAGAACACAGTATTTTTGTTTCATAAATAATGAAAAATGATGTTCCCTAACATTCATTTTGCTTTGTGAACAGGAACAATAAGTAACCCACACATTATTTCAAGGCTGAGGTTAGAATACTGAGGATACAGAGAATTGCTATCACTTTATTATTCACAGTTTGTATTTTTTCCACCATAAACAGTATATCTCTGATCTCCCAGCTTTATAGCCCCATCCATAATCTCAGAATAATATTTTCCAGACACACAGAGCAACCATATACAACATGGTTATCATCAATCTTATTTTAGATTAAGGAAAACTGAACCAAAACAAACAAAATAAATATGTATTTTATAAAATGCTACAAATAGTATCTCTCTATGATGGAAGTAAGTAAAGATGCAAAACACAGAGGAGCAAAGCAACATTGACAAAGACAATTCTTCACACTCACTGTAATCTAACATATTTGTTTCTATATTATTTATTCTTACTCTTGTGAAGACTTTAACATTTATTTCATATATTGTGTGCCATCTCACACCATTTTGTAAAGTAGGATAGCATTATAGCTAATTTCAACCTTTGTATTTAATCCGCCCTTGAGAAGTAAAACACAGCCCTTTAGTAACCATTTTAGGATAGCCATCCCTGTTGTAGAGATTTCATGGAAGTAAAGAAAATTAACTTCAAAAATTGAATGCTATATATAGGATCCATTTTTATGCTTGCTCTTCTGTTGGCAATTGTGGTCATAACGGGCTTAAGAACTCCAGCAGGATATATTTTTTTCCTTCCTAAGCCTTTGGAGCACTATCTATTTGTAGGTATCATATATTACCTCTGCGTGGGGCCTGCAGATGAAATCTATTCCAGGAGTAGTTCTGGTTGGGAGATTTCCAGAAAGCCATCTGTTCCCAATGGAGCATCTTGTCTGCCTTCCCTAGCAATTAGAAAGCAGCAGATGAAGATGCAAGGCATAAAAAGGGAGAAGGACATGAAAGAATAGAAAATTATTTCAGAAAATCTTGTTTGTATGAAGCAACGTGATAACAAACTGTTAAAAACAGAGAGGCTGTAACTACCTGAAA
This sequence comes from Ploceus nigricollis, assembly GCA_013399945.1. Lineage (NCBI taxonomy): Eukaryota > Metazoa > Chordata > Aves > Passeriformes > Ploceidae > Ploceus > Ploceus nigricollis. The sequence goes on along the minus strand of VXBC01004054.1, from coordinate 315,034 downwards.
CAAAGGATTTTTCTTTTATTGTAAACTCTCTGTAATAAAACACAGGTCCTGTACCACACTCACTCCCCACCAGTCATCACTGCTTAGTTAAGTTTCCCACTGCCATTAGTTTCTGATGAATCAAAATTAAAAAGATGGACATGCATATGGAGAAAACAGTGGCTGTCACACACCCATGAAAGAAAGACATTTGGACTTACCTCCAGAAAAAAATATATTTTATTTTGTAGTTTTAGTCCTCCTGATTCTCTGATTCTGATACAATTATGTTTTATCTGAAAAATGAAGAAATTGATTACGATACTAACATACATATGATTCTAATCAGTAGCCTGTGATAGATCACAGTGTATTAAAGTCTTAAACCATAATTTAAGATGTAAAAATACCTTTCTTTTGGTGAATATATACAAACACAAAGGGAGAAACTGTCAAACTATATTTCTCTCTAAAAGATGCGGATGTGATCTAATCCTAATCACTTGTGTTCCTTCTACAGTTAGCAGAAAGAAAATAACATCTCCAGAAAGCTTCAACCTTGTTATGTTTGATGTTTTTCTTAGCAGGAATAAGTGCTTTCCAGAAGTGCCTGCACCTGAGTGAGCCAATATAACCACCTGAGACTACGCTACTTGCATTTAGGCAGTTCTCATTAAATAAGCTGAATATTCTGCCAATCAGTTTAAACCTAATTTTAACACTTAATTTTATTGATTCTTCTTTTTTTTTAATCTTTCTGAAAATTAGATACAAAATGTAAAGAAAAGCCTTAACAACAAAAATATGGCATTTTAACTTCATGCGTAATCTTATCTTGGGCCTTTGATAGAGAAGGAAATTATTCTGAGAAAAAATAACGTGACTTTTTCAGGAAGGACAGAAATAAAGTTAAAAGCAGTGGATTGGTGCTCTATCAGAATGAAGTAGTATAGCTAAAGAACAACTCACAAATACTCAATTTGGATCAAAATTCTTTTTGTTGCTCCATATTAGCTTCTCTAGAGGTGGTATTAAAAACCTGCTATAGATCCCAGGATCAAAATTCAATATGGACATAGAAATATCTTGAACTTGTTACAGTGATGAATACTACTGGAAATTGTGTCATTGTGGGAAAAATTCCCAGCTATAAAATGAGTTAAAAATGGGCAATTTCTTAACAATTCAACTAACTAAAAAAATTGAGTAACTAATATTGGTAGAATTCAGTTATGTCTGGATGAATTAGTAGATCGGTCTACATCTTACTGATTTCATGACTGTATAGGGAATAAATTTCTTTTTGAATCTCCTTTTCTAAATTAAGGATGTTGTAGAAAATGTGAAGAAAATAACTTGACTGAAGTGACATCAAGACCATTCCAATTAAATTACATTGAAGAATAAACTGAAAAATAGGTCAGGGTTCCTATACGAAAGGACAAATAGGCGAATTTAAGAGATCTAATGAGTGAAGTCAACACATGCAGAAATTAGAAAGCGAAATGTGAAGGTGACTGAAATTTCTTTCAATATGATTTATCTAAACTTCAGAAATTTTTAAGGATGGGAATAATTCTAAATAAGATTCAAAATCAACGGGGCAGTCTCCATTTATAACTGAAAAGAAAAGCCACATAGGAATAATAAAACTCATTTAGGAATAATAACAGTCATTTAGGAATAGTAAGACTCTATAAGGAGTGGAAAAATCATGAAAGATACATCTTGGAGAACAGGAAATTTAAGAATAAAGTCCAAAACTCTTGCCAGAACTCTAATTCAGCTTGTCATTGCAAAGGAAGTTAAACTAAATAACACAAAGCTTCTCAGCCTTATAAGCAGAAAAAAGAAAGAAACAAACTTTCTAGGAAATGGGGAAAGAAATGAGGTTCAAATGAAAACACAGATTTTTTTTTTTTCTCAGTTTTTAGACTAAGCTGGTTGATTGATATGAAGGTAGGGTAAAGCAGATGTCCAGGCTACATGGGTTGTCTTGCTTGTAGGAGGGTGGCTACTCCCAGTACCGATAAGGAAGCTGTAAATACACTTGCATAAGGCCCTGGCACGATTTCATCCAGAAAGCACTAACCTCTCATACTTGGTAGGTAGAAAGAGCAGAGGCTGATGACTGAGGAGACAGAAAACTTGTTTTACAGAAGACACTAAAGACCTTGAATTTATTTCAAAAATAAGGGAAGACTGAGAACATCAAAAGGTCACTGGGAATCCCAAGTTTTCTCCTGTCTTTACTTAGCATTAGCACTAACTGTTTTCCTGCTTTCTGACTCTCTTCAACCCAAGATTCTTGTATACATGTTTATTCAGAGGAGGTTTAGAAGGATGAGAGGACGGATGTGTGTTTGTGCCCGGGACATGGCATCATCTAGTGGCTGCTGCACGACCCAGGAGCACAGGCTCCGTCCCTCCCGAGGCCACAGGATGGCCCATACTCAGTTTGTCTTCACCCTGGGTGAGTAATCATCACCTAGTCTATGTGTAAGGTACCATTCTTGGTACAGGGGCAGGGGCACACCCAGCTGGGACACGCCCTTCTGGCCCTGCAAATGTGGCTGAAGTGGAGCAGCCAAGGAACTTGCCTGGTAAGTCGGAATAATTCTTTAGTATTAGGTGGAAAGCTAAAAACTGACTTGCTGTTTGAGACTTACGTTTTAAACATAGTGTTTAAGAATGCTGGGTCTCACTCCTATATAACCAGAAAGCTTCACAAATATTTTTGTAGAGGGAAGTCAATGAACATATGAAGACCCTGACAGGGAATTCTTAAAATTCCTAAAAGACTTTGCCATTGACCACACTGAAGGATCTTTAAAAAATTTAAGCTGTCATGAGATCAGAGGAAAGGTGTTCTTGCACAATTATTAAGTGATTAATAATTAGGAAACAAAAGGTACAAATCAGTGGAGGGGGATTATCAAGTAAGCCTCTCAGGATCCCTGCTAGAATATGAACTGTTCAACATCTTCATAAATTACCTGAAAACTATGTAAAATAATGAAGTGACAAATATTCCTTATGAAACACAATTATTCCTGACAGTGAAGAATTGCAGAATGATCTAATGATGCTAAGTGACTGAACAATAAAAAAGCATAAGAAATTAATTGCCAGTAAAGTCAAAGTAAGGCACATGGTGGCTCTCCCCTGACATTTAGTTATATGTGCAGAATATTGGAATCTGAGGTAGCCATTGCTATGGAGGAAAGAGATCTTAATAAGTGCATGTCCATGGCTCCCTGAAAACTTCTGCTCAGTAACATGTGACACCGACAAAATGTTAGAATTATTAAGAAAATACTAAGAACAAGAAAGAAACTGGATAAATCTCTATTACATACTGATGGGGGTTACAATAATCTATCCTGGGTCCAATGTGTAGTTATAGTGATCCCATCTGTAAGATGACAAAGTGGGTTGAACTTACTTTGGCATCTATTGGAGGGAAGATTAAAACTGATCTGCTTGGAAAATAAATGCTTGGTAATGGGGTCTATCCTGCTGTCTGTCTATAGATGGGCTCTATCTACTATCTACAGGTGAGTGTCTATTTGATTGGCTTCTATGAAATAGGAAAAGATATGTAAGAGTGTTCTAGGGAAATACTGTCCACTGCAATTTTAAAAAGAAGAATAGACATGACCAGGACCTTTAAAACAACAACAGCAAAAAAATTAAGTAGTTTTCCTTACAGTGCCTAATTACTTTGCGGAATTCATTGCTACAGGATGTTGTGGAAGCTAAAATTATCACTGGATTCACAAAGCACTAAATGGATTCATAGCAAAGGGGCTATTAATCACAGTGGTCTGTATGTTGCTTCCAATTCAAGCTTAAAATGCTAGTTGCCAGAAACAGAAATATTTGAGAAGCAGGATCAGTCTATACTTGTCCCTTATATTGACTCTGTACATCCCTTCTCTCTGGGCATCTTTTGTTTATCTCATCAAAAATAATATATTTTTATATCTTTTTCCTTGGACTAGTGTGAATATTTCCAGGATTTTATGTTTTAGTAGATTAAACTGTGAATAAAGAAGACTTTCAAAGCCAAGACTTAGCTAATTGTACAAAAATTGAGCAGCATTGAGCAGCAAGCACAAAGTATGATTAGGCAGGATGAGAGCAGAAAACTGATGAATGAGTAGAAGAATAAAATTCTAGGATGTCTTTCAGGGTGGAATAGAGAGAGAGAATTTCTAAATTTTGTTCAAAATGAAGAAATAAAGTATTTATGAATACACTATAGCAACATGTTTTCCTATGATGTTGGTGATTCACAGCAAGGTTTCTTCTAGTCCTGTGTCCTAAACAGAAACCTGAACCTTTTGAGACAGCCCATCACTAATTGAAATACAGAGCTGTGTGCACGAAGCTGAGCTCAGTTGCTCTAAGCTCCACCTTGAAGTTGTATTAACATTTAATGGTTAAAAGAAAGCTAATAAAACTGGAGGGAAGCTGAGATGGCCACGTCATAACTATTTTTATGACACATTATTACCACAGAACAGAGGAAGGATATTTATGATACATAAAGCTTTCTCTCAGCCTTTGCATGTGTTTTTGGGCTATCAAAACCAATCTGCAGTATGGGGAATAACTTTGTTCTTGACCGTGTCTTTGCAATAATAAAGTGATACTAGTACCACTGAGAACAAATTTGTCCCATCTTGTGTTTCACTGTCACATTTATTAAATTTTTATCGGTAAATATTTGTAGTAAACTCACGACTTAGAAGATTAAAGACTAAAGCTTTTAAGCCTGATGTATGTGTGAAGTCAGTATGACTCGCCTTTCATAATCAATAGCTAATAAGAATACCAAGCTAAGTTATACTAAGTGATCAGAAAAAGTAAGGAAAGAGCCTGGAAACCCTTTTCCAGTCTCTGCCACAGTGGTTATGGAGTTCATGGCAAAATGTCAGTGCCACAGGAGAAGCAGATTGCAGTGCCCTGACACACTTTCAGCTGAGTTTGCAGTGTGTCAGGATGTTCAGCTGTGTGAGAAAAGAGCAGGAGTGATTCAATATGATGGTATGATATTTTTTCCTGGTGTGTTTTTCATATACACATAAACACACAGCCTGGAGGAGTCAGAGGAGCTGTGAAGTAGATATGGCATCTGAGCCATTGCATTTCAGCCAGAGGAGCACATGCTCCATGAATCACTGCACAGCACTAATGGGCTGGATAGGTGAGTGATGTCAAAATGTTATAGGCTGACATCACTGCTCTCTGTGTGTATGCCACAGACATATCATCTTGCCTTAGATTCCTTAATAAAAGTTATTGACTAAGGGGTTCTTGAAATTTTAAACTGTTTCTAGTTAAACCCAGTGCATTATTCTGGTCATGGTCTAATTTTTTAAACAAAAAATTGTGGTGACAAATTCCATTTAAAAAAAAAAAAAACATGAAACAAAACCCCAAAAACCTCCAAACTCCAAAATTTACATCCTATTTAGTTATCTGGAACATCTGACATTATCATAAAGCTATGTGTCTCTATGTGTAGTGTGGACTAACAGTAATGGCAAGGAAATAATGCCTTAGTATGAAGCACAAGCATAAGCCTACTTTATTTATCTTAAATGACTTCAGAAACCCTCCTCATAATATTGAATAAAAGAGTTTCACAATGGTTTCTTAAATTCAATTACTAATTATTAAAAATAATATCTTGGGAAACTGCCATTTTTACATTCCTGTGGTAATTTTAGCAATGACTTAAAAGGAACTGTAAGAATAAGAAAAACAAAAAACCACCCACCTTTTTTCAGCTGTCAAAAAAACAGATCTTATAGTAGTTAATAACACTGTTTCCTCATTTCATCTCTTCCTCATCTGCTTTCTTCCTTTCTTCCCCTTCACTTGTTTCTCTTCCTGTCAGTTTCCTTCCTCTGTTTCCCTCAAAACATCCTATTTCCTGCTTCTCTGCTGCATGAAAGTGTTCCCCTGTCACATGGTTCCCCATGCTGGGACCCCCTTTCTCTAGAAACATCCTGCCTGCTTGCCTCATCACTGGCACCCACTGACTGGGCATTTCCCTCAGCAGCTGTGTAGGAGGTTTCAGCGTAGCTGCTGTGCCATTTTCACCAGAGTGACTTCATGTCTGCCCCTTTCTCTTTTGTAGAATTGTACTTCCCCACTGCCAAACTCATTGTGGGAAACATAGCTTGCTTCTTGTCTAAGGAATCAAGTGCACTGTGCTGTTTGCGTCATTTTACATAATTATATACAATATTTATATTGCTGTTAGTCCAGCTTAAAGCATTCCACTTCTGTTTCAAGCTATTTCAAGCAATCAAAACCAGGAGTGAATTCATGGTGGAAAAGCACAACATTAATAAAATCTCATTTTAGCCATAGCACTGATCCATGCACGATGATATTTTTCTGTGGTAACTTTTTCATTATAATCAATGGCAATCCAATTATTGCTTCCTAAAACGCCATATTGAACAGTTTAACCAGAAGTATGAACATGGTACCATGTGAACATGGTACCACCAAACACAGGACAGTCCAGCTCACTGCTGTCTGCCTAAATAGGTTGACCTCTTGTGTCTTACTTTCCTGGCCTTCATTTTTGACAGCCTTGAAAGTGAGAAGTTGTTTTCTTTTGGCCCTGAGAAGTGGAAGCCAATCTTAGATAAAATAGCAAGTTTTGTATATTTTAAACATTTTTCATCAAGTCCTCATTGTGAATAGGAACTCAGTCTTGAGGAAAATTGATAAAGACTGAAAAATCCATTTCTCCAGTTTAAGCAATCAATTAAAAAAAATTTTAAAATTATAACATAAGACCACAGCATGTCAGGTTGTTTCACAAGAATGTCAAAATCATTAATTCTGCATTGAAGTTAATTATGGCTAATATTCTACACATAACTGTGTGTTTTTCATTGTTTTAATTTTTTAACCACAGCTATTTCTTTATACACTGTTTATCTGTTTCACCTTGAATTTGGAACCCTTTGAATGCAGTTACACAAGTTGTCCCTCTCTCATTTAAGTTTCCTAACCTAAAGCCAGAAGACAGAGAAAAAATTAGAAACAAGAGACCAGCACAACAACAAAGTAATAGAGACCTCTCAAGCAGCCTTCAGTCTAACCTTGTATCACTTCACCCTTTTACTCTGGTCCCCAAATACATCTGGTCACAAGTGACTCCAGCAGCTCAAATTTCCATGAACCTTTCACAGGGAATGTGTCTGACTTGTTCTCCAATATGCCTTCGATGCTTAAACTTGCTTCTGCCAATGTTGTTATCTTCCAGTTCTTCTCTGAAAGCACTAGATGCCACCTAAAATGAAGTTTAACAGTGTCAGAGGATTTTAGATTCAGAATTTCAGATTCTGAACCATGAGAACGTACAAGAGGATTCATATAGTCAAGTTACAGGGAAAATGTGTTACTACAAAATTCAGCTGAAATACCTGACAAATTGAGATGCCTATTGCAAGCTATTGTCTATGCAAGAGGTGTGAATCTATTCAAATTAGGTAGGAGAAGTCCAGCTCCTGCTCCTGGGTCATAAGTGATATTTTTGGAAACCTGTGCCATGCATGTCATACTCAGTAAATATACTTTGTGGGGAAGATACCTGTCATGGTTTGACCAACACTATATCTTTCCTAATATTTTACTGATATATTTCTAATGGTTTTGTTGTTCTTTTTGGTGGACAGTGCTGACAGATATAATGTGATTCCTGGTAGTAATTTTCCCTTTCTTTAGTGGATCACTAAGTAACAGACCTCAGCATCAATTACAGACTCATTTGGTCTTCTACCACTGATTGACTGTGAAATTTGAGCTAAAATCTATTAGACTGGCACACCGACTTGATCCTGCCTAAGGTTACTGCTCTGCTAATTATCAGAATATTTTCTTTTTTAATTATGACAGTTGAGTCTCTTAAGTAAAATCAGGCTTATATATTTCTTGTTTCAGATATTGAATTATTTTGGCTAAAATTGAATTAATACCTACTACACAATTATGTGATCAGACAGAACTATGAGTGAGAGCCTTCCCTCTCCAATTTTTAGTTTTTACAATAGTTACATTAAAAGTAACTTTGTCTGTGTGTGTTGGTGGGAAGAGGGAAGAATGTCACAGGTATGTGAGGGTACTTCAGTGACACTGAAGTTCTTATTTTCACATTTGGCCTACAAGTGGAATAGCTAGACTATCTGTATTAAAAAATCCACATTCAGGTTTATAGAATTCTTAGAATCAGAAAAAAACACGATTGCGCATTTAGAACCAGAGAAGATTGTCACAGTAATCTTCTCTGAGCTTTTGTATCAGACAAAGCAAAAATCTCCATTCAATCATTTCTTCATCAAGCCCATGTCTTCTGTTTGAGGTGTAGCATGGCTTCCACAGAAGTATTAAAACACAGTTCAGCCATTGTGGGACACAACCAAATTGCAAGTATATTGACAGTACTGAATCCTGTATTCATCAAATCATCCATAGCATTTGAGGGAATGATGGGATTGGCAAATTGGATGCAGCATCTCTGGAGGTCCAGAATGTAATCTCATAATAAACCATCTGCTCTCTGTATGACAAACAGCAGTGTAACACATTGCCAGTATTTACAGATGAAAAAAAAAAAATAATAGATCTGTTTCTATAGTGCTTCCAGTGGATAGCAGCTGATCATGCTTACTGCCTCCAGGGAAGGAATGCCAAAAAGAAATAAATGAATCTAACCAGCTGTGGGGCTATTTTTGAAAAGCTAAGGAATTCAGTTGGTTGCTCTCTATTCCCTTTAAAGGTGGTAAAGCAGTATCTCAAAGCTATCCATACAGCTTTCATACAAAAAGGAGTTTAGATTTGCTTTTTAAATGCTTGAGGGAACTGCAGGAGCGCAGTATCGCACAGAATACTTGTGCATGTGTCTGATGCGCATAAACACTGCTCTGCATCTGCTGTCTGCAATCCAAGGCCCCTCTGCCTGTCACTGCTCTTGCTGAAGGAAATCACAGCATCAGAGCTGTGCCCCAATGTCACAGCGCAAGGCCCAGTGCCAGAGCTGTGCCCAATGTCACAGGGCAAGGCCCGCGGCTGCCGCACGTGCACCCCGCCATGAGCGCAGCGTCATCGCTCCGAGGCTGCCTTGTGCCCCAGCTCTTCTATGGATGTGAACGCAGCACCACGAGTCCAAGGCCTCCTTCTGCCAAAACTCTTACACTGCAGCTCAAAAGCAGTTACAAGGCCCTCACTTCTGCCAAGGAGATTTAAATAAGGATGAGTGAAGAAACTTAGGAAGGGTGTGATTTTGAGTATCTTGCTCAAACATGCTGTAAAACCAGTCTTCAGAAAAAGTAGAAATGCCATAAAAAATGTTTTGCTGTATAAGACTTGGCAGCTTTTCCTCAGCTCCCCCAGCAGCCTTTTTTCCCCCCTTTTTTCCTCTGGCAATGAGCCTTAAAAAGATCTCAAAGACGTTTATATGCTGACCAAAGAAACTCTTTCTATAAACAAGCAAAGAAGGGTTTATATTAAATGTATGTTGTTTATCATTGCCATTGTTGCAGTATATTAAGATAACAGGCGAGACGAAACATTGACAGCTCCTAAAGCCACTGAATAAACCTAAGCCTGCACGTAAGTTGCTGCCTGGGGCTCCTTAAAACTACTGCCTTAGTTTTCCTCCTGCCTATGCTTGTTGATTTCTATCAAAACGAGTTAGAAAGCAACTCATCTTGCCTATATAATTCCATGCACACTTCCTCTCACCTCCAAACGGGAAGGTCAGTTTCTGGACAAACTTTGTTTCTACAGCTTTGAAAGAGTCTGTTGTGTTTCACCCTGTTATGAGTGGTGTAATTATCAGTAATTATTGGGAAATGAGCAGGAGTCAGAGGCAATTCCAGAGCCACCCAGAATAAACTGTGCATTGTTGCAGGATTGCAGCATGGCTGTTTTACAGAATTAACATTCTGAAATAGTTGGAAGTGACAGTTTCCTTTTCAGGGAGAGAAAAGGGCAAAGAGCTAAGCTGTTGCTTTAAGGTCAATCTTTACATTCGGGAAGAAGTTTGAGCTGGAGACATGGGCATGGAACAGTTCCCTGTGTAGTCCACTTTTCCTTTTAAGTGAATCTTCTTGGGTAGGTGCTTTCTCTGTGCCCAGAGAAAGACTTTAAATGTCAGAACAGGTGGAAAAACTTCTTAGAAGAACATGTAAAGGCAATCAATGATATTTCCTTTAAGGAATACCGAATCATAAAGAAAATGACAAATAATTATATTATTTGGTTTTAAATGACAGCCTTTGAAAGATGAGGGTCTCAGAATAACTGAGTCGCATTTTAAAATAGTCTTAATGCCCTTTTCTTTTCAACTAAATTAATAAATAAATGTCATGTTGCATGAGTTCAATTAACTGTGAGATAATGAGGACTGCAGAGCAGAGACCTTGATGGGTCACTGATTGCTAATGGACTACAGATTCTTGTAGGTCATGAGTTCATTGTCAAGCTGTGTTTAAAGATTTGTCTTTTTTTCCTTTTATTTATTTGTTTATGTATTTATTTCCCTTTAAAAACTGCTTAATTGCAAAACAAAAGTGGCTTCATGATCTGAATGTAGACATGAGTATCCGCATCCAGATTGTGAGGGATAAGGCTGTGGAGCCTCAAAAGAGACTCACATTTCTCAGAATATTTGGCAAAACGAAATTCCTCTGCCATGAGGATCCATCCCAGGTCAGCAGTACCCCCTGATGGCAGTGACTGAACAGTTCTGGAGATGCTGTGTGTACCAGGGGGATCCTGGAAGGGGTCTGTGGAAGACTGCATTGGTTTCTTCCTTCATTACCATTTTCCCACTGTTTCCCCAATGCTGACTCTGAGATCAGACTGAATAATTTAATTCCATGGTGGCAGATGCAAATGAAGCAGGATAGATGTTTGGATCCTGTGACAGTGTGACCACGGAGAAGATGGCTACATTACTGCTACTGAATGAGCTTCTGATTTCCACATGCAAGGTCTCTACCTCTCATCTACCCACAGAAAACACATAGATGACAGAGAAGAGAAAAACAAATGCGCAAAATATAGAGATATATATCCAGATGTGCACATGAATGCCACAGGCTACAGAAAGCAGCTATAGAGCAGCACAGCATTGGCTTGTGGACCAGATGCCCCGACTGGGATGAAGAGAGAGCAGAAGAGCAGAGGTGAGGAATGAATGACAAGAAAGAAACTGTTTTGCATTAATCTATAGCAATATCAGCTGTATAGACTGTTCACAACTGCCTGACACAGGCTCTTACATACAGCAAAGCTCCTGGGGTTTGGTGCACAAGTAAAGATATAGAAAGGTTTAAGGTTCCACTGAGTCTGGAGCTGGTTTTGCTGTTCTCACACTGTTAGGTATACATAAAAGCAGCTGTCTGGCCTAAACTAATCCCAATTGTAGTCAAGTCTGTTTCCCGATAAAAACATCTATATCTGAATAAATGCCTATTTCCCTTTAAGTTCATATGTTTAAATTCAAAACCTATTTGTTCATATGGGTAAGAAGAATATGCATAATTGAAAAAGACTCCATTAGAAGCACAGAGAGGAAACAAAGGATGTGAATTTGGTGATATGAAGGTGAATTATTAATATCATGTATTAGTGCCAGACATAATACAGACAGACACTGACCCAACCATGCTAGGTCTGATAGCCTTTAAAAATTATATCTTCCACTTTTTCTACTCCAATCTTAAGCTATCCTAACTCTGGAAACAGTCACCTGTGTCAAATTGTTAGTGGGTTTGTAATGAGAACAATAAAGAGAAGAATACCTTAGTGAACATTTGTCCTTGGGATTACAGAGAATAGCATTCCACTCCCACTTGCAGCATTTATTTTTCCTCTTTGAATGGATGCTAGATACAAGTGAATGACAATACACCCTACTGACCCTGCAAACAACCAGAAAGCAAATCAACATACAAAAATACCAATTCTGCTTGTCATGTGTGCCAGCTTCTTTTTACTGAAACAGTTTTGTAATTGAAACTTTAAAATGTAATTGTGATTTTAAAGTACAGAAAAGCTTCACTGAGCTTTTTTTCTGCATTACCGTAAAATATATTTTTCATTTCTCAATTGCTCTGCCCTTCTTCCTCCATTCAAAATACAAAAAGAGTTGCCAAAAGCAGCCAAATCTTGTACTAAAGCACAAACGTTGCTTTCATAATGTCTTCTCTCCTATTAAGCGTCTGGTTGTGATGCACTTACTTCAAGCTTTACTGGGAATACTGTAGAAGAATACTTGGCTTTGGCCAAAGATGTCATTCCACTTCAGCAATGTGGAGTTAAATGGCTCACAAAGCAGGAGTTACCTGGAGTGTGCATATGGAAGTTAATTTCATCAATGTACTGACAGCACTGGTCATTGAAAGTTTCTCCTAAATGACTGTTCAGCTCAAGAGAAATATAGCTACTTCTTTCAGCTGAAAATATGTCAAGATGTTATTTTGGAAAGAGACTCCTAACACAGCTCCACTGCTTGCAAAATTAGTGTCACTTCACTTGTCAGAAGTTCCCCTATAAATCTGAGCTGTGAGACCTTGAGCAACTTGTGAATAGGATAAAATGCTGTGTGGAAGAAAATGATAATATTTCAGTCAGTCATATCTGGTTTTGAAATAGTATTTTAAGTGCAGATATCCTTCCAGATATACAAGTAAGGGGGATGAAGGCACCTTGGACTGTGAAGATATTTTTGTTCTCTGTTTCAGAAGCAGCTAAACATTAAAATGTTTAATGTTTAACATTCAATACATTTTAGTTGCAACTAGATCAACACAAATGTTAATAAAATAAAAGAACCAGCCCCTCACCTCCCCGAACCAAACCAGAATGGTGTTCATCATTTAGAAAGGTTTTAAAATGAGAAATATTAGATTGTCATGAACCAGACTAAGAGATTTGTGACCGTGGGATATTGCAATGTGAGAAATTTGGTTTATATCTGTGTTTCTCTGAGCTACAATTAGTAATGTCTATGTTACCCCTCATAGTTGCCAAGCCTACTTTCATGTGGAGTTTTTAGAACTGTATACCTAGAACCAGTGAAAGAATTTGGCTGAGATATTTACTAAACCATTTCCTAAATCTCCACAAGCAATGAGAAGTACAAATGGAGGAAAGTTCAAGTTGTTCTAAAAACTTTTCTGAAATCATAGTCTTCCAGAGTGGCATTACATGAACAAATTTTTAAATATCTGATTAGACAGATAGGCAAGTGTTATACTCTAAGTAAAAAAGGTTGCCAACCATAGGCCAGACCAATTTTCTCCAGTGTGAATAAGAAAGCTGCGCTTACCCCTTTTGGCAGCAAGATCAGAGGAACAGTGGTCTTCTGTCAAAAGCTTTTCCCTCAGGGCATAGTCCTAGGATTGTGATGTGGCAATAATTTTCTAATTGCTACTAACTGCTCCTTAAGGGCTGGATTGTAATGGAAGCCTTTGCCTTTGCTTTAACATGAATCAGCTGAATCAGAACTTTTACTCCTAGTGGGGAGTTTAAGACCAGGATTTCAGGTTTAAAGACCTTTTTTCCTGGAAATCCTTGGTCTGGAATGCTTGTGTGTTTAAAATGAAAGGAGGCTGCTAAAAGCGTTTTCAAAGTCTTAACATTCCTCTTACAAACTGCACTTACAATAAATTCTTAGAAATTCATTATTCTTACAATAAACTTTTAGCTTGAAGCAAATTGTTCTATAATTATCTGTATGGGGTGGGGGAGCGGTTTGTGTGTTGTCCTCCAAAGCATCTGTTCCTGGGTATTGCCCAAGGCAATGCTGTTAAGGACTGCAGATCTGACCCTGGATGCAAGTCTTGGGATAGCCAACCAGCTGGGTAACAGCCGCTGAAAGTCTGCTCCAGCCTCCCTCCCTCTCTCTCACAGCAGAATTAGTCACCACGCTGGGTCAGGTTAGCCCTGGATTTGTCCAGCTGAATCTTGGAAAACTCTAAAGACAGAGAAGCTACTCTCTGGGTAATCTGTTCCCTTGCCATACTCTCCAAGTGAAGAAGTTTTTCTGATGCACAGCCCAACCCTCCCAAACTGCAGCATGTAGATCTTGTGCCTTATCAACCCCTGCCACCAAGAAAAGTTCAGCTCCATCACATTTGCAGCTCCAGATTGTTGGCTTGGGTTAGGTTGCCTCAGTTTCCATTTTTGACAGACAGCTAAACATCAAATTTTGCTCACAGGTCCTCAGTCATAGTAGTTGTCATTTGTCTGCTGGACTGTGTAATTTCTGAGCAACCTTTTTGAACTAGGCGCCCCATAACACACATTCCAAGAGCAGCCTCAGCACCACTGGCTAGTGGGACTACTACCTTCTCTTTATTACCTAGCCACCGCAGTCCTCCAGATGTAGCCAAACAAGCAGTTTCTTTATGATAGAGCACGTTGTTGGCTATATCCAGTGTGCCACTTGCCATTGGAGTGGCAAGTGTCAGTCTCAGCAGGGCCAATATCCCTGGCCTGCACCGATGCAGGTAGTTATCCTGCTCTTTGTTGATTGTCCTGACTCATTTCTGTGCTCTGAGCAAGGAATATTTCCTTAATCTCTTTCTATTTTTCACACAAAATAGATATTTGCTACTATGGCATTTTTGTGGATACTTTTTAAAATCTTTTGATGTTGTCAAACTTCTTAAGAGAGAATTTGGTGCGAAGAAAGTAAGCATGTCTTTCTGTCACATTAGACTTAAAAATACATATCAGATTTATATTGTTAAAGTTTCCAGAGAAATAAAGGCAGAGTTAATGTATTGATTTATTAAAAGGCTCCCATCTTACCATGAAAGAGCTACCTGATTACACTCAGCTGGAACTGAGCTTGATCAGATTTTAGGGAGGCAGCAGACAGGGACATGTTTCGACAGGGACATATTTCCACAGGGACATGTTTTGTTCTCCTGTGTAGCTGGTGGTTGTAATTTTCTAAAAACAATTTATAATTAATTTATAATTAAGCAACGCAATTATAATTATAACACAATAATTATAACAAAATAATTAATCAACAATTATAATTAATTAATAATTAATCAACAATTATAATTTATAATACAATAAATAATTGTGTTGATTCCCAGGATTCATATATCCTGTTAGAAGTGATCATGTTTTTTATTCACAAAATGTGAATATTCATAATTTGTTTTGTAATCTAATGGTTACATATTCCCTGAAAAAAAATTATTGCAATATTAAATAAAACTTTCACTTTTTTCAACATTGGTTTGTGTGCTTAGATACAATATAAAGTAAAGCAAAACAAATGTAAAGTTTTCTATTGATAAAACCAGGAACATTAAAGTAACCACTTAACGTATATTGTTGACTGCATTTTACAGTATTTGGCACACTACATAATAACAATACAATCATCAAGGCTGAGTTACTCTTTCCATAAACTATGTATTTTAGCAGCTCTCTACTTTTATCTTTGCATGGATGTGAAGCTTATAGCCTTATTTTGAAATGTTTTCTCATCAGGAAGTTTCAGTAGTATTAGAAAAGCTTTTACAGAGGAAAGCATAAAGGACTTGCAATAGCTAGCAAGCATGACATCATTAAAAAGCAATGAATGTTAGGAATATTCTTGTTCTAATCCAGGCCACACATCCTGCTGCCCTGGAAGACTGCCAAGCTCAACATCCTTTTAGGGTTACAGGGCAGGCTGTGGCCTTTCACAGTTTGCTTTAGAAATCTCTGCATGTGGAATATTCACTGTCAGGCATTACAATAAAATCTAAAATTACTCCATCAGAGAGCTGGTGTTCCACCCTTCCTGCATTCTTCCCTGACAGTGAAATTGCCCAAAAAGAGCTCTATTGCATTTCATAGATTTCTGTGATGGACTGTGTACAGAGATGATGGGGGATGATTTTGCACATAGGTTCAACAGCATGTACCACTTGAGAAAAAAAAATATTTAGACTTCCCTAAAATATGTTGTGATAATATTCTTTTTAGTTCCATTGCATGAGCTCATTAGGGTTCAGTTCTGTAGGCTTTTATCTGTATTTTCAGTGAATGTTTCAGATGACCAGAGGAAAAATGATTATTCCTTTATTTTACACAGCATGGCTGTCACATCAGCTATACAGAGTATTGCTCTCTGGGGCCAGGCACTCTGCCACGCTAAATCCTTTTACACCATTCCTTTGGGGAAAAAGGGAACAGAAAGCTGCAGCAAAATGAAGAGTGAAAGATTCCTCAAGTAGTGGTGTTACTTATCTGACAAAAAATGAGAAGCATAAGTGATTTCAGGATGCTGCTGTATTATTCCCAGTTAATGTCCTCAGCAGTATTCACAGGAGATAGGCTTACTGTCAGCACCCAGTTTAGACAATGAAGTAAGATTATAGTGGGGACACATAATCTGTCATTTGTGTGAGAATTTAAGGTGCTTAAAGAGTAACTTAGGGAAAATATTATTTCTCTGACCAACTAGTTGAAAGAGACAAAAGTTTCTGCAGCCCTCACATCTTATCTCTTTATACATGGATAATAGCTATTGCTTGGCTTTCTGGATTGACAGCACAAGGAATATATGTATCTATTTTAAAATGTTCACTAGGGACCTTAAATTCAGGTGTGTTTCAGGTGCTTCAACTGGGTGATTTGATAGTATCCCTTTCTTCCTCAGCTTCCCAAACCACCTATGAACTTTCCCTTATAAAGTGCTCAAATTTTAATTGTGGTCTGAATCCTCCATTAATATTGATCATGGTCATCCGAAAAACATGGGAATTGAGAGAAGGAGGCTACAGTCTTTTGTCCTGTAGACAAAGACACTTATTTTGGAAGAAACCTGGATTAATAAGTTCCTAACCTTCATGCCCTACTCCTACCCCAGCTGAACCAGCATTTACTACTCCTATGTATAAAGTTATGCAGCAAGTGAACAGGTGAAATTATCCAGTTAAATATAACTATTCCCCCTTTTTTCACAGATTGACCTGTGATCTATTTTACACCATGGTTTTACAAAGGGTTGGGTCACCACAGATCAGGAGCTATGAAGTGCAGCACAGTTTTTTAAGCTGTCTTTGACTCAAAAACTAGAATCTTTTGAAATTACACTCAGAGGCACATAAATTAGTTGTCCAAAATATGACAGCTGAATGAAATTCCTTAGTTATTACGCTTTCATTTTCTAAAGAGTAATTACTAATTACACTTAGACTGAAATATGTAACAGGATATCATACAGAAAAGCAAGACTTCATGCTCAGAATTCTTTATGAAGTATTAAGTTACAAAGCCCAGTACAAAAAAGTATGTTTAGAAAAACTGTACAGCATTTCTATGTCAAAATCAGTCCCCATAAACTGGATGATTGTCTGGAAGAAAAGAAGTTATCCATAAATAGCCATACTGAAAAAGACAGCAGCAACTGATGATTTATAAGAAATAGAGGCACTTTCCAGTCAAGACAATCCCAGAGAGACAAGATGAGGGAAACACAGACACTCTGAAGTGTATTGTTACAATGGTAATCACATCAACTCTTTGTCTTGCTGGTTTGTAACTGTTATTCTGTGTAACAGGAAAGGAAGTACAGTACAAAAACAGTCTCAGGATTTGCCTATGGTTCTCATTTCTATGTTGAATCTGCCCCTTTGCTTGGCTGCAGTATATAAAAGACATTAAAAAAATGTGGCAACAAAAGTTCGTGGGAGCCTGCACCCTCTTTACATTATGGTATAATGTTCTCTTATATTCAATGTCAGAAACCTTGAGAAGTGCAGAGTGGTCTAGAGATGAAGCATGACACACTGCTCTCCTCTGGCTCCTTTATATCTGATAACCAGATATCTGATGACCTTCCTCCTGGAAGATCCACATCTTCCTTGACAAGGAGTTTTTACTGTAGGAGCTGTGTCCCCTTCCCTGGTGATCCCCTTTCAAGGATGGTCGAAGTAACATGAGCTTGGGAAGGGTTCAAGGAAATCCAGACACTACTACATGTGGGAGCAAGTGTGAGACTAAATTCATCATCCATTGCCATTGCTAACTGCACTCTTGAGGCCAAAATCAGGGCTTCATGGTGCTAAGTACCCTGAAGGCAGGTGAAAAGCTCTGACTATGTGATTTGACTCTGCGCACCCAGGTGAGTCCAGTCTGCACACCCACACCTCCAAACCCAGCTCCAGCATTGGGAACATTGATGAACCTGTTGTCTCACAAACTCAGCTTTTTCTCACCATGACTGCAGCTTCAGGCTCTTAAAGGAGACAGACACGTAGATATGCTATGTTGTCTTTGGATTCTGAAGGCATTCCCATGAACCCCCAAGTGTTGTTGCAGTGTACCTCACTGCCCTGCTAAGAGTCCCTGTGAAGGCCCCCACAGCCTCAAGAGACACAGGAGCAGAGCCCCGTGAGCATTTTGGCTACATGCCCCTGCCTGGAGCATACTCATGTTGCAGGAAATTGTATGTAAAAACAGTGAGGTATGCAAGCAGGGGAAAGTCTGGTAGTGGGGTTTGAGGACAAACATTCCTCAGGCTGTGTGACCGTAAACCATTCCCTGTACTAGATCATGAACTCCACTGTTCTCTATTTCCCTTATTTCCCTGCTCCCTTGTCCCTCTCAACCTTGACTTCAAATGACATTTTGTAGGACTAGAAAACATCTGGTTTTCCACACTCTGCATGGCGCTGCATGACTCCAGAGACAGTCTGACTATATTCACGCAAATCAATTATAATTACTGGAGCCATTCTCTGCACCTGTGGTCAAGAGCTCCAGTCTGGCAGCTTCCATATAACTGGGCAATTTGGGCCTTTGAAAGCACGTGCTCATGTCCAGATTGTCTGTTGTGAGTGATCCTTCACCTACAATAACTCATACACACCGAGTGCTGGCTTGGGCCAATTTTGCAAGGGATCATTCAAATATTATAATAGTTAAAGACAAATCCAGAATGGTAGTTAAGCATAGATAATGCAACTATCTTTCCTGAAAAAGTATCTTCTTAGAGGTTGTGATTATGAAGGCTTTCAAATCCAGTTGAGCAGCCATAAATTTATCTAAGCCAAACATCCCACTGAATCTTTGCAGCTCCTGGAGAACTATGATGCTGACCTTAAAGGTGCAACACATTAAATGGTTTTAATATGACTTAGAACTAAAATTAAAAGAGGTGGATATATCCACAGCTCAGTTATCTGTAAGTTTCATATTCCACTGTATCCATGGGACAGTCCCAACAAAAAGGCTATATTTTAAGAATCATAAAGAGATATTTCCCTTAAGTATCGCACTTCAGAGGAAGTCTGCTCCTCCTTTCCCTGTGTGATATTTCCTGGAGAAAGCCTGCCTGCTCTCCTTGATATAGCTCTTAGTGCTTTATTCACATGGAAGCCCAGACCTCCCATTTATTTAACAGAATACTAGTGCTTATTCCTTGTACATTTTGGAAATGCTCAGGGAAGAAAGTATATATGCAAAGTTTAGAGATTTGGCATTATTTCTGAATTCTTCAAGTGTTTAATCTCTTCAGTTAAAGAAGGAAAAATATTACCACTTAAGCCTCCAATAATATATGACATTTTTATTAAACTAATTTCTCTCCTTGCCAGTCCCATCAAGTATTTTGAATGAGAACCTTTGTAAAGCTCTAATGTTTGATAATATTTTATTTCCTTCTCTTGCACTTAGACAAATGAATAGGTGTTTATAACTCTGTACCTTTTGCCATTAACATTACTTGCTTGAGTCCTTGGAAAATTTGTTAAGGTGATCTCTTGTTCTGTGTCTCCAACAGTTTGAAAGTCTTTGCTAAATTAGAGGAAGGACTCATACCTTCACAACTATGGCAGCTCTTGCAGGTTCCATGCAGTGTCGCACACCAAAATACTCCTGAAGAGATTTGTGTCTTAAATGTTTACGGAAAAAGAGAGGAAAGCTGTTGATGCACTGCTCCATGTAGCACAGACGTGGAAAGGGAAAAATGGAGTTGGCATAAGCAGTGGACATAACCAGCTACAGTATTTTAAGGAACAAAGGACAAACATACATTTTCAATTTTTTATTTTGTGCATGTTGGGTTTTTTCGAGCGGTCTCTAAGGTGAAACAGGAGATGCTACTTTTTCCATGATACATGAGTGAAAAGAGATATGTTGTCAGTAATGTCAGCTTCCATAACTTTTCTGTAGAAGTAATTAATCTAGAGATTAGTGTTGATTGCAAATAGTGACTCACTCCTTATTTGTTTTTATTTACTGATTAGCCTTTATCCTCTGAGATAAGGAATGTTGTGTTGTTAGTGTGCTAGTTGGTGCATATTTCATGAGTTGTGCAAGAATGCAATTGTGATAAATATTAAATCAGATATCCCAGAACTTCACATGGAATTGAGGGCCAGATTATTGGAATTAGAATTTAAAGAAATTTGAAACATTTTGCTCCTGTGCTAATAGGATTGCACCATTTTAGAACAAACCACTATTGTCCAGCATCATGATTTTACCCTGGCCAGCAGCTCAACCCCATGCAGCCACTCACACACTACCTTGCAGTGAGATGAGGGAGAGAATCTGAAGGGTAAAAGTGAGAAAACTCATGCCTTGAGATTAAGACAATTGAATGTTAAAGCAAAATTTTTGCACACCATCAAAGTAAAAAAAGGAATTGATTAATGTTTTTCCATGAGCAGGAAGGTGTTCAGCCATGCCCAGGAAAGCAGGGCTGCATCATGCCTGGCAGTGACTTGGGAGGACAAACACCATCACTGCAAATGTCCTCCCTTCCTTCTTCTTTTCCCAACTTTGTATGCTGAGCATGACATCACATGGTCTGGGGTGTCCCCATGGTCAGCTGGGGTCACTGTCCTGGCTCCTTGTGCACCCCCAGCCTCCTCTCTGGTGGGATGGGTTGAAGAACAGAAAAGGCCTTGATGCTGTGTAAGCCCTACTTAGAAATAACATAAACACCCCTCTGTTTTCAAGACTGTTTTCATCACAAATCCAAAGTATCATCCCATACAACCTCCTATGAAGAAAATTAATGATCCCATCCAAAACTAGACCATACAGCTTCTACAGATGTCAGGAATATGGGTAGGGGGTTCTCAGACCTCTGCCCTAAGTTGTTGGAACAGAAGATGTCTGAATGAAATAGTAATTTTCAATAGATCTTGTTTACTTGAAGTATTCCTACCAATTTTTATCCCTGCCACAGAGTTTGGCTAGCAAGTTACCTAAGCTGAACTTTTCCTTTCTGTTCATTAATTACACAGCCCTCCTTTTTTAGAATGTACATTTTTAGACTTTTATGCCTTGTTTGCAGAATTGCTGAGTACTCACAGCTGCTGCTTGAGCCATTGTATTCTGAACACATGAAATGAGTGTTGATGCAAAATAATACAGCACAGCCTAAACTGGCACCAAGTTGCAGAGGCAACACAGAATGACAAGGTAACAAAACCACAGGGGAAATGTCAATGGATGGGAAATTATGCAAACAGGAGAAAGAAAAAGAAAACAGGTATTCTAATTATGCACTTAAAATAAAAAATTCTAAATTAATCATCACTACTTAGAACAGAAATCTGGAAGATGTCACTTAATACACTGAAAAGTGTACACTCTGGAAGAGTTTGATTCTCTGTGATAGTCAAAAGACATGGGAAGAAATGGGAGGAAAAGAACTGAGAAAAAACACTGCAGCATCACAAACTGAATCTGAGCACACTGTTGTATTTTGAATATTATTTTGAAAGGGATTTTTGGTCTTACACCATATAGCCATTTCTTCAGTATTTTAGAAAAATCTCTGAAAACTCTGATATGTGATATATCAGACTGGGAACTAACTAAACATTACTGGAAAATGTGGATGTTCATGTCTAATGATCACATCAGTAAAATCAGCATGAGCCCTCCTTCAGCTCACTCGGAACTAGAAACACAAGCCACTGACTGTGCAGTAACTGTGTCTTTTATGCAAGTAAATTAAGGAATATCAAGACACAGACTTTCATGTTTGCACACAAGTAAATTAAGGAGGATCAAGACACAGACTTCCATGTTTTCACACCAGCCACACTCTCATTTAATTGTTAACATGCTCCTGGTCATGCTTTTGACTGAACACACAGAACTCTTGTCACACATGCCCAGGACACCCTTGCAGGACAGCAAATGTTGCATGTGATTGTGTCTGTTTCCAAGAGACCTTAAGGATGAGGTGGTTCTGCTCTGCCAGGAGGAAAGTTCAGTTTTCTCGATGCAGTTGTCCCATTCTACTTCAGAAAACAGACCCTGGCTTTTTTTGTTTACTAGGATATATATAACCTATGAAGATGAGTGCTGTAAGAAAATCTAATAGATAATATATCTGTTTTCAGAGCAGGATTTGAATAATGCACAGAAAATAAATGTGCATACATACACTGAAAGGAGGGAATAAAATAAAGTAGTGCATAGATCTCTTCTACAAGCAATCATCATCTGTCATGTGTAATGAGGTAGAGGTCCCACAGAGAAAGAATGTTAACACATAATTCAAGGTTATCTCATTTTCATCTCCAAAGTAGAGGGATTGGGATGTCCTAGACAAATTTCATATTCCAGTATAGTTTATTTTCCTGTCAATACTTAAAATGTGTTTGTGTGTGTTTTTGATGTGAGTTTCAGTCTGTAAAGATGTGCATGCACATAGTCTTTACAGGATACATCCTATCAAATGTTTTGGACCCATAGGAGAAAGCTTTCACAGTGAAATAGCCAATGCCAAGGTCCCAAAGTGTGGTCCTGTGGATCTTATTTTCATTATTAGGTGAAACTGCACTTCTGTAGTCCATTTCCTGGGTTAATTCCAGTTGAAATTATCCCAGTTCAGGGGCTCTGAAACTGCTCCATGAAGCCAATTAAAGTAATGTACAAGATGACAACCAAGGGATTCACATCAAATGTACTCAATTTATCTGACTAAAATGTTAGTACAGGTTAATCTGAAAGCAGAAATTTGTTTATATGTGTAAGTTTATACAAATCAGAAGATTTTCAACGGAGGATTGTGGAAAATCCAAGTTGCATTCAGTAGTTAAATTACGTGGTTATTTTGGTGTTTTCTGATATTGTCGTGGGATAAAGATTTGGACTTCTATGCAAAACCTACCAAAATGGTAAAACCCTAAGCATGCCATGCTGGAACTAAAATGAAAATATGCTTGTGAGTACTATATCACAGTCAATGTCTGCATTCCAAATACATAATAACCTGCTTCCACATTAATTCCATGTAAATTTTGTTGTGTTTTGTGAATCACTGTGCTTTGAGATTATTAAGTATTAGAGCTGAATGCTTTGAAAGACAGCAAAGCTCTCTCTTTATGAACATTTGTCTTAATTTTGATGAAGTGAATTGTGATGGTTGTTCACAATAATTCCTGTGGCAGAGTGTTTATGTACATCCATGTATGTATGTTTAATGTGGACTGGAATATCAAAATCTTGGTTCTTCATTAAATGTATACTTTTTAGTGTATTTAGTTAAATCCCATTTTATTGCCTATGTAACAGATTAGAACATCTATCATTGCATAATGAGATACTTACAAATGGAATGTTAATAGCATCTATTACTTTTACCTCTAAAATTAGCTCTGTGTCTTGTTAGTAAACAGTGCAGAAAATTAGTTTCATGTTAGGTTTTCCTTGGCATAAAAGGGTTTTCCTTGGCATAAAATTTCATGAAGATGTGTCTAAAAACACGTTTGTGCATCTGAGTGGACTCTAATTCTTTAATAATATAGCTGAATCATCAGAAGAGAAGGATATGTAGTGCTGTTATTAGTTGCCTTGCTATATTTTAAGATGAAAGATTAACGGAATCTAAAATTAGAATGTTTGCTGCAGTCATGGCAACGCACATTTCAAAATGTTCAAATCTTAACTAGGAAAAGATGGTATATCAGATAAGCACAACACATATAGAAAGTGAAGCCTTTTTTATTTGGACGCTGTTTGTCTCTGAATAAACTTAGAACTTTTTAAATTCTGTAGAAGTGAGATTATAGCCTAGATCAAACACAGTCACAACTACTAACAATATTAGCATTAGGCATTGGAACAGATAGTACAGTGGGAATTTTTAAACTGAAAAGGTTTTTTTTCCTTTCATTTATTGCTGCTTATTTATTCATATAAATAAATCCCTATAGAACAGCCACTGTCACTGATCATCTTAGGGCACTTGGATTAATAATATTTTGTATGAGTGTCTTAGCAGCTGACTGCAGTGAGCTCTAGAATCTGCTTTGGAGCTTTAGTCCTCTGCTGATTGGTTACACAGACTGACTGCCAGGCTGGCTTTGGCTTCCTTTGTGTGTATAATGCCACTTTGGAGTATTCCAGCTGGCATGGTGAAAAGGAAGTAGGCTGATGGCAGCAAGTGGGGACAGGCTTATTTTTCTTCAAACAGACTTCCTGCTGATGGACAGGTAAAATTAACATTACTGCCAGAAAAAGAAGACTCTGCTTGGTTCTTATACAGAGTTACAGAAACACAGAATGTTCTGAGTTGGAAGAGACCCACCAGGATCATCAAGTCTAACTCCTGGCTCTGCACAGGGCACCCCAAGAGTCACACCATGTGCTTGAACACACACAGGTTTGAATTCTGTCAAGCTTGGTGCTGTGACCACTTCTGTGGGGAGCCTGTTCCAGTGCCCAACCATCCTCTGGGTGAAGAACAGACTTGATTTTATCTTTCTGCCAGTAAGAAATAAAGTCGAAAATGGGAAAACTAGGTTCAAGTCCTTGTACCAAAGGACATGTTTTAGCGTGACCACAATACACAATCAAGCACAGCACAGAGCTGGAAGTGACTGCAAGAAACCCAGGACTTTTTGCAAGAATAGTGTCAGAGTAGTGCCAGACCAGGCTATGAACCCTTCATAGAGGAATCCTGCTTGTAGCATTGCCCTGGTATGCCAATTTCTACCTAGGAATCATGAATCTCCCAGGGCTCCTGTAACAATATTTGTATGAAGACACCTTGTCCTCTGTGTCTCTGTTCACTATTCCTGCCTCTGAAGAGTTCTGAAAATACATCAACAAGAAGATGAATATATGGACAGGAGGTTGGCATGAATGTAGACAAACCATGAATTTTTCAAGGGCTTATCAGTATTTTACACCCCATGCTGTAATATAAAATTGAAATGTGAGAGACACTAGAGAAAGTTCTTTTGCTGAAGAAATGAGAATCAGACTGGGGAATAAATCCACTGCTAATATTTTTGGATTTGTTTATTGCCTGTCTGCTGAGACAAGAACATAAAACAAAAATTATGCTAATTTGAACTGTACATAGCAAAAAAAAGTTACACCGACTTTCTTCTAATTCTTTCTAATTCCCAGGGGAGCAAAGATTTAGCATGAAAGAAAACAGAGCAACTGGTAGCACAATAAGATATTTAAATAAATACTTGCTTCCAAATGATTTGCAGGTGTCAACTTATCTAACATCTGCAAGGAGTTTGTGCTGTGACCTTGCTGTTCATGAGTCCCTTCCACAGCAGCTAATATTTTGTAATTGGATCAGCTGCTAATGCTCTGGAGTTTCATGTTTCATTAATTAGAAAACTGTTGTACAGTCTTCTTTTGTCTCAATTACATTGATAATGTCATTCACCTTGTTTACAGATGACAGAAATGTTTTTCCAAAGCATTTTGTAGATGGTAATACATACAAAGTGGTTACTCTCCTTGTCCTTCTGTTACACGGAAAATCAGCGTTAAAAAAGGGGTGATAGGCTTGGGGATTCCTTGCCTTGCCTTGCCTCACCTCCCTTTCCCCTTCCCCTCCCCTTCCCCCTCCCTTTCCCCTTCCCCTCC
>VXBC01004054.1:257400-289056 GCA_013399945.1 Ploceus nigricollis | reverse complement strand
CCCCATCCCCCTCCCTTTCCCCTTTCCCTCCCTTTCCCCTTTTTCAATGCCCTATACCACAGAGTAGTACAAACTTGCTTAACTGAATCATCTCTCTTACCTATTTATAAATTTTGGCACTGAAAGGAGTGCTTACAAAAAAAAGGAGAATGATTTTATGGGGATGTAAGGAAGCTGTTAAAAGCTTACCCCATGACACGAATGTTTTGATCATATCTAGATGTCCCAGGTGAGCTGGGAGATGCAAAAAAACCCCAATTCCTTTGAAGAATTGTATGTGGATAGAAGATAGGGACAGTATTATCTTTATTTTTGAAAAGGAACAAAAGATCAGAGAGATTGAAAATTGGATTCAGGGGGATGATTTGAGATACTTAACTTCTAAATTTAAGCAAGACTGACATGCTAAACTCCTTTTGTTTCCAATGCATAGCAAATAGACAGCTTTGAAAGCACAGGCTCTTAGATATAAGTCCCAGATGGTAGAGAACTAGAACTGGAATAAACTGTCTACCACATTTTCGAAAGCTCATCTATGGGCTTGTAATAAGTACCTAGGCCATTAGGTATCTAATAGATATGCAATTTATTTAGAGAAACAAAATTTGCTTATTTTATTTCCAATTTAGAGTTTTTGAAAATTCTTTTGTCATATTTCAAATATAATTAATCTGCTTTTGTTTTCATTGGAACTACATATGATAAGCAAGATCTTTAAAGAATGGATTTTATTAAAGATATCTTCTCCTTTAAGCCTTCATTTTCATTGATCTGTGATGAGATCCTGGTCTCTATCCACTTTAGGAATGTTATATGCAGATGGATGATCACCTGTGAAATTGTAGTACAGTAGCACATGGAAAAATATTTGGTGGAAGCTAGACAGAAATATGTGCATGAACTGGTTTGGTTCTGTTTATTCTCTCTCATTGATGTTCCAAGCAAATTTTAAATGTCCATGTTCTGCACATTGTGAGGCAACAATAACCCCTTAAGAAAAGAACATACTTGCATCTTCATTTCCCATTGCAAGGAAAGCAGAATGACATCCAGGTCTACTGTTGATAGTGTTTTTAATTCTTCTTTTATAGGCAACCATATTATCAGTCTTCTTACCAAGCCCTGGGGTTTAAATCCTATTTACAAGATATCAGTAGAAGTTCTTAGAGGAATTAGGATTACTCACCCAAGCAGGGTGATAGGATCAGCCTGCAACTTTAATAAATATTGGATAGCAGAATGTTGAATCAGATTTCGTTGATAACACTTGTAAAATCTATCATAATCTGAGAGACTGATAGAAGTCTGCAGAACTTGGGATTTTTTTTTTAACTCAGAAAGATTTGAACTGCCACAGGTAGCTGTGGCATTTCATACCTAAGAAGCACAAATGTAAATTGCATTTACAAAGTCTGTCTTAATTTCTTTGAACTATCTAAAGCTTTGTTGCAAAAAATTCCAGATATATGTTACTTTATTTTCATGTAGGTCTTGCAGTGTTGGTCATTCTGTAGCTGAAAAGTATTCTGAATTACTAGAAAGAAATACTCTTACCGTAAATATATCAAAATCCCTCCAATTAATTTATTACTTCATAAGACTTTTGAGTTCTATTTGTTTGAAGTTATTTGTTTGCTTGTTTTGTTCTTACTGAGCATGTTGTCAATATTTGCTTTCTCTTCTGCAGCCAGGCTAATATCCCAATATTATTTTGTTACCTTTTAGCTCAAATGAGAAGCATTTCTTTTTCTAGCTCGCCAAAACATAAACAGAATTAAATTCTCAGCTTGGCTAGATTTGTGGTACTTTCAGTAGTTTGGTATGCAGAAGTAGGTGAATAACTCAAGAGAAGGGAAAGAGAAATGATGGTCTGTGATCTCATCTTTCATATATAGAAAGTACTCAGATATTATGTGGATGTTCTCTATAAATCTTTCATTCTGTCAGAGACAGTGATGTATCAGTTATACCAAGAAGATCAGTGTTGCAGGCATATCTCTGGTTATATGGACACTGAAAATCAGAGTAAAAAATGCTCAGAAAATGAGCTTTTCTTGATAGAAAACATGTCCTATTCCATGAGTACCATGGTGCGGTGTTTGTGTGCTCCCAATCATGTGCCTTGGATGAGACTACCCAGTTGCTTAATTCTTCCTGCCCTATCAGTCCATTTTACACCAGTGCCCATATTTGTCTTAATATTTAGTATTTTCATATTTATAATATTATTAATAAACTTTTTAAAAATTTTTGTCATTTCCTGGTGTTGGAATAGATGTTGAGACATCAATAAAGACAAGGGACTCATTATATTAGGCAATGAAAAACTCAACCAGTTTACCTCTGATTTTGAAGTAAGATATTTCCTCAGGTGTACCATCAGACTCCTGGGCATAGGACACAGCCCCCCCTTGTTGCATTTTCCACAGTAAAATGTGTTACAGTTTTCTATTGTTCATGGTGCTTTGAAGTATCCCTTGTATGTCAGCTTTGGATGTGTCTATCTCTTAGAAGTACACAATATGATGACAAAGATCAGTGGGACTGAGAAGAAAAGGTGACAGTGTCTAGGTAGACTGAGATTTATGAGATTAACTGACAGTTCAGAGAAGAAAAAAACCACAAGCAGTTGTTGCCGTAATGTTCTCACCTAGTGCTATAAGGCAAAGAAACAGAACACAAGATTAAAAAAATGAAATATTTACCTTGTGTCCTTGTCACCCTGTATGAATGTTGGCTGCAGGCAGCAGAAAAGTGAGGACAAACCCAGTAGCCCACAAGCTGCCTCACACCTCAAGGCACACCCAAAATCAGTAGGCTTTGAGCTGAGCTGGCAAGGAAAAAAATTACCTCTGGCTGGTCTCAGAAAAGCAAGGTCATAAGAACACTGTAATTACAGCACAGTTCAGAGCTAGTTTTTTTCCCATAACCTACTTTAATGTACCTCACATTACATTACCTAAATGGTACTGTAAAAATGAAGACACCAGTAACAATAAAATGCTTCTTATCAGAAGCAATTGTACATAAAATGTCTTCCAAAAGTCTTATCACCAGATAAGTTAAAAAAAACATACACAATTGCAGAGGAGATTTACGGTAAATTCTGTTTATTCTCTGCAATATATGAAATTAGTGGAATTAGAATATGTCAGAAGACTGACATGAGATCAAATTAGCCTCAATTACAATTAGTCGTTTGATGTTTTTAAGAAGGAAACTATCAAAATTGTTTGTTTTGTTGTTTGTTTTTTGTAGTATTATAATGCAAGTTGAAAAGTGTATATAATTTTAGAAAAAGTATTTGCCTCTATACCAGAATTTTACCACGAAAAAAAGATCCTTTTACTTAACGCTTTGCCTTTTCATCACAGGCATACTTTCTGCACAGAGAGCATTGCAGAGTCATTGGTCTGAAGAGCAAACCATATGCTGTAAATCCATATAATCTAGAAACCTCCAGAGGGAAGTTTCATCATTTCATACCAAACTTCTAATTAGCTGCAAACCTGAGTGTGAAGCTAGCAATTGATCCATGTCTCGTATTTGGTATCATGAGTGTCCTGATTTCACATTTCCCCATCCTAGGCTAACATGCATTTCCTAAAAACTTGAGCTGGGACAGATGGATTTAGTGTATGTATACGTGAGAGAGTATTCACTACAAAGAAGTATTCCAAATGTTTTTTGAAATTAATATTTCCTTCCCCAAGGCATAATAGTTTATTTTTCTCCTTCGAATGTAAAATTTTACAAGTCTTTGAAATGACAGACATAGAAACATTCTTTTTTTTTCTTATGTGACATAGAATTTCTATATTTCAGAGACATTTTTGACATTTACATTTTGCAAATGATGCAGAAAAAACTTGTTTTTCATAAATCAAATGCCCTTTCTTTGCAAGAGCTGGAAACATCTGTCTATAGCATGTTGGAAGTGCTTGCTCACCATATGCTATGGTGGGGTTTAAACTCTGTCACAGAGACTTGTTTTAGAATTACTCTACTCACCATCATGTTCAAATTTTTGTGGGCAGCTACTTCAGAACTTTCAGTGGATACAAACAGACTGTGGGTTGAGAGCTTTTCAGAAAAGTCTCCACACAGCCAACTCCCAAATTGTGATGTATAGGTCGTAAAGCATAGAGCCATCCCTCCTGCAGTGAAACATCCCACATGTGGAAGCTGTATATCTTTATTTATTTTCAAAGACTAATAAGGCTAGGAGTTGTTGCAGGCAAATTACTACACTGCTTTTAGGTTAGAGCTATACCTGATACTTGCCTTCCCAACAGGCATTAGTGCGATCTTGCATAGCTCTGCAACTGGATTCATCAGTGCAGTTAGCTTTTTGTTAAAATGGCTGTAACACGAGTGAGAAAGCTCCAGTGTGGATTTGCAGTCATAACTAAATATGTAAATCTGAATGTCAAGGGTTGAAAATGTTTGTATATTTAAAGTGTAAGTAAGACATAGTTTGTCCTCTTTGAAAGTAAATTTCTCTGCCTCTTCCTTATGTTAGTATTTTCTATTAGACTGTAGTCATCACAGCAAAAGCCACAACATTTATCACTGAAAAGCTTAATTTTCTTTTCCTTTCACCCACCAGTGCACTTCGCTATTTGGCTCTTCTCTTCTTTCTGCAGAATAAGTACCCTGCAGAATAATCAGGCTTTAACAGAACTGAAACAAATCCTCTCCACATTATTCTGCCCTTCCTTCTCTCTAGCTCTCCAGTGTTCATTCTGAGGTGGGTTTCAGCAAATCACAGCCTTAACCCTTTTGCATGGTCCATTAGTGATGAATGCCCAGAAGTCACACAGGACAACATGAAGCCCAATTACTTCTTCATGTGCCTTTCAGGAAGTCCTGTAGGGCTCCAGATAATTTATAGCTGACCAGTCTCTTATTTAACACCACCTCTACTTACCGAGACGTTGACACAATTGATCACCAACCTAAAGCAGAAAAGCCCAACCTGACAGAGCTAACCAGGAATAAAGCTTTCTCTGTTTCTTGGAACACCAGACATATGGAAAGAATGGTCACTTGATTTCTATAGAAATATGTACATGAGCAAGTTTTATGGGGCCCTCAACAGATGTAAAGAAAATGCTGTCTGAAGTAGGAAATATTTGAAGGCTTCTAAAGGAATGTGTAGGGCATTTTTCATAGGCGGTTATTTGCTTTGCTAAACTAAATGGCAATTAATATTCTCCAAGAAGAACTTTTTCCTAATGTGTCTAACTGATTGAATCAGTGTCATACAGTAAAACCCCACAAGATACAAAAGGAAATAAATCTAATTCTCTCTTTGAAAGCCTGGATGCAGAACAAGAAACAAAGAATGTTATTATGACTAAAGCATACTTTGAAATACGGAACTCGTCATATTAACACAGTTAATTTCCTCACTTGAGTGTCGATACCCATGTTTTTCTATGTCTGATACTGATCTTGTTTCCATCACATTCCCAGGTAGAGCTCCACCGGGGGACACCTGTGCTGCTTCCACTAGCAGCCAGGCTGCCAGAATCAGAGAAGTCCTGTGCATGCAAGGAAGCAGAGCATGGCATAAGGGCAGCAGGTGGGCAGTAAATGACAAAACTCCAATGGTTCATTGTCTTGTATCCACATATTCTTTTCGAAGTTCCTTTGGTGATGGGACTTCCATAAGCAATTTGTGGATTTAGCCTTTATGCATATAGACAAGTACTGAGGGAGGGAAGGACAGAGCAGATGAACAAATGTGTGGGTTAAGAATTTTTCTCTTGCCTTTTTTGGCATCTGTCAGAAAGGTAATATAGACTGAGCTATAACATTCAGTGAAGTGTCTTACATTTAGGCTGCAGAGAAAGTGAGGTTCTGGTTTGCAGTACATGGCTCATCGGTATGGTGGCTCACCAGCAGATGGACATTCAGGCCCCTACTGTTGCCTTTTTCTCAACCTGGAAATGAAACTTGAGATAATTTTAGTAAGGAGGAAATATAAAATGGGATCTTTATTTGAAGGCCTTTAGGAGCAATTATGGAAATGTTTCCACAAAAGCCCACCCCCTCAGGGGTGGGTACATTTTGATAGGTTTTAGGAAATTAGCATAATTGATAAAAAGCACCAATTAGGAGGACAAGTGGACAATTCTCCCCCAGGTCCAGTTCTTTCTCTGGAGCCTCCCCTTCAGCACTAGTTGTACTTTGTCCATGAAATGTATCTCGGAAGAGCTGTTCTCGGCCTTCTTCCCAGGAAGAACCAAGACAGGATAGCGGCCTTGTACCTCCCAGGGCTTGGAGCTCTGGGATTTATTCTGTCTTTCTGCTTAGAGAAAGGCCATGGAAAAGTACTGGGAAAACTAGCTACTAATATAATAGGTGGCAGAGTTATAAATATATGTGTGAAGAATACAGAGAACTTATAAAAGAAAAAAGGCAAAACCCAAACAACATCATTCTACAGTAAGATCTGTAGAGGGAGTATCAATCTTCAAATATGTGTTTCTTAATGCTGCACATCCTGATTCAAATATTGTGAGCTTGAAGCCATCTTCTTGGGGATATGTACTTTTCTGTGATATTACTGCTGTTTCCTTTATATTGGAATCAGGAAGCTGCCTTTGAAGGCTAATTCATGGGTATAGTTCCAGCAGTTAGGACCCTCTCACCATAGAGAGGGTGGCCTGTATCTGATCAGACAGGTTATTTTACACATCATTCCCTTTGCATTTCACAACTTCCTAATTCAATATTCAAATTCCCCAACTGTGTTGATATTGGTATCACAATTCATATATACATAGTTCTGCCTCAGAGCTGAGACTTCTACCACATGGCAACACAGAGAAGGCTTTAGAACACTAAAGTACTTTTAAGGCTGTAGCTGGAGTGTTTTGGTCAAGGTCACTTGCAAGCTGCAGTGCCTGGAAGACTTAAGTCCTAGGCTTGTGCTATGAATACAGGTACAATCTTTCTCTAGGTAGGCAGTTTAATGAAAGGATTTTTACAGAGGTTTTTCTGCGGATCATTCTTGTGGCCAACAAGAAAACTTGACAAAAATGTCTTCACAGGAAGAAAAAGCTCAAATAGGCAAAGTGGTTGAGTAGAAAAGCATCAAAGGGCATAAGCAGAAAAACCCAGCAGATGTCAGAGACGCTCTTGCATCAGTTACTCTATAAGTAAAACATTTATGGTGTTTGAGAAACTCCCTTCCCAGGTGGGTAGGATTCAGATTCAAATTAATCACAAGGGAAGAAAAAGAATTGAGGTTTCATAAATGTGCCTTGAATCTCCAGAATCTCCAGAATCTCCAGAATATATTCCCTATATTCATAGTGGCTACATTGTGAGAATGGTTTTATGCCTTTTCTTTTTATGTGCTCTTGCATCTAATAGATCAGAACAGTTGTACTGACTTAGAAGAGCAACAGCTTTGACATCCAAAGCTTACCTTTGACTGAAATTCCATCTCAATTTCAATATTCTTGACTTTTCTAGTTATTATATTTGCTGTTTCAGATTGAGTTGTTCTAATATTTTCATAAGGAAGAGCTCAAACCAGCAACACAGTATATGCAGCTCATGGTAACCCTCACAGTGAGCTGACTGAGATATTTTGGGGGTTTTACCCATCTTTACCCTTGTCTTTCAATTCACAGATTGCTGGTTCATAGCTTGTTTTATCACTGGAGTCAGCCACTGGAGAGCTGGGGTGAGTGTGCTAGATTGCAGTGCTTGTTAGGGAGAGGCTCTACTCAGCATCCCACTCCCACAAAGGTCAGGGGCCACATTCTCCTGGTAGGAGACCTGCCAAGGGAGCTTGCTCTGTGGTCAGCAACAGGTGGAAAAGATTAACCCTTTGAGAGTCATGCCCCTTAGCCCATCAGGGGTCATGACATCGAAGGCATGGCCTGTTGTCATCAGCGAACAGTCAAGCTACAGGACTGGATTTATTAGGTACATCACAAGGCACTCTGTGAAATAACATTTTCCTCTCTCTGTCTTTGTTTGGCAATTCCCTAGAGTTGATCCAGCCAAATGAATTAGGGAAGTGCAGTTAAACTGATTAGTAACTGAAAGCCCAGTAATTTGTTTATTTACCAGGGCTAAATTTATAAGTCTGTTTTCTTGAATTGTCTTTGTTCTCATCATGGTCAATTTTAAAACTCTGATACTCAAGTGGAATATACTAGCTGAATTAAAACAGCATTATAAATTCATGCATTCATTATATGTGTTATAAATTTATTCTGATATTGGTCAGGATCATGATCTTTGGAACATCAGACAAGTTTGCTTCCTTTTTGATTTCTAAAGACTGGCAGGGAGCCACAGAGTTTGGTGTCATTTTTGGTGGCTCAGCTTTGCAGCGTGACCTTGTAATTGAGGTCCTTCCCATTGGGAGCTGCAGTACAGCTCATCTGAAACGTGGTGCAATTCAGTGCAGGGTTACATTACCATCCTTATGGGAGCTCTTACAGAGCCACACTGGAACCTTCCACACAGACTTACTTCACCACCCTGTAATCACCTCCTGTGTGGGGAGAGAATACCTCATGCCTTGCTAAGCAAGCTAATTTCCTCTCCCTCATCAACATTTTATTCCACTTTTTTTTTTCCACAGGGAGTAAAAATGGGTGACTCAAGCTCAAACTCTGTTGAAAACAAGGACAAAATTCTTGATTAAAAGCTGAGTTCAGGAGTGTTAGAATTTCACCCAGGAAGCATAGAGAAAAAGCTTGTACTACTGAGATACCTCAATTCATGCTACATTCGAGTATCTCTTATTTGATAAGACTCCTCTGACATGTAAGAACATCTCAGGTGTGAAAACACCATGAAGTTAGTGTGTCTATAAGCTTTAAGCATTTATCTCTGAAATACCAGTATTTCAAAAACACTGCATTTTGAATCTCAAGTCTTCAAAGACTAAGTGGTGTGTCTGTGCTGAGGTTTTAACATTATGGGAATGTTTCACTTTCCCTACAGTGATTTGCAACTAAATGTTTTACAAAAGCATAACTAAAACATAGCATATAAGGTAGTATTTGGGAAAACATTCATTAAAACAGAAAAACCCCTAATATGTACACTTTAAAACACTGGCTAGAAAGGAGGCCCCCCTGACAATAGCTGTCTGTGCCACATTTCTATGAAGAGCACAAGTGCCATGTTACTAAAAATGAAAAACAAAGCCATGGGAAAGCATTATTTCAGCTGTCATCACTTTGTTCATATTAGAGTAATATGTACATGGTTACAACTATTGCTTGGTTTCCTTATTGTTTGTTTAGATCTTTTATATAGCAACAATGTAGTGAAAAATACTATGAAAAATAAGGAAAAGGTTTTTGATACAAACCCAGATATGAATACCCTGACTTCAGATTATGATTGAATCCATATGATTTCCTCCTTCTAAGCAGAAAAATTCAGATTGTCTAACCATACTCTGAAACAATTTAGGCTTGGCTTTTAGCACATGCTAGTGGAATGCAGGTATTGCAGTAAGAGATCATGCAATGAGATTTGAAACCTTCCCTTTTAATTGTTCACTGTAAACATATTTTCTTATTCCATTCTGCTGATATTACAGATAAGGAGTGTGGTCATCTTAATGTAAGTTCAGATGCAAATGGAAAGACTTGTTATGGAGAGAAATTTTAAGTACAAAGTTTAAGCATGGCTGTATCTAGAGTTTTTTGAGAACGCAAGACCAGGAAGCCAAGAAGATGAGGTTGAAATTTATAGAGTTTATAAATCTATGTCTATGTCATAGTTCCAGGAGGCATGTTATTGCACCAAATTATTCTTTCAAAAAAACCCACCCAACCAACCGAAACAACAACAACCAAACAAAAGCACCAAAAAAAACCAAACAAAAAACCAAAAAAACCCACAACCGCCCCCCAACAAATAAACTCTCTAAGATTTTCAAGGAGTCTTGAAAGTATGATACAAAGATTTCTGGGCTGCCTCGGAAATCCTGGAAATAGCTCCATGCATTTCTGGGATATGTTTACCTATACTATGTCCTTACCAATGCTCAGGAGCTTTTTGATTTGTTTCTAATTGATCTGGATCAAAATAATGATTGTTTTATCATTTTACTAGTTTGGATGACTGAATGTTAGTGCATGGGAATGTTACCTGCCGTTGTTTAATTTACTAGTAGAGCACTGGTACCTAAGATATTTGCTGTCCAATACCACTCCACAGAAAATTTTCTGTCTGAAAATTTTGTGGGTCTATGGCAGACACAGCACAGTATCCCATTACTGAAAATATTTTTTAGGAAACTGATAGAGAGCTTATCTGTGGCCATAGCAATTGCTGAAAGAAGGAAGGAAAGAAGGGAAGTTTTAATTCTGATTGCAAAGTGTGGATCCAGATCACACACCTTTTGAGTGTTGTTCAAACATTTCCTCTTACAATATAAAACTCGCAAATTTTCATCAGTTGTTAGAGGATATTAATTAAGGAATAGATGCATTATTCAGAAGAATTGTGCAGGGACATGAATCACAGAGTCACACAGAGCCACTAGGTTGGAAGAGACCTTTAAGATCATCGAGTCCAACCCATCCCCTAACACCTCAACTAAACCACGGCACCGAGTGCCACATCCAATCTTTTTTTAAACACATCCAGGGATGGTGACTCCACCACCTCCCTGAGCAGACAATTCCAGTACTTTACCACCCTTCTGTAAAAAACTTTTGCCTAATATCCAACCTAAATTTCCCTTAGCACAGCTTAAGACTGTGTCCTCTAGTTCTGTCACTTGCTGACCAGAAGTAATAGGGCAGTTGTGACTCATGCTACCATGTCAGATGGATCTGTCCTGCCTTGAAGGTGTCACCTTCCAGCTGAGGTAACAGTGAGGTTATGACTTTCACTTGGTCATTATTAGGAGTACTGTAATAATCAGATGGGAAAGAAGGTATCACAGAGAAAATTGTATGTGATTTTTCAAATTGCTTTGTTTTGCACCAGAAAGAAAACAAAAGCCTAAAAAAAGAAGGGGTTTTAAGTCTTTTTTTCATGAAAATACAAAACAGCAAAGTGGAAGAAGAACTTTGGTGATCCTTATGGGCCCCTTCCAACTCAGAATATTCAATGATTCTATCCTATGAACTTCCCATGAACAGCACAGGATTTGATGCATCTCCTCAAGAGAAGTATGTGAAACTTGACTTAGATGAGGGTAAATTCTCTGATGTGAACTAGACAAAGGAGAAATCTATTCCTTTACATATTCCTGGAAATTTATTTTGGAAAATTAATTGTTAATTCTTTAGTAGCTTCTACCAAGATGTGTAGGATAGTGTCCTATTTTAAAAATATTTTTTTTCATCTAAGTTGTTCAGTGAGTTTCACAGGAAACAGTCTAAATGGATTTCTAAGAGCAAAAGAAAAGAATTAGCTAGCTGAAAAAAATACTAATGAACATAAAAACTGTAAATTGAACTATAGAGACAGTCACACTCATTGGCAGAGCTATGTGAAAGTTCCTTCCTGAACTCATATTTAAGTTGGCTTAGACTTCTGTGATCTTTTCTCTAGAAGCAGTTATATAACTTCCCTAAAATGTGTTCTTTCTTACCTAGCAACATGGCTGAAGATATGTTAGACTCTGTTTTTACTGTCTTGAAAGCTACTCTTTGTCCTTTCTTTGATGGACACAGTTGTCTCTCTCATCTATTCATTTAGAAGGTTGTTAGAAAGGCATTTTAAGCAGAACAATGCCTGGGCCCTGTCAGAGCTCTAGTGACTCTCCCTTTCCTGCTGGTTATTTTTTTTCATGACTATTCTATTTTCCCCTTTTCTATCAAACTGTATGATTCTTCTACAGTTCAGATGGAAACCTCAAGCACCACTTGCTGAACTTTCAAACAGGAGCTCTGTAAGCATCATGCACAAAGACAGATATTCCTATGATGCTGCTTATAGTGGGAGACAGAGGGACGTGGCAGCTCCTGCAATATGGACTGCCCCAGACATTTCTGAAGATCTGTCTAATTGTTAATATTGTTTGGTAAAGTAAATTATTAATTTTGCATTTCTGTGCTTGACTCAGAGCTAGATGACTCATCTGAAAAATTTTCTGGTGGCTTCACAACCTGGATCAAATTGTACAGATCCATGAACTGGCAACAATCTATGCTGACTTTGGTGCCACTCCAAAAAGGAAAGAAGTTGCTTCCATCTGTGATCCTATTGCAAGATCCGAGTTCATATCAGAATTAATCACTCAGATTGACACATGAAACGTCAGCAAATATTCTGAATGGATCTGATTTTTACTTATAGTGTGCAAAACATTTCAGAAAAAAATAATTCTGATTGAAATTGATGCTATGATGATAGCAATCACAAATTCATTAGAGGAAGCATACAGGAAGGAAGAGAGAAGGAAATAATGATAGAAAGTAAAAGGCAAGTGTTTCAAAAAATCTATCTAAAGATGATAGTATGTCTTCTGAAAACTAGTATTTTCTCCTTGTTATTATTTTGCTGTTATTATATTTGATTAATTATTTACACTGCACTACATTTGTGCACACATTTTTCAAAAGTGAGGTATTATTTACCCAGTAAGTACTATGTAAATCAACTTGCAAGAACTGTTAAATATTTATAGTCTGTCTGGAAGGTTAGAAGAAGTGCAAGTTGTAGGGATTGCAACTGCATACTGATAACAACAGTAAAACCAAAAACATAAACATTGCAGAGGTCAAAAACATTTACTGTTTTCAAAATTTCTCTCCTGTCCCAAATCCCAAGATTTGAAAAAATACATTCTTTTAAAATATATCTGTTACATTCCACTGGCCTAGTAAATTGTAGCTTGCCTCTCACAAGGCTTTCATGCCTGAGATTTGGTCTGAATTCTTTAGCACTTCAAAGCATGACTGAAGAAGAGTGTATCAGTAATTTACTGTCTCTTTGCATCTGTCACCTTGATTTTCTTCACCATAAAGCTTTAAATCTTGGACCTGGAAAAGGTGAAAGCAAAATGCTGGTGCAGCTCTCTCCTTTTCCTGCTATCCTTGCAGAAAAGAGGGGAGAATGTAAAACTGAGCATACAACCTTCCTAAATAAGGACTGTTTTTTGTTTCAACATAACTCTTTCAAGAGTTAGCAGATGTTTCAAACTGGATCTTCTAAAATGCTGATAACTGTGCATATCTCAGACTACAATCCTTTCCAGAAGTCACTTTACTTCAGAAATATTTATGAAAAGACCATATGTTATATTTGTTCTTTGAGTTAGAGGAGGGGGAACACAACAATGCATCAATTTATAGCTGATTTTCACTTGCTTTTATTATTCTTCACTCAATAATCATTTTCCATGAAAACTGTATCATTTTTCCCTTTCTGGACTAAAATTTTGTCCTTGCATTATTAATTTGAGCAGTTACCAAATCTGTTCCCATTCATAATCTCAAAAATAATAACAGTAAGGAAACATGAGTATGTAAACATGAGTGAGTTACGTAAATTTTTACATATTTATCCTTCATGTCTCTAATTTAGAGCTGTTTGCCTTCCTGCTGTTAGATTGTACCCATGTTTTGTGCTTAACTGAGAAACTGAAGAGAATAGGCTGTCACTTCATCAGATTGGAGGCAATCCTTGCTTAATTACTTGAGAGGTGTTGCTGTCTTTCTTGAGTCCCCTTTTATGTCAGGAAGCCAAGTAAAATGACACTAAATTAAGCTTCCCAAGGGAAGAACTAGGAAGATTCTGCCAAGCCAAGCCAGGCTTACATCACTCTCTGCATACCAGAACTGCACACACATGATGGAATCTCCTAATGCAAGCTCTGAGGACAGGGACCTCTATGTTTGTGGTGAGCTTCAGACAAAGAACATTGGCTGAGACCTGGCCAATGTGACACTTTATAATAAACAGGGAGAGGCCAATTAGGCCCATATGCCTGAGATTCCTTTCATCTAACTTCTGTCAGATAAAAGGGCTGCTTTGTCAAGCAAAGCTCCTTTTCTAGTCAGTGGGAAGAGATAAGCATCTCCAAAGGCAAACTGCTCAACATATTTTACACACCTAATGTGGTGATCTGAGATGAGACATCAGCCAGCTCATCTCTGCCGGTTGCCTCCAGAAGGAGCTTTGATGGTTAGATAGGCCACACTCCCAGGTGGCTGATGGAATAAAAATTTTATCCCAGCCAGTCAGAAATAAGGACAAAATGTAAAGGCAGCAATCTGGCAGGTATACTGACAAAATACCTATGGCTTAAATTGTGTATTATATAGCACACCAAGCACTGATGGAGGCAGGGTAAAGATCAGACTGCATGGCCAACCTGGATGCTGCTTGTACTGCCAGTGTAGCACTGTCTGCCCTCAATTGTTATGCACATACATTTTTCAAAATAATGGACTAACAGCTGACTCCTTTATCTTATGTATAAAAAGGCTTTAGGTACCTTTTAAGGAAAATGTTAGTGTCTCACCACACTCCTTTGTAAAAGATCTTTCACATGTTAATTATTATAAGACAGTGGTATCATCAGGAAGGTGTATTTCTATCTCCCAGGAGGTTTTGTCTTGATATGGTGATACGCTTAGGACACCAATTCAACATGTACATGTTTCTTAGGAAAAAGTTTCTGTTCAGAGTCAAGATGGAATCAAAGTGATATCATACCATATTTCATGTTATCAACTATGAAAGAAAGGATTTAAACACTGGATCTGTTTCTAAGGCATTCAGTTTGAGGAAAAGAATTAGCATTGCAAAGAGAAAAGGGAGAATAGTGACTTTTTTCTTCTGCATTCATTGTCTTGAATCAGCCTATTGTCTGGGGCTGTACGTGTGTGGGAGTGCAATTCACTGGTGGTTGAATTCAACTCTCAGTTCTTTCAGCTGTGTTTTCAGCCTCTGATTTCCTATGTTTCTCTCTGTAGTTTTAATAATGAGGGAGATTTTAGGACAATATGTTCTACATTTTCTGCATTATTGAGCTTTCTTCATGGCCTCTCCAGAACAACAAAACATGACTAAAGCTTCAACAGTGTGAAACCAATGCTAATAGATTATGTGTCAGCACCAAAAAACCCAAGAGACTCTTGGGAACATACTGTATTCCATACCTATATAATGAAAAAATATTATATTCATGTAGTCATGGAATTTGCCATCATTGAGGTACTTGTTTTAATCATATCCCCACCTAGTTAATTTTTAGTCCTGGAGGCAATGCTTTGGCCTTTTGTCTCTAACTCTTGGAGCTGCTGGCACTGACGTAAGGCTGGTCTCTTCCCTACACTTTGAATATACACATGCACATTTCCCTGCATACATGTATGTATTTATGTGCACAAATTCATGAATACATGTAGAAGCCCACAGTTGGTAGGTCACACCTTGTAACATACACCTAACAGATTAATTCAATAGTTACCTGTATTATAAGCCTGAAAGAGAGGGAAATGGCAGTTAAAGGCAGTGGTGACAAGAACACTACACAAACTAGGAAAATCTGTTAAAACCTGACAAGACAAGCAACAAGACTTTAAACCATGAAAATAATTAATTATTAGGATATTTACAAAGAAATGTGTTAAATTTCTCACTTCACTAGAATGCCTTGTTAGTAAAGGTTCCAGTGACTGCTGATCTTAAAGTCTATTAATTTAAACAACAGACTTCAAATTAAAGCACTTAGGAAAATAAAGAACATTTTGTTAAAATTAAATGCAAGTGAAGAGATGCAGTGGTGCACCTGATAGCTGAGCAATTGTCAGTAAAAGTTAACTAGAAAGACAACAGGTAAATATATCAGTATACTGTGGAAAGTAATCTGAGGATTTTTCTCCTTCATTGAAAGCAAAGGTGCTATTGCTATGTTCCCTTATTTTACATTGGCTTGCCTTCACATGGATTGTGTAGTACAAAATTAGAATTTCCTGATGGGAGTAACTTAATATAAATGGCAGAAAGTTTGCCCGCAGATGGAAAGAATAAGGACTTTTCCCACAAGCATTTGTAGAAACATGAGTTTATAAGGCAAATAGTCCGTAAGGGCTAAATTATGATCAAATGCAGGGAAACTAGATGTACTTTGTGCTTCTGATATGAACTGAAAAGAAAATGAGCCTTGGTTTTTGCATAAAACATATGAAATATGTTCTGTTCTCTTTTCCATGCCCTTGCTTCCAGCCAGACATCTTTAATGTCTTATTAGATGATTCTGAAAAGGGGAAATAATTTTCTATGGCATAAAACTCTGGAGAGATGATTTCAAAGGGGTCAGTAATAAATAATGCATAGTACCAATAGCTGTTACTTAAAAAATGATTCACTGATTTTAACTGGAATATGCATCTAAACTAAAGATGTTGTCTAGCCTACCAAGTTCCTGTCTCCTTCTCATTCATAGTTTCACATATTCTGGGAACTACAGTGTAGCATATTAAGATTATGTAGCTATGTTTATGAGAAATGTTCTAACCTCTTATAAATAAAGACCCAAATCCCATATGTAAGCCAGTGAACATCTTCTGATGTTCAAGAATTGAAGTGATTTTCTAAATATGTCATAAATTATCTTCTCCCCGCACTTTGCTGGGAGGTACATCAGCGTGATGTGTGCCTTGAGAAAGGCTGCTCACATGGCTGTAATAATAGGTATAATATTGGTTATCCTGATATGTCCAGAAGGAGATTTGCCAGGATTGTCCTGCATTAATGGCACTGTAGACATCTCTCCATTGTAATAAATCAGTGATCAGAGAAGAGGTAAATCATATGTTTGGAATCCTCAGGCCACAGAGATTTAGCTAAACGAACAAAAATGTGTGTAAGATGTATGTATGCAAATCACATTACTTCTAAGGAAACAGTGCTTTCAGTATTGACAAGTAAGTGATTTGTTAGTTGGTGTAGTGTAAAGACTGTTTAGGAAAAGGGATTTTTCCTAGTAACAGTGGCTCAATAATGCCAAACTGAAATCAGGCTTAGCAAGTCTGTTTTCTGTTAGTCAAGCTATTATTAATCTACTGTTATAATTTCTGATTTCTTCTTCTCAAGCATTCAATCTCAATGTGTGCCCTTATTACAAGTTTATTTTAACTTCACATGGGCTCTCTTCTATCTGAGGGTCTTTACACTGTGGTTTTCAGAAGGCAACATGGTCAATCACCTTATTACCACCAGTTTGTACACAACTTTAAAATTAATATCTCCCAAAAAAAGAAAACCACAAAATGAATATTTGTTTCTATAAAAAGGTTGATACTGCATGGGACTCAAATGATGC
Source organism: Ploceus nigricollis (assembly GCA_013399945.1). NCBI lineage: Eukaryota > Metazoa > Chordata > Aves > Passeriformes > Ploceidae > Ploceus > Ploceus nigricollis. Next base: position 271,775 of record VXBC01004054.1, on the reverse strand, counting down.
CTGTGGCCAAGGCTGGACCTTGAACAAAATTACTTTTGGATCATGCAGAAGGCATACCTGTAGGATGGGCTGTGTAGGTGTGGGAGATGCTCCTGTTACTGGGAGACCACAACAGTTACCCCACAGGAAAGGAGTGACAGCTGCAATAAATCTGAGATCAGGATGTATCCCTGATAGGCACCATGTAAAACTACACAGTGGAGCTCAGCAGGCATTTTTGCAAGTCAGTAAAATGCTGAAGAATAAGGAATATGAAGGCAAAGGACTTCAGATGTTTTGGTCTTGTGGCATGAACAGAACTGTGGCAAGAGAAATTTATATTCAATTCCTGCTCTGTTTGTGGGCAGCATTATTTGGCTGAAAGTAAGCTCTTAAACTTACATAATGCCATGTTCTCCAGCTATCAAATAGAGATGGGACAACTTAATACTGTGAGATTTTCTAAAAATAAATTTATTACTGAAATATTCTCATTACTGTTTTCAGATGTGGCAGCTAGAGGATCATGTAAGTGCCTTTTATTATAGGGGAGAAAATATAAGACTAAACTATAAAATTTATCAGTCTTAGTTCTCTGCTTCTCAAAGCATGAGTGATGAACCTATCAAATGAACAAATGTCTCTTTAATTTGTCTTCTTTTTGAAGTGGAAAATAAAATCTCAGTCACAAAAATATTCTGAAAGTGTTTTTTTTCCTAATTGATTTAAAACACTCACTTTCTAAATCTGAAAAGTTGCAAACAACAGCCACGCTCTGATTTTCTTGAAAGAATTCTGCACCATATGTAAGCTGTTAGGCATCTGTTTTGTCCTTGTGTACATGTCAAATCATACTCCAGTTCAGTCTTGATTGTCCTATTGTGGATCAAAGCCATGCTTTGCAAAAACACACCACGCTGAAGCTATGCTCACTTACAGCCTCACTGCTAATGCCACCAAAATAAATTTTATCAACTTCCTTGCTTCAGCAAACAGCTGACATTTCTTTTGGCAAAATGAACCACAAACCTCCTGATCTGACGTCAACGGGCTGACAATGACTTTGTACCAGATGAAAATGTTTGTGGCTGAAGTGGGTGCTGTGCACCAAACCACATGTACCACTGCTCTTCTGAATGGCAACAGAAGCTTTCACAGTGTCAATAATTGTCTAGGTATTTTTATTCACATAAAAATTTGGAGCTGGGCACTTCTTTTGATTTTGAAATAAATGGAGTTTTAAAATATCAGTGTCTAACATGCTGCATATTTGGTGTGCTGGACCCAGGGTCACTTTTTCTTGGAAATTAAAACATTCAGATTAAACCTGATATTACACTTCTCTGATAAATTTATTTACTGAGAGCTTTCTTAGCTTTCTATAATTGAATAAATAGAAGTGAATTATTTAATTTTCGTTTTCTTTCCTTAATGAAATATCAGTTGTGATTTTTGCCTTGTTTGGACTACTTTTCTTCCATGAAAACAATAGAATATTTCTGTTCTGCTAGACCACCAAGCAAGCTTTCATTTCAAGAAAGGTCATTTTATCCTTCAGGTAGCAAAATTTAAAGGGTTTTCTTAGTCATGGAGAATACACGCTTCTGCCTGAAAACTAGTTTCTAAGACTTTTCAAAAAAATCTTTAAACAAATTTGTAATTTTTATTAATTATTGAATTCTTATACAGGTCAAAGGAATTCTAGAAGAAAAAAAAAGGGAGATTATTTTAATTGGAAGGTCAATTTTTAAGTATGCTTGAAAGAACATTCAAAGTCATTCAGTTTCCTGGGCCTGACTTAAGGTCCAACTTAGCTGTGATTCCATCAGAGCTTTGTTTGCACTCCTTGTTGATCACCAAGTCTTGATGTACTTGTCTAACTTCAATTTCCTCTGTCAGCATTGCAGTTACACTGCACAACCTCTTCATGAGGTTGCACAACATAATTTCCATATCATGGGACCCAGCACTCTCTAATGTTTTGTTGCTCCTACTGTTTCATCCAATGCACCTATACAGCATTTCCCACAAATTTACTCAGACATCATCATAAATTTCTTAGTCATGATTGCTTTCATCTGTATAATGGACCTTGTTATAGCTCTTTTTAAGCAATATTGAACTATCAGGAATATATATTGCCCACCAGGAAACTGCCTAAATAATGTTGCAACCAATGTCCTTACAGGACATTTGTGTGTTCTCAATAAGAAACAGGAGCAATAGCTCCACTATGCAAGTTCTGCAGATTAAATTGATATATACATTTGTGTCAAGATCTTCTTCTTTTCTGAAAACTTAGGAAATTATCAATAGTCGTTTTCATATGCAATCCTGGAAAAACTCAGATTAGTTTAAGGTCTTTTTCTGGTCTGGGCATCTATATCTATAAGAAAGTTTCATCTGTGCATTTGGCCAAAAGTAATCTGCAGCTTAAAAATGTAGAACAATAAAAAAAAATAGTGTGTGACCAGCACTAGACGTAGGATGCTGAAAATCATAAAACTAGACTAAGCCACGAGGTCACAGAGGTATTTCTCTATAAGTACTGGCAGTAAGTAGGAGCTGTCTGATGGTTTTGTAACAAGGAATACAGATAAAACATCCATAAACTGACAGACTTGTTTCAGGAATGATAGCTGTCCGCTTTTTAATGGTTCATGTAATTTAATTTTAGTGCCTTTGTAAATAGTCATTTGCCACTTCTCCCTTGGTAGAAATAGAGAACAGAAAATGCGTGTGGCAAACATAAACATTTCTGTGCCCTCTAAGCTGCATTGCATGGGATCTTGAATCACATACGACTTCATATCTTGGGTCATTCTCAATTTCAGAGCCTTTGAGGGGTTAAGGATTGCAGTTCAAAAGGCAGCTGTGGGGCTTTTTAATGAGCATTGCCATCCTGTCTAGATACAGAATGTTGGGTTTAATGATTCTGCTTCCCACTTTTTGGAAAATTCTCATATTAGTTTTTCATTATTATTTTTGACACTATTCAAGCAAAAATTACCTCAGTTTTTCAGAGACTTAAGCAAATACCCAAGCACACCATATGTGTGCTTGGCCACCAATTAATGACATAGTTGTATAATGGCATAGCTGCATAAACAGTGCAGAGGGAGGAGGTTAGTCTGAGAACAAAAAAATTATCTAAAGGCTACAATCTTGTTTATGAACAGATTGATTCATGTAAATTCACTCAAAGTTGAGAATTGTTTAATGATTCTGTTATGCAAACAAATATGCTATACACATTGTTTGCAAGATATCAGTGTAAGTACTGAATCTTCATCCTACATAGCTGGCTATATAAAGCATGTAGCACGGCTTTGTTCCTTGGTTAGTAGATTTAGGCTGCAGAAAGTAGTTTCACTTGAATATCAAGTGACTTTATGATTGCACTGCAAAGTAAAGTTTTATATATAAACAAATCACTGCAACAAGCTCTAAATATTCATTAATATTAATGAATAATATTATTATTTAACATAGATTTCCTTCTTTAAGATTGCATTTTAAATGTAGTTGAAATGTGGTTCTATGGGATACTAATAATGTTTTATTTTTATTTAATGAGGATTCCATATATTTACCATCAGTGTATTGACCTGTCTCACTCACTGAACAGATTTTACCTGTTCTCAGAATTTGCAGTATACTGCATGCATATACTTAATGCCTGCTTTTGGTCATGTCATTCTTTGGGTCTCATAATTTTATATGCTTATTGACTGCAACAAGTCGTTACAAGATTCATAGTTACATGAGGAAAATTTGCCAGCTGAAATCTTGACCTGTTGGACAAAAGAAATATAAGCATAAGTTGCAATAAGGACAAGATTTATAGGTCTAGGATAGCTATTGAATGTTAAAATTTAAGCCTCAATTGCTCATTCAGGTGGGAAGAAGAAGTGAACACAGATAATTCAAGTATTGTCTAAATCTATATAAAACACTTATGACACTGCTTGAGTAGCTGCTTAGCATTTGCTGCTGAAATCAAGACCATTTATAGCAGTGGCAAACCAAAGGATTTACTCCATGCAAAGTAGCTGAAGTAGGTGCCCAGAATTCCTTCTATGTACATAACAATTCCCTGTCCCACTGGCAAAATAACCCAGTTGGTTCATGGAAAATGTCATGCAAGTAAGAGTGTACAAATGCACTGAAAGGTGAAGGGCATCACAGACTAAATTATTATAAATACCTGCTGCTGTGTCTTACAGATAAACTGTGCTGTGCCAGGCTGACTGGCAATACTTTTATTTTGTAGTGATTGTATTTAATTTTATGTAAGAGAAGACAGCAGCAACAGATATTCACTCAGGGAATGACTGGGCAGATAGAGAAGGCTATAGAGCATTAGCAATGCTAAGAAGTCTCAAACAGTCCTTAGAGGAATGGGAGTTTCATAACAGAGTCTGACTGTGTCTCAAATATCATGCTGACGTTTGTCAGCAATGAATTTCCCACACTGTGGGAGTTTTAAAGAATGACTTATTGGCTTATTGGCCTACTCAACCCATGCATGCAAATCCAAAGAGACAGATTCACTACATTTTTGCATACCCTTAATATTCCAAAGCCTTAGGATTCAGGTATTACTCACATGTTGGTGAGCATACAAATGCAAGAGTGTGGGGAAGGACTAGAAGCACAATCAAAACAAAAATTACAAGACAGGTAATTGTAGTCAAGTGTGTTATGAGGCAGCACAGAATAAATAAGTCATTCAGAGAAAAGTGTCTCATTCTGGAAATTAAGACACTTTAAAGGATCAAGTATGATTTTGCAGTTGTGAGTTACTTGACTGAGATTTTCATTCTGTAATTTTTAAGCAGTCTCAGAAAGAGCGGCTAAAGCTGCTTGCTTTGCCACAATTAATCTTGAATTGTCAAGTAATTTTAGTGTTGGAAAGTTCTTCAAATATTTCTCTTTCCTTTATGAAAAACACCATCCCCTGTTCACGGTGGAGTATCCTGGCCTAGTGACCTGCCCTCTGGAATAGCATCCCAGGATGTCTCTGTGGACAGCCTTCAGCTCCCAGCAGCACTGCAGCCACACGGAGCTGATGCTGAGTTTTTGGACCATCAGTTATCAAAGGTTATTGATCTCAGGGACATCTCAAAGCTGTCAGGCAGCTGTCACTGGGCTGGGCTCTGTTCAGCCCACTCAGCCTTTCCTTCCTCCAGACCAGTTCTTTAGGCTTCTGGTTAAAAATGCCTACACATGGAAGACAAGGCTCTTGGTCAATAGGGATTATTAAAGCTTTCTCAGGACAGCTGAATGAAGCCCAGGTTTTTTTGATCTGGACTGTATTAAATGTTTCTATCAAAATGCACTTTTCATTGAAAATGGCAGATTTTTTTTCTGTGATCTATTTTCTAATAATATTTTTATTACACTAAATGAAAATTTAAACCCACTTCACTATATAGATGAATACGTAGTAATTTTTTCATTGTTTCCCACTTTTTTTACTTTTTCCCATCCTTTCCAAGTTTTTCCAGATTAAAAGATACATCATGTGTAAGGAAAGAGTAAAAATGAGAAAGGAAAGAGTTAAAATTAAAAATTTACAGATATGTACTTCTTACATAAAAAACTTCAAAATTCTTTCAGTGTTCTGAATGAAAGGAAAAGAGGCTTTGTATAACATAGTGTCTATACTTCCACATAAAATATTTTACATTTGAAATAATTTTTTCATCTGTTTGGAGAAGCCATGAAACTTTGGAAAAGAACTGTCACAAATACTTGAAAATTACATTCCTGATGAAGTTAGTCTTCAATGCAGCCAAGCATTTGTCATCTATGTGTAGGTCTGTTACACAAAAATAAGAGTACTCACTCGGGGAATTCAGGTGGATTTATTTTTACATTTTTTCAGGCAAGTTCGTTGCTGCTTAGGTGTTAAGTATTGCCAGAGTTCTGCAAACTTGCAAATGAGTGCAGGAAGCACACACTGAAGGGCTTCCAGGGCAGAGAGGGAGCATCAGGGAAAGATGAACAGGTCACAGACAGCTTGAAAGATGAAAGAAAGATAGCAACATGTGTATGGCTCTCCTGGATACTTCCAAACAGATAAAGAACAAAGCAAAACATAAATCAGTGACAGTCAGGTACACAGATTTCACTGTATACTCCTAAAGCAGGGATTCTCAAGGATGGACATGTCTCAATAACTGTGTTGCCAGTGCACAGAAATCCCCTGCTCTTTGGTAATGCTGCTTTGCTGCTGATGCCAGCACCATTTTTCTTCATTTAAGGTACTGGGGGTTAATACTAGGCGAGATTTTTCAACCTATTTAACCATGTGTTGTGAGGTTGGTTGACCTTTGACTGCTAAGTGCTGACAGGGTCCTGTGAACCCTAGAAATGATAGCAAGATCTACTGGTGAGGTGCAAGTAGATAAAGAACAAAGTAGCACTTAAATCAGCAGAAGCCAATTAGGGCACTCCCACTCCAAAAAGTTTGCAAGGAGGAGAGGAAAAGGCATGAGCCATGATTATTATGCACATTGGAAATCTGTCACAGCCATAAATTTGAAATAAATTGCTACAGGAACTGGGCAACTTGTTAGTAAATGCTCCAGAACTGGGGACTGGCAAAACTGTATATCAGAATTAATGTTTTGTCAGGGTAAATACGTCCAACAGAGACCTGTTCTTGCCACATTTGCATTATATTTTGGCATTCCATTTCTAGTGCAAGAAAGTTTCTCCTGTTTTTTTTTGCAAGATAGGATACTGGGGAGAACTCAGAATAAATAGCACAGAAAAAATGGGAGAAATCTTGAACTTGACTTATCTCTTTTCCAATTTGAACAGGAGTTCTATATTAGTAATGAGGACTAAGAAATCCTGGGAGACAGCCTTGAGCCTGAGAAATGGCTGCATGCTTCTTGAGCTGCTGCAAAAATTTGTATGCAGAATTAATGCTTAAGGAAAAATCTGCTTCAATTTCAGGTATCTGGGCACCTTGTAGTTTCATTAATTTAAACAAATAGTAATCAGCTACTATTATATAGTTGTTTCTGGATCCTCCACACTAGAGATAAAATAATGACATAGAAAAATAGCTATTTCTCTCATTTTATAGATAGCAAAGCCAAATATGGGAATGCTTTGATGCATTGATAAGAGTCACCAAAAGTATAACCCAAGGCCACCAATAAAAATACCAGCACACTGCTAAAAGTCAGTATGAGCCTGAAGAATGGACAAGAAGAAACAATATGTTGAAAACTGCCCTGTTCTTAGTGCAGGGAAGATTTTAATTTCTTCTAAAACTCTGACAGGGTCACAATGACTGACTCAGGATCTTAAGACACAATTTTCAAAGCATCTGAGTGACATAGAGGAGCATATTACCATCAACACCCAATGAAACACAGTTATTCTATTACCTTGTTCCTGTAAAAAATGCTGTTTTCTCTCAAGGGTGTTCCCTTGTTGGGTCATTCACCTGACTGATCTCCAGGAAAGAAAAATGCAAAAATGTTCAGGCAACTCAGGGTCACTGTTTCCAAAGCAAATTGTTTGTTCTTGTCTGATGCTGTTTTTTGTTTTGGATTTTGCCTGGAATAAATAATTAGGACTTGTGAATACAGCTATTTGGTGTATTGGTTCTAAGAATTCCATATATAAAATATAAAATTCTTGTGAACAAAAGGTGAATGTATTTTTCTTGACAAAACAAATTTAAAGACATTTTCTGATTGTGCAGTCACACAGGTTTTCCACTTCTTTTGAGAAGTTGAATGACACCTATTTTTTTTCAAATTTTCTTCTTACCTTTTCTCCATATCTTCTTCAACTGTGTTTTATCTGAAAGGTGTGTTCTCCACGTGGATGACTTTATCATTCACCAAATTTTGAAAGTAGAGGTTCCAGCCCCAAAACATCAAAAACTGTGTATAATTAATAAAAGCAATAGTTTTTATGAATATATTCTGTGCATTTTTGTGATATTTTTATTACTAATTTAGGAGTAATTGGAAAAATGTATAGGGGATATATATTTTTTTCCACAAGTGGTTTTGGTATTGGATGTGGTTTTGTTCTACAGACTAAGATGAGGAACCTGAGAGAAGTTGAGTTGGTTCATTGATCAAAATATTCATTTCTGAGAAGTCCCTGATACTATAAAATTGTGCAAGGGGGAAGAGTATGTAAATCAGACAATCACTTTCTGTTGTCTCATTCTGTGTATAAAGATTATTATTAACAGAAGAAAAAAGTTAGGACATGCAAGATACAGAGGTAACACTAAGAATCTGGTTATTTTCCTGTCTTCCGTAACTTTTCTGCATCCATTGAATTATGGCATGTTGCATTTCCCACCACCTGCCAACAGCTATTGAATGTGCCACCCAAATGTTGATTCATCAATATTTTCAGTAATACTGCTGCTGCAAGATAGAAGAAGGGTTATTAATGTCCTTGGGAATAAAAGCAGACCAGGTGAATGAAACTTTTTATTTTAATTATACTCCAAGTCTTCCTTTCTTTCACTGAAAAAAATTAACCTGCTTTTAGCTGAAGTTGCAAACACAAGCACGAAATCCAAACTTTTAATTGAAAACTATCAATGAAACATTACATAACATAAAGTTCCAACTTTATAGAGTAAGCCATTTCATATTGATTTCTTTTTAGCAGGGAAATGTTATGTGATGGGAAGCTAGAAACACATTTGATATGTTAATTTCTATTGTAACACCTAGTAGGAGCTTCACTGATGGGCTGGAAGGCACTGGTTACTAGCTCAGTACTCAACACTGAACATGGCAAGAAACAACTTGTGGTAAAGGAGACAGAGTAAGTTCAAAGATTATGGAATGCAGCCAGAAGAAATCAGCTGTGCCCTATAACGTCAGAAAGCCACGTGTGAATGTGAGTATTCCTCTCTGATAGGCAGTTTGTTAAAGCCTCTCAGGAGCCAAACATGCCTCAGTGTTTTGCATGCACTGGTGTAGTTTCTCGTCTCCCCTTTGTCACAAATATCACAAGGACGTCCCTTATGCAGCTCACAACAGGGATCAGAATCCAAAGTGAGGTTCTGGGATATATGGGTGTGTAGTACCCACATTTTCTGCTCCCTCAGGAAATTTTCATAGAGGAGCAGAGAGGGAAGGAAAAGAAAACAATTTCTATTTCTGTCCCTTGTTTTTCCATGTAGAATGCATTGGAGAATTATTTACCTGGAATCATTGGTTACTTGGATTCTGGTGAGCATTGTTTGGCCCTGATGGCCAATGGAAAGCACCTGTGCCTGGACTCTCTCTGGGGAGAGAGTCACGAGTGAAGTTAGAGTTAGCAGTTAGATATGATAGTTAGAAGTGAGGCTGTAGTTTTAGTATCTCCTCTTTAAATAATATATTAATGTATTGTAATATAGTTATAATAAAGAAGCTATTCAGCCTTCTGAACTGGAATCAACATCATCTCTTCCCATCTCAGGTTCACCTGCATTTTTCCCCGCGACATGGGTGCTGTCTAATTTATACACAAACCACAAATATATCATCACTGCACAGGATGCCACCCTTGCTGCTCACACTTGCTCCTCCATATGAGTGTGACTCTTCTACAACACTTTGAGCAAGGGCAGTAACATTCACCTTTTTCCATTTCCTTGCACTCCCATATCTACTCTTCTTCCTCTGATCATTTTCAGGGTCAACTGTGTTATTTGTGCACAGCTCAAAATGTCAGTTCGTCACTGATGCTGCTCTATAATCTGTGGGGTGTTGCTCAGGCTGTGTCTCAATGCTTTGGATTTGGCATTAAAGAGAGAAATCCTGTCTGGCTCTTTTTGGTCAACAACAGCACTCCCAGCCAGCAGCTGACTCAGTACCTCCACTTCCAGGCTGTGAAGATGAGTCACTTACCCTGATTCCAAAACCACTTTTTAATAGTTTAGGTCCTGAGTACAGATCTTATCAAAACCATGACTCTCCTCAACTGTTTTGCTCTTAAAAATACCATTCTTCTCTCAGAAACAAAAATTAAATGGGTATTGTTTTAACATTTCCCCATAAAATGGCGTTTTTTTCACTAATGAAGAAAGATTTCCAATTTTAGGCTACTGTGATTCCCATTGGGTGATCTGACAATATTTACAAAAATCCTTTACTCAAATGTGATATTGTTTGGAGCTAACTGAAGTAGCTTTTGATAAGAAAAGAAAGGTATGCATTATTACAAAAATTCTATTTTGCACATGAATTTGACTCAGATCACACAGATAAATATTTAATATTTTCATTACTTATTCATGCAAAGTAAGGCAGGTAAAAAATCCTTGGAAATACATGCATTGCACTTGGAAATTTAGCTACTCTGTGTGTAATGAAACTAGTTTTCCACATTCAAAATACACGTCAGTACAGGGCTTGAGGACTTAGTGGAGTGTCTGGTGTGATCCTTCTGTGTTGCCAGGTAAATAAATCCAGAATTGTTTTTAAAATGTTATTAAAAATTGTTTTGTCTATACCTCACTAATATTTCATTAGTGATATAAACTTCTGATGATCTGTTTTAGTTCACCTCAGTTGTGAAACATTTAGTGAAAAACAAACTGGCACATATCTGGATTAAAAAAAGACCCCAAAACTCTAAAGGGATTTTTCTGGTTTACCAAAATACTTGAAATTTCTTGAGAGGTAAGAAGAGATATACAATTCTGTGGCTGATATAAATGTTATCATGCTTTCATTCCAGTGTAAGTACAACTCAGCTAGGTTACTTGTACAGTAATAATCTGTTCTTAAAATATATAAATGGAAAAAAACTATAATCTGTCTGAATTGATCTTCAATAATAAAGGCAAACCAAATAATTTTCCGGTTTAAATGAGTTTCAAATTTGGCATATTTTCATTGTGGCACTCATGCATTCTATTATATTAATGTTAATGGCCCTTGTTGAAAAATGTATTTTGTTACTTTGAGCCAGTGACTGAGTTACTGAGCATTCAGACACAACCACAGGAAACTGGCATGTGTATCCTACACAGAAATGGGAGGAGACAGAAAAGTCTATTCATAAAATTATATATATATGTATATACACACACATTTATACAGGGCATTATAATTACTTCCCTTGGCACAGAGATACCCCCAAAAATCAAAACACTTGTTTAAAGCATAGTAATGATATTTTTTTATTCTACTTCACTGTGTGAGGATGATGGAGAGAATATATCTTCTTTTATTTTCCTGAAATTTCTATTAATTCTAACTGTTCCTTCGGATCATCCTTGTAATTTATTTAATATAATTTGTACAGCAGCTATAATGTAATAGAATTATAAAATGGTTTTGTTTAGAAGGGATCTCAAAGATCATTTAGTTCCAATTCTCCCACAACGGACAGGGATGCCACCCAGTTCACCAGGTTGCTCAGGGCCCTATCCAACCATGAACACTTCCAGAGATGGGGCATCCACAGCTTCTCTGGGAAGCCTGTTCCAGAGCCTCACCACCCTCTGAATAAAGAATTTCCTCCTAACATGTCTTTACATTCTCAAGCTTTTCCAGTTCTCCCCAGATATCATCCCTTCCTCCTTTTGTGTCAACTGCACCTCTCAGCTTGGTGCCACTGCAATTACTGGACCTCTCCCTTGAGAGATAAAATAAATGCGAAGAATGTCTGCAGGATTATAAAGATGTTTGAGATTTAATTTTCCGTTTAAAGGAAGTGACCAAAAGAGGTTTTTAGTCCCGTGCTCCAGACATGCATTATTGGACCTTTCATATACCACCAAGGATCAATACCTGGAAAACTTTATGCTTTTTATGGTTTTAGTTTTATATTGTGAAAGACATGCTGTAGGGTCTAGGACATCTCACACTTTGAATCAGTTAGTCAAAAAGTCTTAGAGTTTTCTTCTTTATTAAGTGGAGAACAAACATGAATTCACAGAATTCAAGATGATAAAAAATGTTAAAGTAACATAGAAAGCTAAAAACAATAGAGAAATTACCAAACATTATGTTTTGATAATGAGTTGTGCCAGTCTCCATTTCAGACAGAACTGTGTCTATGGCTACGTTAGTCTGAGTTGTATCACAAAAGTGGTATAGGATGAGAAAGGACTCCTGGAAGGGTGGGATACAGCTCTTCCCACAGCTCAGTGCTCACATCCCTGTTGCTCATACAGCCCATGTTTCATGCTCAGAGTACAAAGAGCCTGGGCTCCCATCTGGGCTGTTAAAGCTCTCAGAACTTCCTCCTCCCCCAGTGTTTATTTTCTTCTGTCATGGTATATTCCCTGGTATACAATACCTTGGGCTGACCTGGCAGTGAGAGATGGTGCCTTGCATTGGGTGGGTCAATAAAAACAAGTTTGACAAAGGAAGCACGGAGCACTCTCAGCATGGACAAAGCATTGCTGGCAGTCTCAACCATGGTGGTAAAGTCAGAGAGGTGACAGATTTAGACAACAGGGCTAGGCTTTCATCAGTTAACTCTGATCAAGTGTCTGAAGGTCCCAGATAACCTCCTTGACATCTGAGCAACAGAACAATATGTAAATAAAGCTTTCATCACACAGTGAAATTTGACTAAGCAACATTTATATATTAATTACAAATATATAATAATATTATATGCTAATTATATTAGTGAGCACAGCCCACCAAAATATTTCCTAAAGACACCTTTGGACATAACCGAGAGCCTCTTTCTTCTGTGTGAAAATGTCCTACATTTGCACCAAGACTTCTTTGTATTGCTTTGTTAGGAAAAATAGCTTGTAGATATAGGAGAGAAGAAGCCCTCAAGAAAATTGACATTTGCAATGATGGTGCTTGCTTCTAACTAAAGAAAAATGTTTTATAGCTGTATTCTCAAATGTGTTTCTGACACCTCTTCAGTGAGCCTAAGCTCAATGACATCTCAGGTTAGAACCATCTGCAGCCTTCCCTTTTCCCTGGTTTCCTTGCTGCTCTTTGGGAATACTGATAACTTTTCAGTTTCTCCTGCTGCTGTCTTCCAAACCTGCTAAAAGCTCCCTTAAAATTGTTTTAAAGAGGGAATAATAAAAAATATCCTATAAAATCCAGAATCATAGCAACAGCCAAGGAGGGGACAACAACTAATTGTTTTCGTCTGCAGCATATCTGACCCTCAGAGGTTTTCAGTCAAACTAGAAAGGTTAAAACTAGTTTCAGACTGAGACAGTAATGGCAAGAGCACAAGTTTACTTAAAAGAAAACAGAGAATCCTCTCCCTTTGCAATACCTGTAGAGAAATAGAGAAATCGTCTACACCAACAACACTGTTCCAAGTTCCAAACCTTAAATTTCTTTAAACTTGAATTGTAGAATAATTTGTAGCTTATAGAATTATTTGTAGCTCTGCAAGGTCATCCATTGATATCTGATTCTTTTCAGAACAGCCAAACTAGCAGCAATCTTTGGGTGATGATTGAAGCACAGGAAACTATACCATAAAAGTGACATTCTCTTTAGATCCCATTCCCAAATGTTTTGTTGCAAAACCTGAGGCTGGTGTTCTAGGCTGAAACTTAGTTTATATCACACAGAATAAGTACAGAAGATAGTATCTCCATAAGGAACCTTAAGGTTCTAAGCCATTTAGCTAAGACTGAATATGACAAATATAGGAACAGGCATAGGAAAGGCAGCTTTCATCAGCTAACACACACAATATCCTGTGTATTACACATGACTGCATACAGAGTCACACAGAATCACAGAATGGGAATGGCATATGATTGGTACTAATACTTGTGGCCTGCTAGAGGAACTTCTTTTGTTGAGTAATAAAATTCTTTTTCACTGCAATGTGGAAATAAAATCTGCAGCTAATCAGCTGTTCCACCACACATAAAGGAAGGTGGTGAAAGGTTGAAGTTTACTATATGTGGAATGCCTTTGGGGCATACAGTTTGTCCCCCAGGTTCATTTTGACAGCATTCTCAGGATAGCATTCCAGAGTTTATTTTATATGCTATACACATTTACTCGTCTCAGATCACACACTCTGAAAGTTCTCCCTCTTATCAGGTAGAAGATATTTGTCTTACCCCAGCCCTTTGGCCTTATAAAGACCCTTTTGTTTCCAGCAGGAAGTTTAAGAACTGAATTCATATGAGGGATTTTAAGAACATCTCTCAAAAAGATGAAACCCACTCAGGATGCATTATAGGAAATAATTCATCATTCCACCTCTTGTATACAATCAATAACACTAAAAGACTGTCTTGTCATCTTATCAGGCTACATAGGTTTTAGCAGTTCCTTTATTAAGCCTGGAAAAGAAAGCAAGGAGAGGGGGATTCTTTGGACATCCAAACACAGTGTCACACTGAGTGTGATCCTGACACTGCCCAGGGAACCTGCTATCCTTTGTTTACAGAT
>VXBC01004054.1:186740-256582 GCA_013399945.1 Ploceus nigricollis | reverse complement strand
AAAAATATATATATAAAATTTGAAAATTAATGTGGATAATAAAAGCCACAATTTAGTGCATAAGGACAGTTTTGTAACAGCAGCACACAGGTTTCATTACTGACATGTGACTGTCAATATTTTTATATATGTCTTAGTTCCCAGAGAAATGTTGNTGGCAAGAGCACAAGTTTACTTAAAAGAAAACAGAGAATCCTCTCCCTTTGCAATACCTGTAGAGAAATAGAGAAATCGTCTACACCAACAACACTGTTCCAAGTTCCAAACCTTAAATTTCTTTAAACTTGAATTGTAGAATAATTTGTAGCTTATAGAATTATTTGTAGCTCTGCAAGGTCATCCATTGATATCTGATTCTTTTCAGAACAGCCAAACTAGCAGCAATCTTTGGGTGATGATTGAAGCACAGGAAACTATACCATAAAAGTGACATTCTCTTTAGATCCCATTCCCAAATGTTTTGTTGCAAAACCTGAGGCTGGTGTTCTAGGCTGAAACTTAGTTTATATCACACAGAATAAGTACAGAAGATAGTATCTCCATAAGGAACCTTAAGGTTCTAAGCCATTTAGCTAAGACTGAATATGACAAATATAGGAACAGGCATAGGAAAGGCAGCTTTCATCAGCTAACACACACAATATCCTGTGTATTACACATGACTGCATACAGAGTCACACAGAATCACAGAATGGGAATGGCATATGATTGGTACTAATACTTGTGGCCTGCTAGAGGAACTTCTTTTGTTGAGTAATAAAATTCTTTTTCACTGCAATGTGGAAATAAAATCTGCAGCTAATCAGCTGTTCCACCACACATAAAGGAAGGTGGTGAAAGGTTGAAGTTTACTATATGTGGAATGCCTTTGGGGCATACAGTTTGTCCCCCAGGTTCATTTTGACAGCATTCTCAGGATAGCATTCCAGAGTTTATTTTATATGCTATACACATTTACTCGTCTCAGATCACACACTCTGAAAGTTCTCCCTCTTATCAGGTAGAAGATATTTGTCTTACCCCAGCCCTTTGGCCTTATAAAGACCCTTTTGTTTCCAGCAGGAAGTTTAAGAACTGAATTCATATGAGGGATTTTAAGAACATCTCTCAAAAAGATGAAACCCACTCAGGATGCATTATAGGAAATAATTCATCATTCCACCTCTTGTATACAATCAATAACACTAAAAGACTGTCTTGTCATCTTATCAGGCTACATAGGTTTTAGCAGTTCCTTTATTAAGCCTGGAAAAGAAAGCAAGGAGAGGGGGATTCTTTGGACATCCAAACACAGTGTCACACTGAGTGTGATCCTGACACTGCCCAGGGAACCTGCTATCCTTTGTTTACAGATGGATCTGTGATAACCCGGCAGCTCAGATGGAAGGTCACTCAAGAGGACAAGCAGGGAGTTCTTTTCCATCATCTCTGAATCCTGGAAATGGTGGGGTTGACCACCCTGGGTATCCAGGCTCTCTCTTAAATTCTACTTTTCCTGCTGACAGAAGTATGTGGAATGTGATCAGCAGATATTTGGGCAATTTGTCTTCTCTTACAAGTAGGAGGGAGAGGGATGGGTGGACAAATCCCTATGAGCTATCTGGAGAGAATTTTATTTTGACAGATAAAATAATGCAGCCATGAAATTTTACAGCTTTTTGACTGGTGACATAGCAATTGTACAAGGCTGTTTTGAATATCCATGTGCATCCATCCTAGCAGGTGTACACAATCATTAACACCACATGTGATATCAGAACTGCACTAGAGGCAGTAAATGTTATCCCATAGACTGACCTGAGCATGTCCAGGCCAACATTTCAGCCTCAGTTACTGAGTCCATGGGTGTCTTCACAAGCCACAGAGGATTTGCTCTTCCCTATTCACAAAAGCACAGCTTGAGCAACAGCCTAGAAATGCACTACAGCTTCTCCAGCTGTGGTAAATCCTCACAGCCCTCCTCAGAAAGATATCAGAGAAGCATCCACTTCTGGTAGACCAATAGTTCATCTTGGTTATCCTGATTCATTCTTCAGATGACAGTGACATAAACTGTTGCCTCAGAGGAAGGTATAAAAACTTCTTCAACAGCAGTCATTGAATAAGGTGCCTACAAACTTTCCTCTTTTTTCCCAATACTTCAAATATGGATTTTAGTTTCTTGTATAGTCTTCAAGGCTTTCAGCCTTGCCAGAATCCTAATAATCCTTTTATATTATTGAATTTTCTGAATAATTTAACCCTTTCTTCAGCCTGGATTTCAAATATATTATAGATCAATATGCTGTCCAGACTTCTGACATGTCGCATAAATGAACGATTGCCTTTCATTTTTTCTAAATTGTTGTCTAACCAAAGCTTAAAATAAAATGTTGTCAGTTTGTTTCAAGTCTCCTACTAATTAACTTTAGATTTATTTGCTCTTTGACATTTATCTGCAAACGGTTTTTATGACTGTTTTTGGCACACATCTAAAGCATATCATCTATGATTACATCGCCTTGTCCAGCTACCAACAAACTGACACTTGACATAATTTTGTCAAGTCACCATTGGTTTAAGGCTGATTTTTTTCTTTATCATATTTAATCTGTCCTAGAGGTAATTTTCCCCTCAAGGAGATTCTTTCTTTCTTTCTGTATCCAGACATGTAAGTGCTAAAAGAATTAATTCAGCAAGGGAAAGAATTATACCTTNAATGTTGATGAAGAACAAGTATCTTACTCAAGTTGTAGATAAACCCTATATTGGGATACTACCACATCTTCGTGAGAAGAAGAGAATTCAGCTAAGTGCCGTGATTCTTTTGGTTACAGTCATATAGTTAATTTTGTGTTTGACATAAGGAAATGGCAACAGATTTATTAATTATTTCATGTTGAGATGATTTTAAATTAAAGAAACAACAATATATCTCAAACTTTCATCCTCAAGCAAATGAGAAACAAGAATCAAGAAATAAGATTTACTTTATTACATTTAGAGCTAAGGGATTTATTTTTATAGAAAAGTTTCAAGTTTGTTTTTAGAAAGCATACAAGCTTAGAGATTATATGAATATCTTTGATTTAAAAAAGGAAAATCTGAGTTGCAGATGGGGAACTGGGCATTCCATCTCCGCAGTGGCCTATGCCTTTTATTTTAGATGATTTTTCCTGTGTTCGTATATACTAACATCTAATAGCAGATCCAGTATGAATGACCAAACAAATATAATGAGGATAAAATCACATGAAAGCAATACACCTCAATATCCATGTCCTTGGCAAACACTCCACTTGGCATTGAGCAAGAGTCTGTGCTTATTTGGTTGTTACATATGTGATTTAGTTGCCATGCTTTTCATTTTATGCAACTTGCTGTAGTTATATAAAAAAAAATCATTACAGGATAATTTAAGAGAAAAAAATTGTAAAAGCTACATTATTGTGTATAAATGGTGCATGACAAAAAATAGTGAAAATTTAAATTTGCTTATTCTAATTTAGAACTTTATATTAGAAATATTATTTGAAACATAAAAAATAAAGAGAAATTTGCTAGCAAGGGTGAGATTAATCTTCCTTAATTGTTGGCATGTGAAGCCAACAGATTATTGAAATGTATTCTGCTCATGGATTAGAGAGAAATTGACCTGTAAAGGGCAATTTAGGCCTTGTCTTTTAGACAGCTCTCTTAGAATAGGGTGAAACTTCCACAGAAGATATCTGTCTTTCTCCACTGAAAACTTCCAAATGACCTCTTAAACCCAATGTCTGTCTATTAGATGGCAAAGATAAATGAGATGAACATTACTGCCAGTCTCTAAACCAGAGCATGGTGGTCTCCACCAAGCTCAAGGACAGTACAGTTGTGCACCTTTCCCCAGAGTTCCCAGCTCAGACAGATGATACTCAGCTCACATCCCACGGAGAGACACCAAAGAGACTACTGTGAACTAGGTCTTGGAAGCTCACATCTTTATTACAAGATATTCACTTTAAAGGTGGGGGNNNGGGGGTGAGAGGAGTGTAATAATGTTTTATGTGTCAGATGCTTGTTTATCTAATTCACTTAGTGCCTACATTTCTCACTATTTTATCATCTCCGTGTGTTAGGGTATAATAGGTTTTACTATAAACTTCAAAATGAAAAAAAATCACTCAATGGGCATAACTCTAGGACAGAAATGTAATTTAAAAATACCCAGGGAGTAGACAATGGTTAAGAGGGATGGCTTGTCCTGGTCAATGCCACTGCACTGACCTTCACTTCTGCAGCCCATCTGGAGCTCTTCCACTGAGCCACCCTCTGACAGAGCCATGTGAAATGCCTGTGGTGATGATCAAGGCCTCTGTACAAAACAGTGGTAAATGTACATTATTCATCAATTTAGTAATTTCCCATTCAACTCCAGTAACCACTGTTTACCTACCAAGATGTAGGTGGCACAAGACAGCAGGCTGAGAGGTGATTTACTCCAACTCGTGCTGTTCACCCATCATTATCTCTACATCACATCAAAATGTGAATTGATTGTAAAAGAAATTTAATCTGTGGACCTACGTAATCCTGAATCTAATGCCAAAGTATCCTGACCAAACTTAATCCATTTCTCTCCAAAGGTTCTTCAAAACTGTATCTTGAGAGTTTAGTTTAAGTAGCATTTCCCCATGCATGAAAAAGGTTCATTAAATTCAGAATAAAAAAAAGAGCAGGCAGCTAAAATGGAGTGCCAGATGTAAAAAAAAGATAACTGAGTATAGCACATACAAACATTTTTTCTGATTATTGCTTGCATTTTGTCTGACAAACATTTAATGCCTTAAGTTTCTAATTACTACTCCAGTCATATGAAAGTATTTATTGCAAGAAATCTTGGGAACCTACAGAAAGCTTTTCATGCGCTAGATTTGATAGTGTTTCCTCTGATAAAATGTCATTGGTTTAACCCGTCTTTCTTCTGTTTAATCACTTTCAGAGGCTCATTAGACCAAAAGGAAATAAGCTTTAAAACTCAAACCACATGTCACATATAAAGAACAAAACAACAAGAAAAATTACAGACTGTGTCATTAGTTTCAACATTGTATGCTATCTCAATAATAAAAGAGTTAAAAAGGTGTTAGAAATACCCTTTTCAAATGGGAAAATGCATATGATTTCAAGATTATGGTTCCTATTAACCCACACATAATGGGAGTTTTCAAGGACACTACACAAGTGAATTCTTGCCTTACAAGGACTTCCACTTCACTAATAATGAGTTTCTGCTACTTGTAATCTTTTGAAATTAATATAAATCCTACACTGACTTTCCACAATAAACAAAATCATGTATCATTCATTCTACATAGGTAAATAGATGGGTACACAGGCAGAAAGTGAATTTTAAAAGTTTAAAGAGCTGAATAAGTCTTAGATTATGGGGACATGAAAGACCCACCAATATGATGCATGAATAAACTTTCTTGTTACAGAAATATACAGACAACTCATAGAACACAACATCTTAAACTGTATACCCAGGCAAAAATGTACAAAATTTTTAAAATGAGTGCTCAGATTTGAGGTGTGCCTAAGCTATGCAATTTTTCAGAGGTCTCCACTGCCTTGTAGTTCCTTTAATGCACTTTTCCTTGGTTGTCTTTTATTTTTCACATCTCTTTTTTATGGAACTGCAATGAACAACCATAAGGCATCTTGAGGCTACTCAATTACTAGAAAAAAATCCTGAATGCTTACCTGACTGTCAGAGAGCTGATATCAGTGGGGGTGTATTTGGACACCACCAGATGTAGATCCATGTTCTATTTGCTTACATACTGAGAGGAAAACACAACAGCAGAAGACACTGGAATTGTCCCATTTCCAAGTATTTTCCTGATCTTCAGTGTTCTGCTCTCCTTACCCCTCTTTTTCCACTCTTGCATTGAGATTAACCATATTCTCAAATTTTATATTCACTTAATTTCTAGAGGAGGTGAAATTCTCTTTTAGATCTCCTTTAACTATTAAGCAAGGTCTCTTTGAATGTGCCTGACTTGTAAAGTTATTTCTCATCCATAAAAATATCTGGCAAATCAGAACCCAAGTGATGTCAAATATCCATGACATATTAATCCTTCTAATTTCTATTATTTTTTTAAAATTTAGACACTATGAGGTGTTAGTATTTTAATATAAATTACTAAATAAAAAGACTACCTCTAGATGAGTTCATGCTTTGGCTGGGAGTGAAAAAGGATCACACTGATTTTCAGTATGTTTTTATTTTTATGATTTTTATTATCAAGACCTAGATTACTGCATTTTCTAAATAATTTTAAGTCTAACAAAAATAAAATTGTTAATTTATTTATTCTGAGGAGTTACAGAAAAAAATCAGATGTCTGATAATTGTTGCAATTATGAAAAGAAGTTAAAGGTATATGGCAAACAATTCTTTTGTTTCAAGGTCTAAAAAGCTAAATACTGCCCAGCAGATCATATCCTCAGCCACTATTCCCCACTCCTTGGAAAGAGTTAATACTCTTTTCCAAGTGTCTCAGCCAGCTTTCCTACCTACTCACACACTCTGACTTTGCAACTTTTTCTGTATTGACTTCTTTTGCTTTTGTCTGTCAGACTCTCAACCCTATTCTAAACATTTTCTTGCAGAGCTTGTTCACCCAATGTGTGTTCACTGAATTGTGACTGATGTCTGCATTTTAGGGTTGAGATGTTTCATGAGACACCTTCTGCAGGAGCCTTTAGCTGATTTAAGAAGGATAAACTGATCAGATTTTGTAACACTTTCCTTGTTGAGCAACCTTCTAAACCCTGAAGATTTGACAGTTAAAGGAACTGAAAAAAGACTTTATGAAAAAAATTTTTAAAAGAAATATTACATATGAGTAGATAGAACAATGTCAGTCACAGATTCATTTTGTGTTTGGGGTTTATTAACTAGAAAAAATTACAATTTCCAAACCCATATGTGTGTTGATGTATGTGACTACATGTGCAAAGGAGACAAGTATTAACTTTTTTCCAACAAGTGCTCATATGGCCACATTCAGTTGGCAACACTATGGCATTTAGTAGTATGATTTGACCCAGGAGAAGAATGTTCAAGGTATTTATCAACAATGGCTTTGCCCTAAAAGAACATTAGCTGAAAAAAACATATGCACTCAGCTACTGTCCTAGTGTGCTCTAGTGAAAATATTGCTTTGGTAAAGCTTCAAGACAGGATTTAACAAGGTGAGAGAAGAGGCAGGATACACTACTGCTTGTTCTCTAGGGTAGGCATCATTTCATGTAAAAGGCAAAATGTCAATAGAAACATGTTACTATGCCACATTGCAGAGGAGATCTAAGAGGTTTAGTGCCCCAGAATGTTTGGTATTCCTTTTAAGCCTGCAACTCAGGAAAAAAAAAAGTTCTAAACCCCTCATGTTTATTTGAATAGATGTTGGCAGGATAATTAAATGCTCCCTTCAAACATCCTGGTGGAAATATTAAACAGTAATTACCTTACTCAAGTCGTTCCTTTTGTGAGAAGGGGAGCCACCTGACTGCCAGCTTTCGTTTGTCCTGACACAGATGCAAAGGCTCTGCTGCCTTTCTGAGCTGTTCACACACTTTCTTCCCATGAGAAAGTAAGCATTGATTGAAACGCGGCATTTTCTCCCAACTTGCACACACAACTGCTGCTTGTTTCAGAAAGATGTCAACTAATTTGAGCAACCTCTCCAAAGGACTCTCCAAACAGAAATGCCTTTCATAAATTTCCGGGTCAGCAGCCCTTGGTAGCCCAGGATGACTATTCCAGTCCTGGAGGCACTGAAATAGTTCCATATAAATAGAAACAGCCTCTGTATCACATTGTTGCCTGAAGCACAGCATTCAACACCTCCTTGCACATTAAAATATCTCTCCATGACACAACTTTACACAAAAGAGTGTCTTTGACCATATGGTCTCTCTTTGATCTGTTGATTTTCTTTACTCTGATCCTGTCATTTACTGAAATATTTATGTCTTCTGGTCTGAGGCTTTAAATGGTCAGCACGAATAATGCATGCAGGAGCCTTCTCCTCTTCTACTCTATTTGAATGTCAGCAGATGTTGAAGTACCCTAGTGCTTCATGAAGTATTTCTATTGTGTGGGACTATTTGTAAAAGAAAACCAGCATCAAGCTACTAGCAACAACCACCTTTGTTCTCTTCCTTTCCTCTTTCCCTCTTTTACCATGATAACAAATACTTACTGAATCTCCTTCTTTAATAATACTTTTCCTTAAGTATTCTGGGTCTATTCCAATGTTTTTGGAGGTCAGCATATTTGCTTTCGTGACTTCTATGGACGTCGATACACTGTATGTGTTATTTGCAGATCTGAAAGTGTTTATACGTGGCTGCAGTAGTTAAAAAGGAAAGGCAGACAAAATAGATGGGAAAGAGGTTTTGTATTTTCAAATTAAGATAACTGTATTTAATCAGCTCAATATTTCTGTCCCCTCCTAGTCTACTCTCCTTTCCTTTACATCTAACTCACTAGACATAGGATGACCCAATTGAAATTGAAGGCAGTTTTACCATTCTCTTCAATACTAAATCTGATGTTCATTCATCATCTAAATTTAAGGATTGTAAACAATTTAAACCAATATGTAAAATGCTCATGAGGAATGTTATTATTGTGCTTTTGTTTCCTGTGTATATTGGGGTTTGAGAGCTCCTATCAAAAGTCTGCATTTATTAATAATAAAGCAAGCCAGGTAGGCTGCTCAAACCAGATTGTGTGAGTGCAATCTGGAAAAGAACCTTCAGACTGAAACTGTCTTTTGTAACATATATCCAGCATAGTTTTTGAAAAGTAGGATTTTCTAAAGCACCTAAGAAAAACAAGTGGATCATTTTATCATTTCTTTAATGAGCATTTGGAAAATTGTTTTCTTTTAGAGGACAGTAGTGATAATTATTTCCCTTTTGTGCATAACCAAACAGAATCCCTGTTTTGAACATTCATAAAAAAGGACAACAGAGCCAAAATGACTCCAAGTGTGCCTTACTGAAATAGGTAAAAGGTACTTCTCAGTTTTCTGGAGCAACAAAATTCATGTGGTCAAATACAGAGCACTGTTGCTGGTTTCATATCATGATCATCACACAGACAAACTTACATTGCCATGCTAAATTTGTAGACAGGCTCTTTGTGGGTTTTAAAAAACAGTAATTTTCTCCTTGATCACACTGAATACTAAGGAAACTTAGTAAGAAGAGTTTAATCTGAAGTTGTAGGCCTTTTAGTTGTGCCCAGCTGTTTGGATCCTGACCATACTTTGGTTTTAAAACCTTGATCTGGAATGCTGTGAACTGAATAGTCTTTATCATATTAAATCCACCAATTAGCTGAAGGGCCAATCAAAATCAAAGAGATTCCCCTTGCTTGTATAAGGACATCTTCTTACTGCCCTGAAAATATTCTCCAAGAGACTGTGCACATGAGAACGATTCCCAAGTGGATCATTTCCCATGGACAACTTGCAATAAAAGTCTGCTTGAAGAAACTAAACAGTGGTTTTTTTCAGAAGCAAAGAAATAAACCCAAGCCTTTGACATTTCAGAGATTAAGTTTCTTGTTTCATCTGTAATGTCGGACCTATGAAAGAGGAATTGGGAGGATAAGTGATCAAGTCTCTAAGCAGTATATTTTAAGGTGAACCCATCCGTAAAAAAAACACCCCAACTTTTATGTTTTTAATTATTCTGGAAAAAATGAAACAATTTAGATTTAACCAAATAGATTTTACAATCTCTTTTTACAAAAAGGAAACACTAAACACACATTCTTTCATGTCATATAGAATGCTTCATTCACATCCAGTGAAATACTTGTGGAAAAAAAATTTGAGGAAAGGGGATGGACTCCTGAGGGAGCCTGCTTATCCCTCTTATCTCATGGATGAGCAGTTAGAGCATTTGCTGGGATGTGTGACATCCTTCCATCCTGCAAACTACAAGTCTTACAGCTTCAATTCCTTTTGTTGGACATGCTACTTTTTGCATGGAACAGCAAAACGTTATTGTGCCAGGTATCAAAGAGATAATAATGACTCCATAGCCTGACTGGCTTCCCACAAAATAGGTTGGTGCTTGTTCAAATTCCTGTCAAGGATGAAAGCTGCTCTTATCCAAAAAAACTTCAGCTATATGAACAAGAATTCTAACCAAGAAGGAATGAGAGCTCACCTGAGAAACTCCCAGCCAATGTGGCTAAATCAGCCTTCAGTGGGACAGAAGATGAGGGGACAATTCCTTTCCAAAAAAGATACAGCTGAACATACTTCTCCTCTTTTTTAGGAAAATGTTCTTTCTCTAGCTGTTTACCCAGAGGGGGATTATCAACCAAAAAAAATTGGTTTAATTTAGACAAATTTTGGAAATAGTTCCAGGTACATAACATTAATAGTCCAGGTTAACTTAAAGTTGGCAAAAACTAGCTTTTCCAACATTTCTGTTGTTTAAGAAAGTGAGATTTAGTCATTTATCAATATATAATATTTAAACAAATACAACACCCTAGAGCAGAACTTAGAGAAAAATCTAACTCATGTAACAACCAAGAATTAATTAGCAAGTTGTTGCTCATGATTTATCTGCTGCAGTTGCTATTGTTGAAGTAGCTATTACAACTAAAACAACAAGATTTTCTCTGTTCTGGTAAGTATTTAAAAGCCTTGTGGCTTTTGAGATAGGATGCAAGTTCGTAAGTATATGGCTAACATCACAAAATTATCTGTTTCAAAATATGGAAATACACAAGAAAGTATTAGCATGACTTCTGAAATGGCTTCACACACTTTTGCAAACTCAAATTACCTTTTGTTAGAAAATAAAACAATCGTATTATAAAAATAATAGAACAAAAAGGAAATGGAAATGCAATGGTATTCAATAAAGAGATGATGATGACTAGGATTATATTACTAGGACTATGTAAAAGGGTTTTATTTTATGTCAAAAACTCTCATAGCGGATAGATTTTCTAATGTATAAAACTTGAAAACATATCCTGAGCAACGTAATTTGAAAAAATGCAAACAACATCAAAAGGAATTTCAAATTTTTAGTTTTTTAAATGAAACATTTAGGCAAGTAGTTTTTTCTTTGCCCTAGGGAATCAAAACAAATACTTCTGCTGAAATATCTATATTTTTTAGAAATATCTCCAGAATTTAATTATCCATTGTATTATTTGTATTTTCATAGACACTACAAGATAATAATAAAGATAAAGCAATATCGTGCTTGTGGCTTAAACTGATTGTTAATAGACTCAAGAAGGAATATTTTGCTTGTGGTAGTATATAATATATTTCTTTTATTCCTCTGAGATACTTAGGGTGGGATACTACTAATTCAGGGAAAAAAATGTGGTTTCCTTCCTCACACATATAATTATCTTTACTTCAGTGAGAGTATTTATATTATTTGTTTAAATACAGCCTTAGATCCCAAACTATTTCCTAAGGATTTCCTTTGCTCTTATCGTGGCTTTGGAGCCACTGCCAGCATTCAGCAGCATCAACAGCGTGCACCTAAAGAAATTAATCCCACAGCAAGATATGCCTCACTTGACATTAGAAATTTAAAATTTGAAACGTAGGGAGCTTGTCATAGTTGTTTGTTTGAGCTTCTCCTACAATCAGCGGTGAAGAGCAGCCACGTTCAGGGACTGATGCTGCCCATCAAGATCGGTATGCGAGATCTATGGGATGCTGCCCTCCGGGCACGGCTCCCTGCTCGCCAGAGGCCCCACTTGCCAGCGCATAGAAGAGCCATCCCTAATGGCTCAACATCAGCAAATCTCCTTAGCTGCCAGCTGTGCCTGCAGCTGGGGGCCAGCAAAGACAATGCCTACCCTGCCCTCAGTGGTGGGACGCACGCATAAACACCTGGTATAGGGTTAAAAGAGCGTTATTCAAGTGTTACTGTAGGAATTAATACAGATGGTCCTTATCTCCACTTTGCTGAATCCTAGGCATGAATTTCAAAAGGAACCCTTATCTCCCCTGGTTTTATCTCCCGCATAAAACAGAGACTAGAACTGAGGAGGAGAAGGCAGGAATGGACTCTTTCCTTCTTTCCACAGACAGGAACAACTTATCTGAACCAGAGGAGTCCACATACCTTCTATTTCATCTCCCTTCTAAACCACAGAATACCTCAGCATCATGTAATAAGTTTAAGACCACTTAAACCACAAATTTGGTCACAAAGCTATCCTGGCTAAATCACTGCATTGAGAAGAATATCCAAGCTCAGGCTAAAACCTTCCTGGAAGTCTGTCCTGGCTTCTAACTGTTCTCACTGCTAGGAAAATGGTCTTCATTTGAATTTAACAACATTCAACTTCCAGCTGTTAACTTCCAGAAAGGCCATTGTGGTTTCTCCCCTAGGGACAAACAGCCTTTCAAGCTTAGTTTTTTTGGCTTTCCATTGTGATCAAACCACAACTTAGTCTTCTTTTTAATAATGGGTGTGTCAATCCTGACTTTAATGGAAACAGGACTGACTTCGTAATTTCAAACTAGACACTGAAAATATTTTTCTTATCAGCAGTTTTGCTCTATCACATGCACATTTTATGTTATTATTGTTGGGTTGCTCACATGCTGGGCTGTGGGTTGACACTGTCTGTTTTTGTTTTGTAGAAGAAGGAAGCTCTGAATCATTTCTTTTTGGGAAAAACATGCAAAGAATAACAAAAAATTTCTTAAGCAGAGAGGAAGAAAAAGTCAACAGAAATTAAATCTTGGTACTGTGTACAGCACAGGCTTCTTTTTAATGTCTACATCTGCCTTGATCTGAGCCAAGCCTTTTAGAATGGTGGAGCAGTATTTATCTTTGGGAATCACCAATGAAGTAATGCATTTAAAAATAAGCCTGTTTTGCTATTTCTAAGCTTGTAACACTGACTCAGATTGTGCCTATGTTGCACATTAGGGATAACCAGAATGAACACTTACATATACCAAAAATAGAAAGTATTTTTTGATACCCTTTGCTGCAATAGTGATAGATTCCTCTTAGCACAAAGGAGGCTGCAGTGACCCAAGGAGATATAAGCTGGCACATACTTATGGTAGAAATACAAGTCACAAAAGCAGGGAAAAAGCTGAGTTACTCTCTCTTTTAAAGCAGAACAGAACAAGACAACTGAGGATGAGAGAAAACTATTCCAAGAGCAAGCTCTGCAGGGCTCACCATGGAAAAAGATGCTGGAAGACAATTTTTATCTTGACACCTCACTTTCTTCCCGAAGGATGAAAGATCTATGCAGCAAGAAAAGAGGTCCCAAAACATCTCAGAGTCTTTAGACAGCCAAGAGGAAGACTTGTGCATGACTACCACTACCTCTGACTCCAGTTACCAGATAAGTGGCAAAATTTAAAATATATTCATCCTAAAATGAGTTAATGCCTCCCAGGAAAGGAACTAGACACACATTTAGAGCTCAGGAGTTCCATTCTTTTATGCCTGCCACCGAGCTGGCAATTAATAAAATGTTATCTTTGCACACATTATAACAAATCACTTTCTTCTAAGCTAAATTAAAGGTAATATTTCTGTTAATGAAACTTTACAGGTGCCTAATTTAACCAGTGTGAGAATAATGACCTTAAAGCACTCGTGCAGAGATTTAAACAGGAGAAAATGAGACTGTTGTAATACTTAATTTCATTCCAGTCTTTTCTGCTGCTACACATGGCCCAAATACACTCAAATACTTTCTAACCTGTATGACTGCTACACTTTTGGGTTGTGTTTTTGCTTTTGTTGTTCTGGCTTGGTTTGCTTTGGTATTTTTTCAGGAAAAGGAAATATCTCTTTTCGTTTCTTTATCTGCTTTTCCTATAGAACTTAATCCATACTTATTTCCCTAGGGTAGGATGAGCACCTATTCCTACAGAACAAGAGGAGAAGGTGAGGGAGCTGGACATCCTGTTGATTCAGCACTAAGCTCACAAACTGCAATCTACAGAGACCATCTGGGTAAGTTTGCAAAACAAAGTGTTCCCTTACAAAACATACATTCCCCATTCCTGGCAATTCTACCATCTGACTCCTTTAAGATGAATTATGCTGGGGAGGCTCATCAGTAGTACTGGAGGTAGCTGTGCTGACAGCACTGTGTGAGACATCTGTCCATCAGGGTTTGGACAGAATACACACAGGGCAACAAAAACAGGTGAAATTTTGGCAACTCCATGGCACATGGAATGTCATGGCATCGTGCTCAAGAGCACGCATAGAAGTGCAGCATGATCTCAGTGCATTTATCAGTGTGATTAAAGAGTTACCTTCCAAAACAGTTCAATGACAGTTTGATGGGATAAAGCACCAGATTTTATTTGATTTTTTGGTTTTATATTTTAAATTACTATCTCATTGCAAAGTACTTTTATTTACTTACAAAACCATTGCAATAAATACAGGCAGGACTGTAAATTCTAAAGAAGCACAAACATTTCCCTTCATTTAACTTAAATGGGACATGATCAGGTGAGAAAAGATAAACAAAGGGAATATGGGTCCACATAGGAAAAATGACACATTTACAGAATAGATTCTCTTGGCCAGCTGAAAGGAAAGGGAAGTAGTTTATTCTGTTCCTTTTATATCCTCAGTGGACATAAACTTTTATCCAAATATTTGTTATGCTTTTTCCTCTCCAAGAATACTTGTTCAGTATTCCATTCCTATGTTTGCACTATAGTAACTGGGGTTTCAGGATTCTATGGCTCTAATTGACATTAACATTTGCACGTCCATAAGTAAATGTGGGCAAAAAATTGCTGGGCTCTAACTGTGCAAAATAATATCTAGTGAAGATGTATATGTTGAACCAATTCACTTCTGCATTTATCCTTCTATGGATTATTTTTAAAATAGGCAAATAATTTTTCTCTTTAATCTTCCTTTCAGTGACGAGCGCTAGAGCCTAGCAAATTGGTGCAGGATTCTGGAGTGTGACATAAAGGAAGATTAAAGGGAAAGTCCTTGATTTAATCAAGGATTTAAAATAACACTGGGCCCATGTTTCTAGAAGAAACTAATATTCATCACAGTTTTGGGAATTTGCTTGACTTCCCTTCCTTACTTTTTGTGGGGGGAATTAGGAAGACAGGAAAGAAAAGAAAACTGAGAACATACCTTCCCTGTTCTAGAATACACCGCAGTGCCTCAGGCTTGTTCAGCCCCTAGACAGCAAAGGCCTTCTGTGCAATGGACCCCACACATGGGACAAAGTGAGCAGTCTGTTTTCAACCTAATCTTGAAAGATGTCCCAAAATATTGACAGAAGAATAGCAGCTGACAGAAACTTTTCGTAAGATCTTCAATATTTGCGTCCTGGATTCTGGATTGATCTGTCCCATTGGGAATCAATGGCAAAGTCCAGACCGTGGAGATAGAAAAGCCATGGATTTATGTATCATTTAATCTACAATGTTAAAACCACAGCCCAGTATAGACTCTATTTTGCTTTGGATTTCTGAGACACATAAAGAGATATTTTTCTTATATTTCTTAGACATTAGTCAATTCTACATATTTCCCCCCTTTTTCTTTTGGAATTTGAAACTTGTTTACCTGTGGAACAAGACTTAGATAATGCCAAGGGCTATGTGTGCCTGCTTGTCTATTGTTTTCTTTATCTCCCATTATTCCTCTAAGCATTTAAACTTGAAGGTGATTTTGAAGCAAACCTATCAACAAAGAAAATATCTAAAAATTCTAAAGTTCCCTTAAAAATGATGAAAATGTGTACCTGGATAGACATCCAAATAATTCCACCTCGAGGGAAAGAAGCTGGTAGCTGGTGAAAGATTTAACTCTAAGAAAATTTCCATTTTGAGTTAGTCCCTTATCACACATCACAATTGTCATTCCTGAGTCAAGATTTCTTTCCTCAGGCAGAAAACAAGGTGTAAGCTCCAGGTGATGCTTTTCCTGTTGTCGGGAAAAACATTCTCTCTTCTTTTTCATTCCTCATTTCTTGACTATTCTTGAGCTAATTTCATTTCTCCAATTTCTACTCAAGGGTAGAGTCACACTAAAACTTCAGTGAAGTTCTTTCAAAATCACTTCATCATGTGACATAAAATAACTAGAACCCAAACTTCATTATTTTCAGTATTCAGGAAACTGTTTTGTTTTGGAACTATTTATCAGAATAAGCTGTGATCAAAACTATGATGATAACATGTAATCGGTTGCATTCTCAATATTTGAAGTTGTGTAAAAACTGCATACCACCACTGCTTGGGGGGAAAAAAAATTGTTTTAATTACGATTCCACAATCTCTGTTTAAATGATGGGATTCCATTTCACCTCACCTATTTGTAGGGACCTCCTGCATAGACATCCATATATATTCAAGATCAGCATTTTGACACTTACTAAGAAAAAGAAGCATGTGGTGTGATTCATATTTCTAATTTAGAGACCAGAGGTAAAGACCTCTGGTTTAAATAAATCTATTTAATGTCTGTGTATTATCAATGACTAAGAAGGGAGGCCAGATGATCTTCTCAGATGTGAATGTCTAACCCAGCCAGTTTTACATTTGAGCAATCAAGAGCCCTCTCAATACCCACATCTGTGTAAGTGCTGGGCTCTGCCTTACAAACATGAAAATTAGGAGTAGCTGTTTCACCGCCTTGCTGATCTACCTCTTCTCTGTGACATCTGTGGAAGTTCTCTGTGGATAGAAGGACTTCTGAAGACAAAGTAGAAACTGCTCTTTAATGTTTCTTAATGTAGGGCTAGGCAGGATGTAATTGTTTCCCTCCTTTCCGCAAAGATTTTGATGGAAATATGATGTCTCCGACCTGAAAAATAAGGTGTCTCCTGTGGGTAAATTAAATTCCATCAGACTTGATGTGTAGTCAGGAAGGATGATCCTACATTAGTCAGAGCTTTCAGAGACACTGCCTGAACAGCTTTAAAAGCCAAACTGCTGAGAATGTGAGGGTCTAAGGTGATCCTAGTAGATGTTACTAATAACAGAAAATGTTTTCACTTGCCTTGGAAAAGACTTGGCCCATTTTCTTAAATTCACTCCCTTTGAACAGGGAGACCTGGGATTTTGAGGTTTATTCCTAGATCTTCATTCGTAAGATTAAACTCGTTCATTGCAAAAAGCATCCAAAGAAACAACCTGTCCTATATTTACTAGACTTTATTTTTCTCCCATAATGCATCCTGTGTTAAATTGCCACCTATTGCATCTTATGAATATGTGAATCAAAGACCAGCAATGGAGGTTAGCTTTGGAAACTTTATTTACACAAACTAAATGGTTTGCTAATTCACAGAAAAGTAACTAAATTTTTGTAACTAAATACTACTGTAATAAGTCATCTGGTTCAGGTCTAGAAAGTGCATTTGGAGCTGTCAGCTAATGCTACTTAAGAGCACTTGAAGGTTTAATAGATTACTCAAAAAGGCACTGAGCAGTCTTTTCTCCAAGTGTATAGCTGACACTGAAAAAGTTAGAAATGTAATTTGAGAAGTTTTTCCTTGAAAGGATACTCAAATGTATACTTAGGCTGCCCAAAGAACAAACAGTCTCAGACGTTCAAATGCATTCCTGACATAACACTGGCAATTGAGAACATTTAGTGATTTCTAAGGAATACTCACTTGGGTAGGTCCATGAATTTCAGAATCAAGGTTCAGCCTTCAGAGGGGCTGAAAGTACATCTAGGTAAGCTAATTGAGTGCCTGGTACCATTATCTGGTCCTGAGGCCAAATGACACGGAATGGTCTATGCCCAGAGGATTAACACTTCCTGCCCCTTAAAATACTGTTGTGAGCTCTGTCATACCCACTGCATACCTTTTTTGGGACTATTCTAACTCTCAGAACATGCCTTGTCTTCCCAGAAAAAACCTCTGATTGTTCTTAGACAGGCTACAACACATTTCAGTATCCACAAACCCACCCATAAATGTTTAACTTGCTGTTAAAGACATAGCCAGAGATCTTTCTTGGGAAGAGCTGGGGACAGCCTGACCTTATTTGCTAGCTGCACAGTTTCATATTTAAAGGGAGGTTTGAAATCTTCCTTACTAGTAGGGATAATATTTGTAGATTTAACAGGACTATGAATACGCTGAGTAAATTAAGACCCAACATGTTCACAGTGTATCAGTAATGGATAATATCTTCCAGAGAAAATGAAGGTTATGGAGATATAATAAAAAGGAGCCTTTGATTCAGCTAAATATATGAAAAAGGTTATAAGCATTTCAGTAAAAGCTTCTAAAAGCAGTTAAATTACCAATGAAAAATGTTCTACTTCTTTCCCTTTTTTTCTTTGGATATGGGAGATGGATCCTTAGAAAAATCTACCTATGCAAAGATAAATTAATATCATTGTGTTTTAGAAAAAAAAAATCTCTTAAGTCTCAGAAAAGTGGTCATGGTCAAATCATGGCAGGCACCCAACTGATAATGAGAGCTATAAACAGAATATAAAAACAACGCAGAGGTTTGAGGCTGATGCAGGGTCCTCTCAGAATAGAAATAATTTTTTTTGACAATAAAGAAGAACGCTTTAATTAGATAGAATAATTCACCAATGGAAGCAGTGGAGTGCCCATCACTAGAATTTCTTCAGTAAGCATTCATCTATTTATCTATTTTTTTCTGAAGGTTCTCACAGGATCTATTTAAGAATGCCTTATACTGCTTTTTCTGATTTCATAATTCATAACTTTATGAAGAATCATTTAACAGCCAAACAAAACTCATTCATCTCATTTTTTTAAAGTTCTAAAAGTCCATTCAGTGATGTAATACCCGCATCTTCTGCTGAGATTGTTCTTTAAGTCTCCTTTTCTTTTTATTTTTTTCTTAACAATCTGAATATAGCAAAAACAGATGTTAAAGGGCTGGAATTTGTGTTTGATCTGAAAATGGGCCAAAAATTCTCCGAACAATGAAAATGTCATTCATAAATATTTGCCAAATTGTTGAACCACACTTGCTACTGTTTGACGCAATTTATTAATAACTGACAAGCGCTCTAGCAAGGTTTTCTGGCAAGAATGAAACAAAGGAAATGAGCCAGAACAAGTGTAATCAAGAAACATAAATAAACTTTAGGATGAAAACATGGTATGTTTGAACTTTGTATGAAATATAGACAGTTTCCTCCAGGAACTCTGCAGGTGGAGGAAGAAGCTTGGAGATCTTCTGTGGGGAAGTGGGAAAAGGAAAGTCTCCACAGGGAAACAATGGGATTGCCTCACCCTCTCTATCAAGCTCAGGTTGTTGCAAATGGCTCAGCACTGTGTTTTGGCATTTCAGAGCTACAGACTTTCTTCTGTGCTTGCAACTAAAATGATTTCAAGGGACAGCACATGTAGTTCTGCAGACAGCATTTTGCAGTTATTTCATTTGAATGTCCCCATGATGAGACTGGGACTCTGTCATTAGTGACTGCATTTTAAAGGAAAAGACTTTTCAAGAGGGCTGGGTCCTTAACCCAAGGCATGAACTGTTGCTATTTACCATGATTTGGTCCAGATTTACCAGGTGTTCCAAATGCTCTCTGACATCTTGTGGCTGCTGT
Organism: Ploceus nigricollis; assembly: GCA_013399945.1. Lineage (NCBI taxonomy): Eukaryota > Metazoa > Chordata > Aves > Passeriformes > Ploceidae > Ploceus > Ploceus nigricollis. Next base: position 236,965 of record VXBC01004054.1, on the reverse strand, counting down.
ACTCACACTGACCTATCCAAACTTCTGGAAGAAACCATAGGTTTCTTCATAGCAAGTGTAAAAATTCTGATTTTTTAAAAATCCTGCCTGGATACACAGTGATCTTTGTCGCTGGTAGCTATAGCTAGTAGTAATAATTCTTTTGGATGCAGTAGTCTGCAACTTGCTTAACTTTGTAACTTTTCCCTAGGACTGGATCTTGCTCTATAGTCCTCCTCTGCCTGTGGCTCACATCTCTGACTCTCTTTTCATCTGGCAAGCTGATTTGAGATACACAACCTGGTAACAGCCAGCCCAAAATATTACCCCATGTGGGGTTTTGTTCTTGTGATGAACTTACTGACACAAAGCCTATTTGTAAACCCCCAGTTCTGAGTGCTCAGGCCAGCAGCAGCCCTGGCTGCAGTGGTACTCTCTGTGGGTAACTCAACAAGTAAAAGGGTCCCAATGAAGTTTTACAGCACATTTGTCATAGGGCAGCATGTTGAAAAACTGTCTGATGGTCTTTAACCTCTTCTGTGCTCAGGTTCTTTATAGTGCTAAATAAAATGGGCAAGGTCCCACTCTCTGTAGCCAACTGACGTGGCATGACACAAATTCATTCATCCTCTCTGCAATGAGGAGACACATCCAAAGTGTTTGTTGGGGTAGGCAAGACACAAACCAAGGCATCCTTGCTGGTTTACTCCAAACTCTGCCAGAAGCTCTCTGTTTGGTGTGAGCTGGTCAAACATGGACAAGCTTACATCACCCTTAGCCCCAACAGGCAGCAGACAGAGCTAATGCAGCTTTTGTGAGTGCATCAGAATTGTCCTAAGCCTGCCCTTTAGCCTGAAACCTGGGAAGGAATTCACTGGGTCTGAGGGACCAGTGTGAATCAGTCCACTCTCAAGGTTGCTTTTCCCCTAGAAATGACTCTACTGGTTTCAGTGGAGACCCAGTAAGGATGAGTTTCACCAAATAAATTCACATCCATTCACACTCTTCACAAAAAAATTCCTTGCTGGTAACCCAGTTCTGACTCTGGAGAATTTAAAATATATAAGAAATTTATCAAGTTCGCTTTGGTTATTGGATCGATGTGGAGAGGTGGCACTGAATGTGGACACCAGTTCAAAACTGTTCCAGGCAGACAGTCAAATAGTGATACCAAAATGATTCCTGCATCATGGGCCTTTTTAGCTTCTTCACTATAAAAATTTCTCATGATAAAATGACAACCAATTAAAAAAAAAAAAACAAAACACTGAAGTTGAAACATGCATTCTACAACAGATTAATTTTAAGATTAGAATTAAGAAATTTGGAAACTATAATCATTTAATCATGACTTATAAGACTAATTTCCTGCATGTCACTCCCAGATAATAAATACTTTTCTTTAGGCTTTGAAAAGCTGTGGAAAAAAAAAAGTTAATTTAAGGCTCATTAGTTTATTTTTAGTAGCTTAAGATCTGAGGGATTTGAAAACATTTCCCTTTTCTAATAGAACATGCCTTCCTGTATACCAAGGATATCCACTGACCTCACTCCCTCCTGGAAGGTGCCACTGATCCATGACAGAAATCCTGTGAGGGCTTTGAAAGCTAAATAGGAACCAGAAAAAAAGTATTATCATGCTTAGCTGGTTATAACATTGAAAAGAAAGTTCAACTGTGAGTTTGGGGGGAGAAGGAGTAGTGCCTGAAACAAACAAGCACTTCCCGTGTTTGCCTGGAAGAAGCCAATCTTCCCTGTGCTTATATAATAAGAACATTAGTCGCTAATTTGCCAGTAGCTGAAAGGGATTTCTGTTTTTAGCTCTGGGTCTGTGGCAACTGTTTTGTTTTAAGTGAAAATTAAATGGGAACATACAGCTAAAAAACCGTTGAGCCATAATTGAAGTGCATTAATGGTAATTACGTCTTTCTTTCACTCATCATTTTGACAGAGGAATCCATTACTCCTCCATCTCCATGTTTCCACAAATTAGTCTTCCCCATGGATGTGCAGTGACTGAAGGAAATCATGGCTCTTTTCTATACGTTTTTCTTTAGTGCAAGTCTGTTCTCCCTGAATTTTCCTGGGGATACAAATGAAAATATCAATAAAATGTATAAACAGTTTACTACTTTACTAGGGATAAGACGAAGAAGGCATCAAATATCAAAGTGAAACTGTGAATGCTGGTTATTGGGAGGTGTAACATGTTTGATATTGCTTATAGCCATAAATTAATTGCACTGATTTATTTTACGATGCTTATCTCACCAGTCAGAGACACTTCCCCGAGATAGTAATTTCACTAGGTAAGACTCTTTTAGGAGTTCTATCACTCTGAGCATATTTTCATCTCTTGGCTCAGGATCTTTTCAAATGTGCTCTGGCAGTCAAGGACACTGAATTATCCCCATAGATCCACGGCACCATCCTTGGTTGACGAACATTTGTGGACTAATGTAAGAAAATATTTATAAAAGATGCAGAAAGGTCTCAATTGCTATTCAGAAAGTGATTTTACAGCTAGAAGAAATCTGTAACCAAAGGAATTTTCCTTGCACTATGGACTGAGATGAGGTGAATTTTATCTGGGCAATAACCAAAGCTTTTCCTTTGAGAGCAGTCTCAGGCACTTCAGCACTTTTCATCAAGATACTTCCACTCCTGTGGAGAGACTAAATAAGGCAGAATCCAACAGCTATTTCTTCATTTGCGTTTGAAGTTTGCAAAAGCTTTTGTATTGAAATAGCAATAAAATATCAACTATTTCTGAAGTCATCATATAAAGAAACCAAATAACCATAAAATAAATTCTGGCTATTCATGTAATTAAAATTAAACATGCATTTAAGTGTTTTTTTCACTTTATTCACTTATTTAAAGATAGCAGTGAATCTTTAAAATGAATTGGTTTTCTACAATAATATCACCATACACCCTAAGAGTCCATTGCTACAGGTTTTTCCAGCTATACTGAAGTGTTCTAGAAGGAAGCGTTTCCTTTGCCACAGATCTTCCATTGTTTTGCTACTTCCATCAATGACAATTCTACAATGATAAATATGAAATGTTCAGATGATATCACCACAGGTACACTTTATTTTTCTGTAGCTACATTTTATTCATATAGTTACATCATTTCTCACATGGATATTATCTCTAGATAAAAGATGAGAAAGAGATTCATAGACAGAAAAAAAATATAATTAAATGAGTGGGGATGAGGCTTTTGGATGCCTAATCAACTAATCTTATTTCATTTCAATAGGAGATAAATGTTTAAGTCTGGTACAAAATTGTTGCTTAGTTACTAAAATACAGTAGACGTGCATTGCAATCAGTCTTACTTGTTTAAGAGAGAAGTCTTTCGCTTCCTTAGTCTCAGAACCTGAAGATTTTGCAGAGTCTATTTTGTTAAGTATTTTCCTGTGAGATCCTAAGAAAATTGTCATTATATGTTACTCATAAAGTAATACTGGCATATTTCTTAGGTGTTCCTGAATTGCATCATTTTACAGGATGAAGTTACTCAGCAGAATTCTTCTTTTTTAGGTGTATATCCTGTTCCACAGACACAGATCTCTACTGGTGCAAAGAAACAGGAACGGTGACCTGAGGTTTATCCTGGGATTCAAATAATGTCAAGTAAAAGAAAACGTTTTGTTTCACAGGACTATCAGAATCATAGAATGACATTAAGTTGGAAGGGACCTTAAGAATTTTCCTGTTCCAACCCTCCTGCCACGGGCAGAGACACCTGCCACTAGACCAGGCTGCCCAGGGCACCTCTCCTGTGAAGATAGCTGAGAGCAGGGGTTGTTCAGCCTGGAGAAGAAAAGGCTCCAGGCTGAACATAGCACAGCACCTTCCAGTGCCTGAAGGGGGCTATAAGAGAGCTGGGGAGGGACTTTTTACAAGGGCAGGTAGTGACAGGACAAGAAAGAATGGCTTAAAATCAAAAGAGGTCTTAGATAGATGTTAGGAAGAAATTCTTTAATGTGAAGGTGGTGAGGCACGGAACAAGTTGCCCAGAGAAATTGTGGATGCCCCATCCCTGGAAGCATTCAAAGAATAATTTCATAAGTTAGTGGCTTAAATTCTTTGGGCTGTCTCCACTTCAACAGAAATTATCTGATCTCAAAAAAATCTTATCTCACAGTAGTTTCTCCAGCCTTCCAATCTAACTTAAAAAAAAAACCACAGACCAAACCAAAAAACCAAAAAAGTCACCAAAAAAAAACCCAAAAAACCACAAAAACCCCAAAAAAACCCCACCACAAAAAATGCAAACCAATATATAGCTGAAAAAAAAAAAAAAGACATTCTTAATTTAACCTTTAATTGATTGGCCTGAATTATCCCAGCAATATAATGATATTACAATAGTACTAGAAGGAAAATTGAAAGACAATAGAAAAAGGAAAGATGTTAAGGAAATGCTACCCAGCTGAAATTTCAAGAAAACAAGTTATAAAGCATAGGGATGGCAGAGACCTCAGGGCAATGTTAACTAAAACTATCCTAAACCTGAAAAAACACTCTTAAGTGCAAAGATCTTGCCTGGGGAAACTGTGGAGTCCCGAGGCAGGCTGTTCCTTCAAGGTTCTGCCTATTGCAAAATAGTTTCCTAATGCCATTCTTTAGTTCCCTTGTTACAGGATCTATCATACAAGTGTTAAGTCATAGGTTGTACTTGATGATCTCAAAGGTCTTTTCTAATCTAGCTGATTCTGTGATTCTGTGATCTGTTTTCTTTCTCTAATAGAGTGTGGAGAGTGGTAGCTCTCTTTTTGCCTTTATGGGTATGTTCTTCTCAGTTTTGTTTTCTTTAGACTATGTAACCTCAGTGAACTTACATTTTTATTTTATTTTTTAGATCTTCAAATTTTGGTTTCTAGGCTTCCTATTTTAACGCCAACAATCTGGGCAAGAAGATTCTTTCATTATGCTGTGTCCCTTGTAAAGAAGAAAGAGCTTTTTAAAATTCAACTCATTAGTTGCATTACTCTTGACTCAGAGAACAAGTACACAACCATCACTCTCCTTCTTTTCTCTTTCTCTTTTTCATATTGGGGTTCAGTATAGTGAGATGCTCTTTCTCTTTAGATGCTTTTCTCTTCCCATAGGTAGCCTGTGCACCTAGCTCAAAAGCTCTGGGTTTTTCAGTTAGACCAGATTTTAGTTGGTTTGGCTAGGAGTGGCAACAACTCTGAACCTTAATGTGGTCCATGGAGCTGCCTGGTACATGGCTACACCACCTCACACAGGTTCACATGCCAGACCAGACTCTAGCAATAAATTACTGCTCTCAGTGCAGGTTATGTTTGAGTGTGTAAAGGCGTAACTAGATGGATGGTTTATTTGTACCTTTTCTCTTAGACCTTGAACTCTTGTCTAGAGGGAAGCTGGTTAGCCCCAGTGAGCCCTCAGAATAACACAGTTGTATTGCTTTGGGGCACTTGTGGGGTAGATCAGCTTGCTGATTTTCTCCCAGGATGAACTGAGAAAGTGCTCTTGAGCGTAAGCCCAGTGCAGGTGGTACTGCAGCACTTCAGTCTTGTTGAGAATTTAGTCCCTCTAAAACTTTGAAACATGTATTAAGAGGTTATGTGCTTAATTTTCATCTGAGGTTATTTATTTCCTAAAGTTAAAAGGTTATTTGCAAATTCTTAGCTAAATCAAGGGAAATCAGATGCCTTAAATCTGAATCTCAGGGTGGTTGCTTTTTGTAAGCTTCCAAACACCTTTCAAAATATTTTGGTATCAAAATGTTCCTGCTCTTCTGACTTCAAGCTTTTGAAGACTGTTCTCTTAGTGACAATGGCAGAAGTAGTGATTTAATAGAGCAGGAGTAAATCATCATAGAATAGTTACATCATTTCCCACATGCATGTACCAGGCAGCACATATTTTTTCCTGGTGACATAGGATAAAGTTAATTTTTTTCTTTAGGTTTAAGAGACACATATTAAATATTTCTCTGTATATACATTGATATAAATAGAGAAGTGATACCATAAATTTCCTTTTTTACATTGAGCCTCCTTGCCTGATATATCTTTTTCCTCACAGTTCCTACAGGAAATAAATTTCCTCCCACAGTCGCCCACAGTCCTTCTGTCCCACCAAACAATACAAGCTCAATTACATCATTACATGAATTAAATAGAAAAATAAACAAATAAATATAAATTGGACATTTTGGGTTCAGTATATTCAGAACAGACTTCCAACACTTAGTTTAACAGCATTCATTTTTACAGTATTTCATCATTCCAATGTTTTGGTCTCTTCCTTAGCACAGATATGTCACATGCAACCCACGGACAAGGACACTAGAAGAGAGCAAATAAGGGCTGGAGTTGAGTTACCAAATTCCAGTTATTTTTCAAATCAGCAGAGGTTTTTTTGCTGTTAGTTCCAGTGTTTATATTGCATCTCTGTATCAAAGTGAATAGCAAATAAAGGCCCCATTTATTTTGCAGTAGAGACAAAGTCTAAAGATTTTCTGTGGTATCTTCTACTGATGGTAAAAGAAAAAGGAACCCTCTTGGAAGGTAAGTTAAGGCCAGATTGACTTAAAGTATTATTCAATATTTTGGATATTGGATATATGCCAATATTTGGAATCCTAGGCTGGATTCACATCACCCTAGCTTCAATTGCCTAAACCCTATATGCTTAGTCTAAGCTTGTCATCTAGGCTGTGGTCCTATCAATAGGTCCTCTGAAGGTGTGAGATGAGAGTAACCCAGCTTTCAGGAGGTTTGAAAGTGCTGCTGAGTAATTATGTCTGCTAATTGCTAAGAAGGGACAGAAAAAAAATCATATTCCTCTACATTCACCAGGCCACCTCACAGATACTCTCAGGTATTTGTCTATCTGACACAGGGCTCATTCAGAGTGTTTATCTGTCCAAGACAGAAGTCATCTGAAAGAGGTTAACATCTGAGATCTAAAGTTGTTGTTTTGTTATTTCAATGCTCAGTTCTGATGCAATAACCTGAGGAATTTTTCGAGCTCAATCACGTAATGTGAATTTTGTTGCCTATTGATATCTAGCAGTGACTCTTAAATTCAAGGGCTGCTCCTTGACTGCTGTGGGGTGAGGGTCCGAGGTGACGCGGGATTCCCAGGCAGGTGCAGAGGAGAGCTGCCTCATTGCAAAACCGGGCCTTTTTAAGCAGTTAGACCCACTATCCGGTACATACTACTTAAGCACAACAAATATAATTTAACCAACCACCATAAACCACTATGTGAGCATATAATGGTTACAGAACTTGTTTTTCTACTTCCAATTCAGCTGAGTCACTTTCCCATGGTACTTTTCTACTCGGCCGAAGGAACAGGCCTAAGCCGTGATTTTACAAGGCCTTCCTTTTGTAGGGCTTTACCTATATGCAACAGACTGCATGTCTGTATAGGTCACTGAACTGCAAAAGAGTATTCTGTGTCTCCTCATTCACAGGTTCATCATCACTGACTCTGCCATCCCCTCTTCTTTTATCTACTTGTCACTGGTTTTGTATGGAGACCACAGCTATTAGAACATAGATGGATAATCAGAGAGCACATGAAGTCCAAGGCCTTGGCCAAAGGCACTCTTGTGTATACTTTCATATACAACCTAGCAAAAAAAACTATATGAGTATCACAGTCATAGATTTGGTAGAGGGAAAGAGATAAGATCTGTTATAAAACTCCTTCTAAAGCTGCAATGGTTAGAAATTTTGCCAGGAAACCTAAATATTTAGTGGGCTTTGCTCTACAGGTAGCGCTTGAAGAGTAACACAGGGAGGTTAGTTAAATTTGCAGTGATACTAATGAATACTTTCATATCTCTCCAAGATTTTGAAGTATGAAATTAAGTCCTATATAGGATGTAAATTTACGGTACACTGTGAACATCTTAAAACTATCTGCTTATGCAACACAAATGTCATACTGGTGCATTTTTGACTGTTCAGATAAAAGAGAAAAAACATCCCCTTCTTCATCCTCTCTATGTCAAGAGTCGAAAAAACCCTAAAATGCCTGTTCCACAGGAAAAATAAAATCTTGGTTTTGGCACCAATATTATCTTAATTATACTTTACACTTGACAACTATTTCCTTATAATCTAAACCTCTGCTCCAAATCCCATAAGCACAAACACAAAAATGAAGCTGATTTAGTGCACCAAATGATTTTTGTTCCCCAGCACAAGATGAATAAAATTTAGTGTTCCTGGAGGTCAAAACCCACACATTGTAGCAGACTTCTTGTAAATCTTTTAGATAAGTTTAGGATGGCTGCTGTTATTTTTGTAACCTTCCTTTGAACCATAACTTCCTCATTGGGTACTTCATATTCTACCTCAGAGACATAAAACTCCCAAAAGCAAAACTATTTCTTTCAGCTCTTTTGCAGTGCAAAGCAGCCATCCAATCATCCCTAGGGTCATGCCATATTGCTACCTTTGGCATCAGTACTTCAGAAGACAGAGCTCATTGGTTGTAATTTTTCACATTTAAATTGACTGAATCTACCTGGAGGACCCACAGGCTGCAGCTCATTTCAAACAATGGCACAGGGGCACACACAGGTTGTCTGCCAGCTCAGCTGTAAGCCTGGAAATAAACCCAGGCACCCATTATATGGCTAATGCAGTGTTCAAGGCAGAGAGATGAGCTGTAAAATAAGTTGAAGACTGAAGAACAGACTTAAACAAGAAGCTGAAATCAAAAAAGCTGAAAAGGGGCCTATTAAAACCTCATTGCAATTTTGTACATGTGACTAATATTTTTATGCTCTATGGGAATGCGCATGTGTTTGGGGTATTTTAAAGGCTGCATAATAACTGGGTAAACATTTTACAACTGGGAATTGTAAGTCATACATTTTCCTGCTTTCTAGGACTTCTGTGAACATAAAAATATTAAAAATCATGAAATGTTTGAATTCTGTATTGCTGGAGGCCATGCGATTTTCTCATTATAGTTTCATATTATAGAGAAATAATCATTGTATTATCCACTCATAAACCAATGTTACACTCTGAACAACTCTTGCTTTATTTCTCTATTTATTTTTTCTTTAAGAATTAGTAATTTTAGCTAGTATCAATTACCTGCCTCACAAAATCAGCTCCAGAGACATTGACCAGAGCAAATTAAACAGGTCTATTACCCTGGTCCAGAACAAAATGCCTCTTCCAGTCTCTCTAAACTCAAATGGTTGCTCTCTCTCTCTCTCTCTTTTTGAAATAAAACTCCAACCGTTTGGCTTCTTGGTGTGCTTCAACAGTATAGAGGATGGTGAATTCCTCTAGACTATGCACGCCATGTCTTCTGTCCTAGCTTTTCTTCTGGAAGACTGTGAGATAGATTTGGACCTCCCCAGGTGAGAGAGCTGGCAGGTGAGGATTCCACTCCTGTTTCCAGATTAATAATCCAACATCAGGCTAAAAAAGCAAAATATGTATGTTCTTTTCTGACAGTGGTAGTTTGCTGGGCAGAAGTGGCCATTGTAGTCTTTGGTACTTTGTGGTGACCCTGGGTTTTTGGGTTTTAATAGCTGCATCTCAGACTGGATTGCCTGGAAGACTTGGGTGTCCTTATCTGTATACCACAAATTGCTTTAGGCAACTACTAGGTACCTAAATATTCGAAAAATATTGCCATTCCTGTTGCATTTAATAAAAGGTAGCATTAGTTTTTATTGGTCTAACCCTTGTGGACCACCTAGTCTGTCAGCAGGTATGTGGGGTTTGTTCCAGAGTTCAGCCTTTTTCTGGAAAAGCTGAGCAGTAGACAAGTGACCGCTTTTGGGATCTCACACCAGTTTTAAACAGATTTAGAAACTGTGCTGTGGTTGTTACCTGAACCCAATTCTCAGATATTCTATGAGTACTCACTCCACAACAGGGTTTGGTTTTGTTTAAGGTATAAACTAAAACCCAGATCTTCTCCAGAGTTTCTACGAGAAACATAACGGTATTTTTGGCAGAAATGACAAATGACAGTCACCTTTTTAATACCAAAAACCAGGAATGTGACTGTGATAATTTTAACATGCTGGGGTAGTAGACTGGAGGCAGATTTGTCAAAACTACTTATTTTACAGGGTGACATGTAGCATGAACAGGTTAGCAAATGGCTTGAATTTGTCTAAAAGAGAAAACTTGAACAGTGACAATAAACATCCCAGCAGAGATGAAAGGAACATTTAAAATTGGTTTCATTAAACTGCAATTATGTCTTCTACTTTTGGTTCTCAGTAGTTTCAGTGAGACCTTTGTAGTGCCCACACTCAACCCCCCACTGCCAAAAAAAAAAAAAAAGGAGAAAAAAAAAGGTACTTATAATCATGTTTGTGTGTACAAAAATGGTTTTTAAGTCACATGAGTAATCCAGAGCCCTTTCCTTTGCTGCCTTGTACCCAAACATATCCTTCGGTGTAAGGGTTTCTACCTCCAGACTACACTGCTTATCAAAAGTAACCGAAGCAGCTATGCCCTATGTTTCGCTACTGCATTCACTTCCTCTCCACCAAAGCTGGCAAAGCCAGTTCCAAGTCTCACATGCATCCAGCAAGGGGGAAACCTCCTATGACTGGCTTCACCTCCACTTTCCTGTATACTTTTTCCAGAGAAATCTATATAGAAAGCAAGATTAACATTAAAAGTCAAACATACATGCTGGAATACACAACTGAAAACAAACTATTAAATTGCCAGAAAACTATGTGTCAATGTTTAAATGTGAGACAAACAGTCCACATAGCTGTTCTCATGTCAAGCCCACTGGATCACAGGCAGCACTCAGCACCTTTGTAAATCCTCTGCACTTCAGCAAGATTTACCTCAAGTGAACTCAGCTACAGTACAAAAAAAAGCTATCATAAACTCACACTGTACTGCCTGCTGAAAAAATGATTCAAAGAACAGCTCAATCTGTTCTTAGCTGGAACAAATTGTTCAAAGAACCAGACTGGTTCAAAATTAAATGCACCATTAATGTGGAGTGAACAATTCCCCAATAAAGTGCTTGTTTCTGTCATTCACTGCACCAATTTTTCTTGCGCATAAATTATAAACTCCATATTAGACATCTAATCACCAAAGTGATGCCTCTCAAATAATAAGTTAAAGAAATATTTTCTTAGATATTTTCTACTGCACGCTCCTATCAGACACAATGGCTGTGTGTAACTAAAGGGGAGACAATGTACTATTCTGCCTGTTGGACCCCTAAATGTACGCACTTGGGTTTGAATGTGTCAGAGGGTCTTTCCCTGTGTTCCACACAATTTCAACTCCATTTGCAGTTTCCAGTTAGAGAAGATAGAGTTTAAAATGGAAAATTATAAAAACCTACATCAAATAGAATTAGAAACAACTGTCCATTTATACATAAAAGTTACTCTTAAAATTGTGTGAATTGAATACAAATTTAGCTCAGTTTTGTTTACAAATCATGGTGTATCATTTTAACTTAGCTATGCAGCTGGATTAATAGAACTAGTGACAATTAAGAAAAAAAATTGGATAACTTTGTTTACCTATGACACTGAAATATAGGCTGTAAGTTTATTGTGGTTTGGAAAGGTGCCTTGATGAACCTATTGATTTTTAGGTAAATTTGTTTGTTTTTTCTTCTCAGTTTGATAAAAGAAGAGAAAAGTCTACAGTACACAAGTGCCCAGCACTTGTAGATGATCTAGAGGAAAATCAATTAATTAATTAATTATGAGAAGGACATTGTCTGTGGTCTTACCTTTCTTTTAGACATATTAATTCAAGTAACTGTGAGGAACAGAACACCCAACACAGTTTCATCTCTTAATTCTAATGAAAATTGAACCAAGAATTAGATAGACAATTGAAATTCTGCCACAAATTGACTTTTTATAGCAAACAAACAAATCCAACAAAATCACTTAGGAAAGGAAGCTGCTGATTTTGCCCTATATTTTTTCACAAAAGAACTCCTCTAAGGACAAAGTGTACTGATGTTGAAATATTATGTTCCCATTTTCTCAAAATAAAATTTTGACTTTTCCTTTGGGACAATTTTTTATTAAGAGAGTTATTAGATTTTACATATGATACAGAAATGTTGCACATAAAAAAACAAAACTACACCTAAATATCCACATGAATACTGAAAATTGAAACTAAATATGCAAATCAAAATAGTTTGAAATTTTTCTTTGTGCAAAATATTGTATTTTATTTTAAACCAGTGCAAACAAATTCCTGAATTACCACATTTGCTATAAAAAACCCTAATTTAATCTGTCTCTGAAAGGCAGATGTCCGCTGAGATATCTGCTGAAGACTCAGCAGCTACTCAAGTTCTTAAAGCCATGATAACAATAGTGTGTTAGTTTACAACAGGTTTGGGGAGCAATCATCAGAGAATCAATTGAATACATTAACAGAAATCTTCTGCTCTAATACTAAGTTCTAAATTTTGAGACAGTCAATTCTGCCTTATAACAAATAGAGAGAAAAACTGGGCATCACAACTGTGAAAACCAAGTCAAGGAAAACATTTTTGTCAGATTGAAGTAAAAATATACTTAGGGTATACATGGGCAGCAATGGCCTTATGCAATTTTGTTCTGTGGCTTTGGTCAAGGCCACCACCGTAGAAGGAAACACTTTCTTTTAGAAAGTGTTTCCTGTTTAACTCTGACACATGCAAACATTTGCATGCTCTGGTAGTGATGTGCATAAATACATGTGTGCATGAGCCTGTGTACTCCCTCCAAAATGTGTTCATTCTACTCTTTCTGCATCAGCTATGGGCTGTGGCGAAACCCATGCTGTGACATCATGACTATTCTGCTTCCACTTGAGAAGTCAAATAATCACCATACTGAAGTCAAATTCAGAGGTTAAATTAACCAATTTCATGGGATAATTACTGAATTAATGCTATGGTCTTCTCAGAACAAGTAAAAGCCCATTCAAAACTAAAGATGCAAGTAAACAAAGCTATTTAAATGCTGCTATTGCCAGCAGTGTGGGAGCAATGGGGTTATTGAATGCTGGACACAAGAAGTGACTCTGGGCAGGAGGAAGGCGTGTGACCTCTCTGTCTTCGCAGAGCCACGTGCGTAGGAAAACCTACGCCAAGGGCTTCTCGTGCAAACACGTGGTTCTGGTACCTCTGTGAATGCCAAAGCCACTTTGCCAACTTGGAGTGAGCGTGAACGCCAGTGTGACTTTCTGAAATTTCAGTGGCTTCTTCAGTAAAGAGGACTCATTTGAGGGGGAAAAATAACAGAGGTTTTTTTATCTTCTGTGCCCAAGGGTAAGGAAACAGGTTGTGATTCTGCCAGCATGATCATAAACATTCTCTCTAGCTTCAATAATAGTGGCTTTTGACCTCTCAGAATGAAATACACTGTAACTAATAGAAATTCATATTTCCTGCTTGGTCCTTTTCTTACATGACACTGCAGTCTCTTTTCTTTTTCGGGCTCCTTGTTGTTCAAAAATGTCAAGTTCCCAAGAAAAGTCCATGGCACACAGTGACAGGATCACACTTACAAACCATGTGCCTCTGCACATGCCTCCGCTGAGGCTGAATTCAGTAGGGATTTTACTAGTGCTTATTCCTGAAAATATTGGGCAGGATTTTATTTTTATCTTGAAAAGCAATCTTTACAAAGGGCATCAACCTCTTTGATTTAACTTCAGCATAAAATTGCAGTTTCCTCATGTGGGAAAATTGAGAATTCTTTTCCTACCAGTTATATATTTAGGGCAACATTTTCATAGCAGATCTGTGGAAATGACTCAGAAGTCAATGGGAGCTGTGTGCAACCAAGGATAGGATTAGTTTCCCAATGCAAAATGCTAATGGGCTATTTTATTTTTCTTCCTTTAACTTTGAACATTATGCAGTTAAAAAAGAGATCTCCTTTACCTTTTGTCAGGACAAGCATCTCCCATTTACTTGATGAGCTCTTAGCTTTATAGGCATAACACCATTACGTGGAATAATCATTCAGAAAGAAATCTTCACTTAAGTGACCTGCCTTCATATGTTTTCACCTGAGCCAATGATACATTTCCCTTCCACTGTTCACTTCAGCTGTGTGTTGTCTAGACCTATCCAGAACACATTTGATTGTTTGTACAACAGAAGTTCATTTTTTTCAATAAGGAAACAAGAGAGGTGGAGCATAGGAGAAACCAGATGGTAAAACTAACCATGCATGCAAGGCACTAAAAGGAGATTTCTTCAAAGTAGACCAAAGTTCCCAGTTCAATTCTGCAGACATACTCCTTTCAAAGGAGTCAAATAGGGGAAAAAGGGGGGAAAAAAAGGAAAGAAATGTAGCATGTTGCAATACACCAACAGATAAAACAAGTGAAAACTTACACAATATCTGCCCTGTACAGGCACATATTCCAATACAGAATTTCTTGGCTTTAACACAAAGCTGCAGCTAACACTAGAAAGCAGTAAAAAATCTAGAATGATTTAGGAAAGTCAAGAAATAAGGATCTCCATGTGAAGACTGAAAAGAAAGAGAAGACTGTCACCAGAGCTGAACTTTCATCCTATGAGCTTTGAAAAATGAATTCTAACCTCTAACTGGACTCAGTCCTCCAACCTGGTTTTATTTTCAGGATTATTTTCTATTTTTATGAAACATAAAATGCATAAGCAGTACATAGGACAGTACCCAGTGCTAGATTTTGCTTCTTGGATGACAGTAAGACCATCACAAAGACTGAGACTGTTCTCTTGCTTATACCAGGTTCATTTTTTGTGGAAAAGTTACCCAACGTCATAAATAGGGAAGTTGATGTTCCAGCAGAACTGGGTTGTAACTTCCATAATTGGAGAGTTTTTCTATAAAGGGAAGAAGCTGACTTTGAATCCACTCAGACTGAGGAGGAAGCAGAATCTGAATCGTCCATTCTGATATCAGTCTTTCAGTCCTTTGTAACTATCAGCTACTCCATGAGGAACAGAGTTCTATGCAGTCTGCATATATAATTGCCTAGATGAGGTGCATAGTGACCAGTTATTTCACCCTCCAAATCTCAACTTGATAGGGAACAGCTCAGGGTTGCATTTATAAACCCAGACTAATGAATGAGGCAAAACTTTAAATAATGTTGATTTGATGATGTTTCTGACTGACTGTGGTGTGTCCCCTTTTTCAGGCTTTCAACTTGCTTCCCTCAGACCTACTTAGTCCTGAATTTAGTCAAGAAACTGAAAGATAATTAATGGTGCAATTTAAAGCACAGCACTGCTGAGATAGAGTGCTAGTGGAGAACACAGGTCTGCCAATGACAGAAATGCATGCTGCTCTTTCAAATATTTCTAGTCCTCATTGCTCCATAATATATTGTGTCTTACCCTTACAGATGATGCAAACTGAAATAATTTGCTGTGTTGTTAAGAACAATACTGTTACTGGACTGCTCTGTGGTAATCCAGGGGCATGGAGCTGTAGCCCAACAAGCAAGATTAAATGCTGAATTAGCTGCAAGTAGGTTTATTCAGACCTATAATAACCTAGACCTCTGTCTGTCTGCTTGAAAATTCATTGCTATAAAATAACACATATTTATGAACATCATTGCTGGGGCCATAAATAGATTAAGAGATTATTCCTCAGTATTCCTTAACACTTGGTTTTCAGAATTTATTAGATTATTTATATTTAGTATCATAAGAACCTTAAATACATTTAGTATTCTTTAGATTTCATTGACCTTTAAAAAAAAATTTGGAGCATTTATGTGATGGGCTTTTTTTAAAAAAAAAAAGTTGTTGATTAGCTTCATTTGATGTTGACTAACTTCAGCTTTACAAAGCTTTTTACTGACTGAGGACATTTTGGAGAAATTCCGATGCTTTAGCCTATTATTTCCTTTGTGTGCCCTAGACCATATAAAAGATTTGTTCACTGACTGCTCTTTAGTCCACTAGGGATTCTGCCCTGGTGTGATCCACCTCTACCTGGAGGGTGTAAAATCTATGCTTAACTTCTGAGCTGTGGTGGTATGGGTCTTGGTATGATATCCTTTGCATTTCCAGGTATAGAACGTCTCTCCCAGCTTGCTCTCCTTGCTGAGCCACCTGGTGATGTTGTGCTCTGGTCTCCAGCAACGCTGCTTGCATGAGCCTCAGGAAGCAGTTTGCTGGTGCTGATGGGCATTGCCCTGTCATCTGTATCCCAGCCTGTGAAAGATGTCACCCAGAGAAATTGTTGATGCCTCCTCCCTAGAAGTGCTGAAAGCCAGGTTGGATAGGGCTTTGAGCAACATGGTCTATTGAAAAGTATCCCTGTCCATGCCAGGGGGATTGGAACTAGAGGATCTTTAAGGCTCCTTCCAACTCAAACCATTCTGTGATTCTGTGTGTTTGATGGCAGCTGGGACAGAAGAAAGGAACTATATCTTCTATCTGTGTAAATGTGAAGTTTCTGAGTGAGATTTCTCTGTTTTCTGTTTGATGACCTATACAAATTCACTGTACTTTTTGTGGCACCAATAGTATGTAATGGGAATTAAAATACTTTTCAAGAATAGCTGTTTTCCCTCCTCAATGAACACATCAGGTGGAGGGCTGAAGGATGGCATCTTCACAGACTAAATCGTTACACAATGTTTTGAGATGAACCTCACTCCCTCTTACTGATCATAAAAAAAGCCTATGGTGATGAGTCCAAACCTATAAAAATTACTTTTAATTACTTCAGTTAGGGCAGTTGAATCTCATACTTTTATAAAGCGAATAGAACACAGATGACTAACTATTTCACTGGGCTGAGAAGCAGCCTTGCAGCAATTTACATTGCCAGTAAAAGAAATTGTTATTTTTTAACTGTGAACTAACTACCTACTGTGATCTAAAGGATTGATTTTCAAATAGAATTAGAAAGATACTACCATGACTATTAATTTGCTACAACTCACATCTTCTCCTCTTGGCTATCAAAGGTCTGAACTAACAGGGTTTCATTGAACTAAAACAGAGATTAACTAACTCCTGGGGATGTTAGTGGGACTGCCCTGCAGTCACTCTTGGGAAAAGGCAGTGCTATCACCATTTTTTTACGTGCACTAAACTTTAACATAATCATTCTTAAAATGCAAAGGCCTTCAACAGCTTGTGGATTCTGACATAGCCATGGAAACATTAAAGCCAGGCTGCCAGCCTTCAGCACTCCAAATGTGCTAGAACAAATACATGACAACACAGCAAGGGCACACACACATCAGGTAGCTCTGTGTCACAGTGCTCCTTTGTTGGCTTGCATTCACACTGAAGGGACATGGGAAACTCCAATCTGGAAGGAAATTAGTGTTTTTTACAGCTACAGAATTATGGAAGTATCAGACCTTTCCCTAATAGTCACACCCAAAATAGTTTATCCCCCACATCAAATAAAACGTTTTCTCTTAAGCAGTAAGTAAAGGAATATTAATGGGCCTACCTGTGAAATTAAGAACAGTATCAGAAGAGGACTTTCAAATGTTAAATTAAGCTAACAATGGCTTTTCACTGCAAGAATTTTTAAGACTTTGTTTCAGAGAGATAATAAGGTAGCTTGAAGAAAAACAAGCTAGCAGCTTTGAAAGAGCTTAATCTTTACATTTCTGTTTTTCCTAGTGGGTAGGTTAGGACTGGAAAGACAGCTCACTAGTTTCACATGTCGGTTTTTAAAACTTGTTGTTAGAACTCTAGCAATAATTGCTGGTAATTTTTTGTTGTAAAAATGTTTTTCTAATGTTTTTAAGCTGTAAGTATCAGCTTACATTTTCTGGGACTAATGGTGATTCTGTCATGTCAGGACACTAGATTAATGACAGCTGATATTCAGTCTTCCCCACCTATGTCTGTGAAAATAACTTAAAGGTGAACCACACACTTCAGTTTTAAACTAAGAGGAACTAGGAACAAGCCCTGCTAAAATTATGATTTTCAACTGATGTTTTTTCTGTCTTCCCCTAGGACTTACCTCTCCTTTGAAAAATAACTACACACAGTTGAGTTCCTTATATAGCAAATATTTTGTAAGACATGTGTAATGTCTTTATATATGTTCCACATATGTATCTCATTAGAATTTATAAGACCTACTGGTCTTAACAAGATTTCATAAAAGAGCTGAAACAAGCACCTTGTACATGGAGCATTGTACAGTTCTTGCTTTTTCAAGTGTTCCTGATTTCTTTTATTTGCATGAGGAGGAGAAAACAGTGTTGAGCAAATTACATCCTTGAGATGTAACTTTCCATGGAAAGCAATGGCACTGCACCTGATTTATCACTTTTCAGCAAAAGCAATAAAAATACCAATATTAACCCCAATTATTTCAAAATCAGATACTGGGCTTCACATCCTGAGCCCTAAAAATGATGCAATTTATTTTAAAAAGAAGCAATAATATTCACAGATTTTGTTTTTCGTTTTCTATCCCAGCTTCTGAGTCCCCCATTGGTCATATTTTCACAGCCATCCTGGCCAGGAGGGGAGATAATCTCTCAGGCATATGATAGGGTGCTCAGAGTCATGTGGTGGGAAATCAGTTGTGCCTTCCCCTTCATTCACATACTCCACCCCCACTCCCCATACATTGCCACTGAAACTGGCTCTGGCTAAAAATATACTTTATTTTAACGAATGAAAGCTCTGATTGTCCTAAAATAACATGAATTCCCATCAGGATCAGGGAACCATTGTGCTAAGTGCTGTACAAACACGAGGAGATAATAGACCTGATTCATCCCTGAATTACTCTGGTTTCCATGGATTTACAGCTGTGCAAGTCAAAGGCAAATGTGATAATGAGCATGCTGCAAGAATGCACAGCTTAGGGCAAGTTTCCTTCTGGCCTAAATCCTTTGAAATCTGTGGAATTAAGGCAACAGATGACTTGATGTGTATTTTAAGGTTACATCTACTCTCCTGAACTAAATAGGACCAGACCTGATGCAGTATTTGTAGCTGCCCAGCGCTCTCTCCAAGCACTCCAGGAGAAAGCTGAGGCTGTGGACCTGCCCAGCAGCCGGTCCGGGCAAAACCAGGATGCTTTGAAAACTAGTGTAATTTAACAGGGTGAATCTGGGCAGACCATGCCAACTGGCCTCAAGGGCAGAGGTTCAGGTCCTGGTCCTGATTATTTACTGGTAGGCCTACAGTCTGAAAGACTTGTTTCTGCTTGTAAGAGCTTCTGTTCATGTTTAATATCAGTCTATCATAAAAGTTTACCAGAGAATAGTATTAAAAAAACCCCAAAACCACTCAACAACAAAAAACTTATGCCTGTTCCTCTTACATTTTTCCTTTAGTCATTGCTTGTGTCCCTTGTTCCTTTCGAAGCTGTGTTTTGCTGTGGGCCAGTGCAGCTGAAGCCGGGTGAAGGAGCTGCAGGGCTGCCCAGCTGGGCTGCTGCTGGCAGGTCTGGCTCAGAGCATGCAGCAGCACCAGGCAGCACCACAGCACCAGGCACCTGCCTGCTGCTGCTGCAGGTCCCCTCAGAAAATCCGGGCTTGGTTTGCCATGGTTTTGGGATCTGTTTCTGTTGTTTACTCTGCTGCCTTTACAGCATCTGCCCAATGCTTCATAATCACTGGCAGGTTCTTGCCCTGCCCCAGTCTCATGGTTTTTTGCCTTAAAGATCATATCTCATGCCAGTACAGTCAGATTATCACTTAGCACAGGTTTACTTAAGCACCTAAGCCCTGGCACAGGATCCAGTGATATAACATAGTAACTTCCACTTCAACAGCTATTTGTGCAGTTACTTTTCCACCTCTCCTTCTGTCTTATAACCATGTCCCCATGCTCTTCAGACAAATGTAATTCATCACTGGAATGAGTTTGTCAAGCTCAGTTTGATGCAGGTTTCCTTAATAGCTTCACACGCACGGTCTTGTACTTTTCTCCATCACAGAAAAGGTGAATGGGAAGACACTCTTCATGCACCAGAAAAATCCTCAACTGGTCCATGGCACTGTTCATTTTACAGCAGGAGGAACAGAGAAAAGGAAAGTCCTAAATCTGATTTTGTTTTGACAATTCAATCATTAATATTACATTTCAGAATTAGGATATCTATAATCATTTAGAATGCATTTTAGAAATTACTTCTAGTAGAAGTAAAAGCCTTTTGACAATTAATGCCGTTTAGATGCTTTGAAACTGTCTTATGGTTGGAAAAATTCCCTAAGTTAATTCCTGTTGTTCTCAGGGACTATATAATAAATAAAAGTACCCAGCACAAATTTCTGAGAGACAATGGATATCACACATGCACATCTGCATGGCTAATGTCCCCAGAAGAGGCTGGTTGAACACATACTGCCTGATGTGAATGTCTTGTGTCCTGTGCCATTTCTGGGTAATTTCTGGGAAAACACCAGGGCAAAACTGCTTCAGGGAATGTGCCAACTATTTAACAGCATGGATAATACTGTGCCAGTGCTCTTCCGTTTAATTTACTAATATAATACAGCCAGTGAAAGCAGAACTGAGCCAACACAGGCCTTTGTGAAAGGCCCTGATAAACTGGGGAGAGGCTTCCAAGTGCGAACAAGCTGGTCAGACACTGCTCACACTTCTCTTCCTCATGCTGGAAAGCAGATCTCCATAGGCATCTGAGAATTTTTCTTGTTAGGCATTTGAGAGTTTTTCTGTGGTTTTGTTGCAGAAATATTGTGCTGTTTCAGAAATTCATATCCAGTTTTTATCCTGCTGTTATTCCTACAGCAGAGAGCAAAGTGGCACGGGTCCAGGCAGCAGGTTCATGCAACACATGAGTAAATTCCTCCCATGTAAAAGGGTACTTGGAAAATGTAGCTGAATAAATGAATAAAGGAGATGTAAATCTATACCATTATTTCTTTTGAAGTTCTTTGGTGCCATATCTTTACCCCCCAAGAATCAACACTCACCCCCTATTTGACCTAATGGCTTTGCTGCCAGTGTAAGTTTATCTTGGTTCATGGTGGTCACAAAAAAAAAAAATCAGACCTAAAGGTTTGAGTCATTTTCTGAAATAAAAAAGAGGAAGAGATAGTTCAGACTTAGATAGGACACTGTTTTTTCCTGTGGTGAAATGAAAAAAACCTGGTACTACAGTCAATTTGAAGTGCCCTGTTTGGTCCAAACTGTTTTGTTTGTTTTGCTGTATTACTAATTTTAAAATAGCTTTCTAGCAGTACTCAAAAATAAAGATTTAGTGTTTAAACTTTTTTAGTTTCTCTTTCATTAAAAAAAATAGCTAACTGAAATTGAGTATGTAAATAAAAATATATTTGTGAGCACACTGATGGTTGCTGAAGAACTCTGGGCCTGACTACATACTTATCAGACACCTGGTCTATTTTACAAGCTTATAACTGTGTTGAAAGAATAGTACCAAACAGTGTGTCCCTCTTAGCATAACTTGCTGCTTAGTCTAAACCCCAAGGAGGAAGTCTTGGTTTTGAATGCAATTTTCACTATTGGTGCTTTATAGCAGATTAATTTGTTGATAATTCAGGATCTCTTCATGGCACTTGTATTTACTGGCCCTGTGCTGATAGAGTATATTCTCTTTAATGACTAATTTGTTCAAGGTAATGAAAAACTCTATGCAATATGGATAAGCAGAACAAACTCTTGCTCCTACTAACTCTCTGGTCTAGCCTTTTCCTTTTCATTTGCACCACTGAATCCAGATAAGCTTTCTCACAGATATCAGGCTAAGGAAATGCATGCTTTTGACATGTTAGATAATGTTTACAAATTCCTGCAGTTCTATTACAATTGGCTATTGCTTATATATAGAATCAGTTTTACTAAAACAGTGTAAACGCCTCAAGCTTGCTTTTAATTGATTTATTCTGAACCAAAGGCATTTGGTGGAAGAATTTATTCAGCTAAATTAGCTTTCAGGCTATGTTTTCATTAAATTGGTCCACCCTCAGATGGAACAAGCTTCCATATTTAAAATATTTACGGAAAGATTGAACTTATCTGCATTCAGATCACAGCAAATTTTCTTAAAATTATCAGAACAAAATAGAGCTTGATATGGGCTACATCATATTATGACTACATTCCTTCTCTAGGCAAAAGATTTGCAAAATCAAATAAATAAAATCATTCTGAGAAGGCAAGAAGCATTAACATTGAATTTTGCACAAAACTCAGGCTGAGGTAGTAGAATGGGGTTTTCCATCTATTCCCAGGGAACTGGGCATTTTTCATTCCAATCATAAGCACAGAACTAGAAAAGCTATGTAGAGAAAATCCACCTCGTTTATGCTTCTATTGGATGGACCTTTACTTAGCACTTTCCTCATTTATTTTGCACAATCAATAAAAAGCAGTATCTGAACTTGATTTTCTTTGTATTCTAGAACCAGCTTTACCCCTTGTGCAGACTTACTGCAACTGAAGGAACAATTCTTTTGTCTTTCACTTAAATTGTCTAAAGTAAAAGTATCCTTAGGAGGGAAGAGGAAGATGTCTAGATGGCAGGCAAAATAAAGCAACAAAACCCCACCTGCTCTTAATTGAAAACAAACCCCAGCTCAATTAGATCAGCACCTTGGGTGGTTTGCAATTTGCATTACTGACACCAGCAGAGGAATCCACCTCTGGAAAAAACACTTGTGAAGAGCAGAAATTCACCACTCAAATTGTGTGGGGAGTTTTTCAGAGATTAGTTTATCCTGTGGGCTCAAAGCTAGAAGAGTGAAATTTGTCTTCCTTTATTTCAAGATTTAGCTTTATTTTTCTCAGACACTTTGCAGGAACAATAGCAGGACCAGATATTACTTATTCAGGTGAGTTATCTGTGGACAACTGGAACTGTCTATGCAGGGTTGTGTTCTCCAGTGCTCAAAGAAAAATGCTACTGTGAAATCTTGCTCATGGGCGTAACATCATGTACCATAGTATTCCCATTAAGAACAAAATAAGATCAATAAAATGCAGGAATTTTAAGATCTAGAGCTGCTTCACAGCATTGTATATTCTTCTCAAAATGAAACATCTAAGGACAAAAAACAGCAGTTCATCTGTGACCTGTAACAGACTGTGTAATTCATGTTCTACACTTCCTCGTGTATTTCTGAATTTGTTAAAATTAGTTGCAAGAGACACCTATTTGCTAATGCAGGACAGGTGTTGCAAAATGAATAATCCTTTCATGGAAGTGATGTAGATTAGGTCTACAGTTAAATGTTTTTAGAAGAAAAAAATAGGCCTTTCTTAAAGGATATGTCCATCATAACAAAAATAGCTATTTTCCTTTTTCCAGCAAGTACCAGATTAACACAAACCAGATCCTCTGTTTGAGTCAACATATACTCCCAAGGTCCAACCTTCCTATTTTATGTTATAAATAATATAACATTGCAAACAATAAAAAGAATTCTAGTCAAATAAACCAAATATCTCAGTAGTTTTTCTCTTGTTCAGTTTGTACAAAGTCACTCCCTGTTGTAGGAATGGATTACAATCATTAGCTTTTTTAGTGAATGCAGAAGGAGAGCTTCTGTTTTTGCTAATGCAATATAAATCATGAGTAAACCCAGAAAGTCCCAACAGGGCCAGGCAAGGGGAACCAAGAAGATAGATCATCATTCAGTAACTGAAAAGGGTTACTTTGACAGAAGCAGAGATGATTGAATTAATTTTGCCAGTTACAAGTTAATAAATGTAATTCAGCCATCCTGATCTTCCTGTGGAGTGGAGAGAAACAGACACCTCCTGAAGGCACCTCATTGTACTATCTGCCTCCATTGACTCTTTAGGAATAAGGATGACTAATTGAATCTAGATAACCAAATTGCACGCAGCTAAATTTAGATGAGATCAGTTGCACGTTTTGTTCCTTCCCTGTAAGATGCTGAGCACATGATTCCAAAGGATGATTTGAAAGGCCTGCTCTGGCCTCCTGCATGAGTCATTGCAGGCATCCTCAACCAATGACACCTCTGTTAGCACCACAATTTCAGCCTGATTCCCATTATCCTTTTGGGTTGCCTGAAGTACTGCAAGACTAAGAATTTGCCACCGTATTAGGCCTCCAATGGTTCAGTTACTCTCAGTGTTACCTCCCCCCACACACTTGCACCAAGAAACCCACAAACTCTCTCTAATTTGAACTTTTTAATTCAGTAGGAGTATTGAGTGCATTCAGCCTTACAGAAATTGTCCCTTTGAGATTTGCTGATCTTTTCTCTCTTTCAGAAAATTTCATTATGATCATAGTGCTCTTTAGAGCTGGCAGCTTTCTGTATCCCACCATGCGTACTTAAGAACATAATTTAATATCTCCAGATTCCACGAATATCTTTATTCTGCAGTCTGATTTAGGCTTTTCAGTTGGAGTGAAGGCAGTAAAAAGCTTAGAGCTGACAGAGTGAAGCACAAGCCCCACAAAACCTGAGGAAGGTCATCTGTAAAATTCTTAATTTCATCTGTCATTTCTCTAATTTTTTTCTTTCTTTCTTTTGGATTACTGCCCCATCACATGCAGTATCTTCCTCTGTAATTCCTATTTACTTCACAGAAATAAAAAGCCTATCAAAATAATGTTTAGGGAGGTGCCTTACTGAATTCTACATATATAATATGGAAAGATGAAGACGTACTAAGTTTAACATGAGTAGTTAGCATAGAAAATTTCATCTCTCATTCTCATGTCCTGAAATCTCTTTCACACAACTATGCTCCAGCTTGGCCATTCCCTTCTTATGGAGGGGAAATGAGGAGTGTATTTCCTTGAATGTGGTAGACAAGTTAATTGCTTAGCAAGTGGAGGAAAGATTCAAAGAATTTTATTATTGTTTTTCTTTTTTAGATTATTCAGGAAACTGAACTGAAACAGTTTTTTAGGTAAGTGTATGTAACTAGTATTTCTAGACAGTATCTTTAGTTTTTTATAGCTACATATTATAACATAATATATACAGCATTGGGTCCTTCTGCAATACAAAATTTAATTACATCAGAAATTAAACACAGGCAGTCACAACCAAAAAGGGAAAAAGAAGAGTAGTGCAAAAGGAAGAAAAGTCCTTAAAAATAGCAAAAGTAAATAACATAAAACTAAAACTAAAATTAGTAATGCCAAAATAGTTCTCCCCTTGTCATAAAAGATGCACTTTACATCTTCCACTGGCAATCAGATAATTCATTTTGTAAATGAAATTTAGAACTAAGACTACTCTCAGTATTAGTGCCAAAGTATCCCAAAGGCTCCAAGCTGACGTCTGAGCTAATTGTGCTAACTGATGTTGAAATACACAACAGTGTACAGACTAGGAATGCACACTTGTGGAGCAGTATTATCCCCCGTGAGAGACGGAGGATGCCTGTAGACTTCAGGTACAACTCCTAACTCGGCTATCCCAAGTGGTATTAGAAGTTTTCACAGCTCAGTTCACACAATTGCTCAAATTAGAGTATAAGGGTTTTAATAATTTTCACGGGAAACAGGATAAAGCCCATAGCTCCAATTTTGATTTGACATCTGGTGCAAAATGCATCTGAAACTACTTAACCAAAGCCAGAAAAGAAGCTGGTGCCAGAGCAAAACACCTCAAATCTTATCAGTCCCACTCTACCACTGAAAGACTATTTTTTAGAAACATGATACAAGACTACTTTGTCACTGAAGTTCTTTTATGGTTTTAATCTAGGAGTTTTACTCCACTGTGTTTTGCAGTGGATTGCTCCTGCCATGGAGGGAGGTCAGACTCACCAGCAGAGAGGAAGCCAACTGTGCAGTTATGAAACACCTCTGATTCATTTCACAGCTAAAACAACCTGCAGTGACACTTACTGGATGTAGCACAGCCACCATGAGAATTACACTTTAAGTAAGTGACTGATGCTGTTTGTAAAGGAATTTCAAACCTCTTGTCCTGCTCCCGACTCTCCTTCTAATGTTAACACTTCCATGATTTTACAGATTTTTCTCTCCAATCAGCAAAGAGGAGAGGTGTTCCTTTCCACTGCTTCTCAACAGATTAAGTGATGTGAGGATGTTTTTTATTTTTTTAAATTCAATTAAACCTATGAATTTTAATTTTTTTTAACTGAAGAGAGGTGAGCACAATATTGCATTTACAGTAGAACAATGATTCCATGGAACAGGAAAGACTAGCAGTTTTACAAAAGGATCTTTCATGTCCTTTATCCTTGGCTCATATCATTATCTTCAAAAGAAAGCCCCCATTACCTCTCAAATCCTCCTGCTTAAGATTTGTTCCTTTGAATTAAATAGAGCAATATTTATTTACCTCAGTTGATATTTTGTTGTAAATGATAGCAACAAATCAATCTTTTCTTTTGCTTTACAAAAAACCAACCAAACAAACCAAAAACCCCTCACCAAAATTGAGAGGATTGTATATTGAAGACATTACTATGCTTGTGGCACAGGGAGTAATACCTGAGCTGCATCATCTGTGGGTGCAGCAGGCAGGGTAGCTGCAGTAGTTCCCCTTTTAGAGGGGCTGCAAAAGTAGTTGTGGAAATGTCAGTGCCATGCACCCAGACAACATCCTGAGTGTCTGCAGTTGCTCAGTGATGATGAGCTGGGTGGCTTAAAACCCGTGTCTGCATGACTCTTCTGGCAGAGGACCCAAGATCTATTCAGACACTCATGAACTTTCTTTAAAGTAGGAAATCTCAGGATCTATCATAAATCCAATGGTTATTACTGAAGAAGCAGCAAGGTTCCTAGGCAATCTGTCTCCATAAAACAATTAAAGTCAGACAGAGGAAGTCACTTTCATGTAAGCTGTAGTTCTTATTACCCGCATGTAATTTACAACTGGGTCAAGAGACTCTGGGAGCCACAATTGCATTCCTGCCATTCCCATGCTCTGCAAGGCATTGTTAGAGGGTGTTCCTCAAAAGCTCTGTTTAGGGTGGCTGAGCACTAGGGACCATGGTTCATGGTTAGTTCTGTGAATAGACCTCAGACCTGCAGGGTTCCAGTTTGCAATGCCTCCTGTCTGCTGGAATTTATACCTCTGAATTTGTGGGGCTACTCAACTTACTGTGTAAGGTGATGATGCAGATGTGTGAAGGATGGAGCTCATAGGCTCTGCAGTCTAGAGTACAGAAGGCCAAAGACTGCTTTAAAGCAACTTTTCACCTTTCCAATATAACATGATTCTGGCAAAAGGTTGCCTTTAACTCATCTGTCTACACAGCCTGCAGTGTCTTGCTGGACATGAAGTCAGGACTCCTGTGATGGAGCCTGGTGGATATGTTTGTGTGGTTTATGTCTGGGGCATCCCTGTCTTTTTCAAGAGAATCAGGGGCATACTTGGTTCCAACATAAGGTTTTTACCTTCTTGTTATATGGAGTTTGTCTTAAACCCATGTCTTCAAACAGCTTGAAGTGAAGTGAATCTGGGCAGCCAGGGGGACACTTGAGGCACGATGTATATTCACTCCTCAGAAGGCAGCATGCTGAGCAGGTGAAACACCATAAACATAAAGAGTGTCTGAGTCTCAGCACAAGAGAATTCAGCACTTCATTCAGTGGGGGGCAGATGGAGGAAGACAAGTCTGTCCTCATGAGAAGTCCAGATGTCCATCAGCTTTTGAATCAGAGTTCATCTGTGAAGGAACTCCTAGTAAACCTATGGAGGAGGAATTTAAACCCACTATGGTATCTATGTAGATACCTTTTTCCTGGGCTTTATGATATTCTGAGAGAAAGATCAGCACTTTGGTTGATTCCTCCCTGCCATTTTATATGAAATATTTAGAACAGAATGTAATACTTTGGCTTATCTCAACTGACTGTGTTAAGAATAATTTTTTATTCTTCCATTAAAGAAATGTGATTGCTTTGATCTTTAAAAAGGGGTACATAGAGTATATAGGTAATATTTTGTATCTGGCACTGATATGATGGCTGCTGAAATACTGTGTTCAGTTCTAGTTCATGAATAATACAGAGATTCAGGATTTTCCCTGTTGAATAGTTTAAGGGAGCATTCAAAGAATAATGAAAGGATTAGAAAAAATGGCACATAATAAGGAGCTTAACCTGCTTTCATATTTGGTAGAAGATGGAGGGGACCTGAAGCACCTGCTTCAAGGATAAAAATTTGTTCATAGAGTTCTCCAGCCTAACAGATCTAAAGGCTGAAAGCCAAAGCTTGGAAAAAAGTTGACTAAAATTAAATGTCCACTTCTCATGTTGAAGGTACAGAAAAAGAATTGCAGAGAAATAATGGGTTCTAAACCATTAGAAATTTGAAAATGGGGATGATACCAAAGACAATGCTCTACTGGGTTTGAGCTAGAAATTAGTTAAGAGGTCCTGTGGCTTCCATTATGGGGAAGATTACACCAGGTGATGTGAATGGCCTCTTTTGAATGTTCTGTGAAGTGGTATCCTTGGTAGCGCCATTTAATCTGACAGTTACACTGAGCAATAATTTGTCTCAAGAAGTAGTAAATAATTATTAGTAAAGTGAGAACTAGTGAAGAGAATAACCAAAACATGTTTTTTGTTTTGTGTCATATGAATTCCTGCTTATGAAGTAACAATTAAGATTTTCTGTAGATCTAGTGGCAGTTCAATAGCTATGAAAAATAACCTGAATATATTTAATCTGGGTCCTTAGATAGAAAGATAGAAGTTATCCTGAAAACCTCTGCAGTAAGACACAGAACTCACTAGACTCAAAGTTTAAATTCTCTTTTCACATGGGCCTTTTGTGCCTCCAGTTGGAGGGGGAGGGGAAGCAGCAGCATGGAAACACTAAATTGGAGAATCCTACACCATAACACAACCCAACCCATTTTATGATTCTATAAAACTGTTGGATGTGTCCTGCTTTCAGAGAAAATTAATCCCTTCTCTGCATCTTAGATTTGGGCTGTTCATTTTCAGTCACTGCTTGCTTGATCCAGTGTGTAACTATTGCTACATATTATTAAATATTCTACCCTATATTTAGGTATAAGGGTATTTCAGTACACTGGGATTCCAGATGAGGAGTAGACTCCTATTTTTGTGAACTATAAAGGCTCAGTTTTGCCCTGAGTAAATTGAGTGAAATATATCTCAGCAAGGAAGTTGGTCTGGCCTTCTTTGCACAAGGAAGCTGTGATTGCTCATCTGATTTTGTGATTTGCTGTTAAGGTCATAGAATTACAGCATAATTTGTTAGAATGGTCTCCTGAAGGTCATTGAGTCCAATGCTCCAATCCAAGTAGTGCCAAGCAGAGTTGGTTTGCCCAGGATCTTTTTCAGTCAATTTTCGAGTACTCCAAGGCTACAGTTTCCACATTTTTTCTGGACAACCCATTCACTACCCTAAAGGAAAAAAAAACCCACAAAAACAAACCACTAGAAAGCTCAAAACAACCTACCAGAATCACCAGATACTCTGGGGGTCATTTACTGTATTTATTCAGCAGACCAAGTAATGCCTAGCAGAAGTGAGAATGAGCTTTCATTCTTGTATCAAAATGGAGATAGATGATGTTCCGTAGCATCAGAATAAAAGGAATTTGATCTTGAAACCACATTTCATGTTTTAAACAGCAGAAAAAACAAGCTTTGGGCCACTTGATGTCGATGTGATGACTAAAGCCTCTGCAACACTTGCTGTATTTCTAACTAAAATTTACGTATTCATTTTATTAGATTTTTTATTACTGGGGACTTTCTTTCACCCTGAAAAATCAGCTTCTTTTGCAAATTCCACAGGAGTTTTTTGTTTGTTTTGATTTTTTAAAAATATTAATAATAAAGAGCCTGAAATAACAGTTCAGCAGTGCAAAGTCCAGTACAAAAAAATCTCAGCAAGAAATTCCACCCTGATACTGCCTTATGCCCAAATAGCCAAACTAAAGTCCAAGCAGATGGAGGCACAAGAAATAATGTAATTTGTTCATAATAGGTTACTACCCAAGACTGAGAGATGAAACTCACCATCTTCTTCCAGTCTAATTCTGTGCCCATGAAGGACTCTTCCATGGACATAACCTCTGAAATTCATTCCTCTGCTCCTTAGTGGACAAAATCTCTGCTGACAAAAAAGGAGACAAAATGGAAGTAATGCAATTAAGTCTCAGACAGTCTAGGATATTGATCTGCTTTTCAATTGCATGCTTATAACAGGAATTTTATCAAGATTTGCTAATGACCAGAATGTTTTACTGTAAACTCTATTCAGTGGATGGTTATAAATGCTGGCACAGCATCCCAATACATATTTTTGTTTTATAAAAATGAAAATAAATAAGGTGTCTCTTGAGAGCTGCTGTGTGTTCCTTAAAAGCTTTGGCTTAGAAAGGGGGATCATAAGGAAGTGTGAAAATTTAGCACTACAGTCTTAATTCTGTGGTCATTCCCATGGCTGCTCCAGCTGTTCCAGGCAGCGAGAACTGCACCCTGGAGAACGAGGGCAGGACAGGAATTAATGGAGCAGTGTGGCTTTGCACCAACCAAGGAGCACATCCGATGTGCCTCACACACTAATGGCACCACATAAATAAATAATGACCCCTTCTCCTCAGGGATGGGGGTGGTGTGATAAAGGGTGAAATCCTGGCCTTTTACAGCTCATGCCAGACTTTTCCTTGACATCAGCCAGGCCTGAATTTCACCACAGAGGGATTTATTTCAGACTTTCTTCTCAGCAACTCTGTGCTATTCGGAGAAAGCATCCCTGGCAGTCAGTGCAGTGAACATTTACACAATTGCAGAGACCCACTGATTTAATGTCCCAGATTGCCACTGGGGTGGGTCACTTCAGAGGCAGGTCGGTGGCTTTAAATTGCAGTAGCATTTTTCAACAGGTTTCAAGGGGCTGAACCCAACATTTACAGGGATAAACAACTTCTTTTGTGGTTATATAATTCTACCATGGGAATCTCCATGTTAAAGACATTGTGAATATGGAAAGGGGGAATCTTAGGTGTAGTTTTAAATGCAGTTGGACAGGGGTCTTGAAGCTATTCCCTCATTATAAATTAATGGATTGTGTCTTGTCTTGGCTATCTTTCCGAATAAAGCCAGAGCAAAAATAGTCCATCAAAATGATCATACTTGAAGAAAATATAATTCCTTAACCAGGACCGGTTAAAATAAAGAGATGGTTGATCTCATACACATCTACCTTTCATTTCCCTACTAAATGACCTATTTTCTGCTGAGCTAATCTATCTGGGAATTTTCTGGATCTATAATGAGATGCTTTAACCATCCCTCTGCCATAATGATGGGAGCTGAATGTCAGAAAATATCAGTATTATAATTTTGGAGAAGGCATAATGAATGATACTAATGCCTGTAATACACTTATTATACAATAAATTATACTAATTTCTTGCTTGAAATTATTGCAATATAAATTAATGTGCTGAAGTTCCAGGGAAGTAGAAAGTTCTCTGTTACTGAAAAGAACTGCTTATTATTCCCATAGTGAGTTTCATTTGTGCAATCTATCCACACCAGAAGCTGCAACTGTTTGGGGTCCAGTTTGGGATTTTGGAAGGATCAGGCCATACAAAGGACTTTGAGAAGGCACAGATCTGTCTACAGTAAGGACTTGCTTCCAGCCCTCTTGGAGGGTTCCCACTGGTCCCAGTTTGCTCCAGTGGCAATGACCCAAAGACACCAAAGGTGGGGTTTACAGGGCTCCAAGGGCAGGAGTGGAGCTGGGAACTGCAAACCACCTGTGTGACAAACTGTCTGAGGGACCCAAAGGCAGATCTGCAGTGCAGCAGGGACAGAGCGGTGCAGCTCACGGCAATGAGGATCAGCATTAAATGCATTGCTGCCGTGGCACTGCACAGGAGGCCCTGCTTGAGCCTTTACTTCATGTACCTCGTGCTGGTCTGCTTCCCTGGGTTCCTAAGTGCTCCTGCTCCTGAAGAAACATTTCTGTGCTCAAGTACAGTCTCAGACAGCTGCTGACTGGAGGAAGCTCAGCTTTTAGGGGAACCTAGTGACTTTATGTTTTAGTTTTCCCAGTTTCTAGCTAATGTCTGAGACCAATAAAATTTTCCCTCATTAGAGGCAGTGTGTACATTGACTAATTCCCCTTTAGTCACTGTTAACTACCAGACAATAGGGTTACATATTAGAACAAGTAAGAATTACTGATTTGTAACCAACCAGTAAATCATATCTATTTCTATTGAACAATGAACAAAATTTAAAGTCTTAATTTTCAAATTTCTGTGTGAAAAAGTTATTATAATTTTATTATGAGTGGCACATTCAAGAGAGAAATAAATAAATTTCACATTTTTTGGTGTAATTTATTATGCATAAAGAAAACCAGAAAGAAAACCAATGATAATTATAAAAAAATACTGATAAACATTTCTTTTATGTTGAAGGTCTTGGTTCTGTTGAAGCTCTCTGCCTGTGCAATACCAAATTCCAGATAGACACAAAACTTCTAAGATCTTGAATATTTTCTATGGTGCCCATATTACATATAATATGCAGTAAGTTATAGTGTAAAAATAGCAGTATTCACAATCTATCATTGGTTTTTTCAAGACAGGATTAAGAATTAAAGGAAAGTACTTCAAAGCTAAATTAGGAATTGTATGTGAAGACATGACTCTTAGATGCTTTTTTTCTATAATAGAATATCCCATTCCCCAGAATAGTTTTTTCTTCTTAAAATCCATTCTTTCCTTAGATTTTACAGCTTCACGCTTCTTGAATTACTCTGTTGAAAGAATGATTTGTTTCAAAATACTGCATTTCTGAGTACATCATAAAAATATATGTCCCGTTCCTAATGAAGTAACTTTACTTAAAGCATGGAAAGTAAGCAGTAAATTTTAATGCACTGGAGTATAAAATAAGCATGGCCATGATTTTTGATTCAAAAGTCTGTCAGGGTAGTATTCTGTTTCCAACAGCAACTGCCTTAGGCAGCGCTACAGTTTAAGTGAGAAGCCAATAAAATATCTGACCAAATGCTTATTGCTGTGAAGTAAATCTCATCTATGAAGAATATCTAACTGGTACTATTTTTTATTTATAACAGTACAAATCAATGTTTTCATTAATATTAAGAGCAAAAAATTAATTTTATTAAACTCTCACTTATTCTAAAATACTACACCATGCCTTTGAAGTGGCTAAAACTGGGAGACCCCCAGGAAATTCTGGGTCAGCCTTGTATGCAGATGGGATGGAGAATTCAACACAGCTCTTTTCTTAACACTTTCCCAGATGGGTCTATTCTTCTTCAATTGTTTAAACTTCACACTTTCACTGCATAGGAGTTTAACAAATTTTTTGCCAGACTTAGGTACGCTTTACAGATAGGCATGATATTTCTGATTTCGTTTCCCCCAAAATATATGCACTTTTATTTTTTTTTAATACAAAACCCTCCAGTTCGCATCTTTATTTTTCGTTAATGTTGACTTCTGAGAAACATTTCAATGTCAACGACATAAACTATCATTAAGTTCATGTGTTAACACCAACTGAAATGAAAAGGGCTAGACTTTGTCTTTTAAAATATTATATACTTTGTGTTCTGTAGTTTAAAAAAGTCAACTATGCACGAGCTTTCACCAGCTTCTACTCAGTGCATATGCAGAAGCTCTTTTTCAGAAGCATAAAAACTTGAAATGTATTTTAAAAAATGAAAGCATGTGTGGTGCAAAATCTGAATCTGTCACAGGAACTAGATAAATAGCTCAAATGGGCCAGATCTAGCCAATGAACAGAGTGTTTAACAACAGTGATTTATACTATTTCCCTTTCATGTTATAATAATTGTCAGGAATTGAATTTATGTTGTGTCATTTCCTGTTCTAGCTGCAATCTTTGCTTCAAGAAAAAAGGTTTTAGAACTTTAATGCCTTCACTGTTCTTGGAAAGATAACAGTAAACGGGGCTATTTTATGATTTCATTGCTTGGTTATTCGTGCTCTTTCTTTCTATAGCCTTCAGGGAGAACTAGAAGGAAAGGGCGAGACAAAGAATTGTCTTCCAGTCGAAAACACAAAGAACTGGATTGTTGTTCCTGAAGGCAAAAAGTGAGCAGGGGAAAATGATGCTCTCCAAATTACTCCATAACAGGAAGCCCTTTAAATGTCTCCCATCCCTCCGCTAGATCTGCATCAATTTGCAGTGTGAGCAGCAGAAAGGGCAGATGTTGGATCAAAGAGGAAACATTTACCTCAACAATGAAAAATCACTCCCCCAAATTCTCTATATCCAATGCAAGCCAGATTGCACAGAGCCATTACTTGCTAACAGAGAGACAGAAGATTTCTATTAAGCATGGTGTTGCTTGATAGCAGCAGAAGCAAAGAGACAGTGAGCATGAGGAGAGACACAAATGCCTGATAGGAATTTGGTCCAGAAGCCAGCAAGAAATCATTAAGTATGTACATGTTTCATCACAATATCTAATGTGATAATGCTGTCTGTATTGACATGATACATGCCTTTCAGCTCTTAAGTGGAGTTCTTTCTACTGAAGTGTGCATATCTGAAAGTGAGATGTATTGGCTCATAAAATTCAGCAATAGCTGAAACAAACAGTAAACAAACTGTCCTAGAAGTTCTCTTGTCACCATGGTAGGAAAGAAATATCAAAGAGTGAATTTAGTCTATATCCTGCAGAGTTGAATTAAAACAGAGGCCTGCTCCAGCTAAAATAATATTTCCATTCTCAATGAATATAACCATAATATTCCAGCAAGAAATGCAATTAATATTCTTCCAAACAGGAACTGGGCTACTGTGTCTCCTGTTCCATCTAAGTTTCCCTCTTCCTGGGAAGCACACACTTCTCCTCCATCAGGAATGAGTCACAAAGGCATCTCCAGCAGCTTGTTTAGCTAGACAGACTATGCCAGACTAGGGAAGGGAGGCAGTCCCCCCGAGACTTTAAGCAGCACATTCCCATGGAAGCAGGGGTTGGAACTGGATGATCTTTAAAGGTCCCTTCCAACACAAACAATTCTGTGATCCTGTGATTTTGCTGCATCTCTGTCTTTTCCATGCTGAGAGCAGGAGTTGGGCACTTAATGACTGTGATGACAATGTGCTCCTCAGGCTGTTGATGGTGGGGCAGAGCCAGCTGTCAGGAGGAACCTGTGCAGAAGATCTGGAGCCGTGTGCCTTCAAGGGACTCCCTGGCACAGCCTCTCCCCACAGAGGGTGCCAGAGGACAGGGAAGGTTTGGGGAAGAGGTGGTTGGAGGGCAGTGGGGCTGGATGAGCACCCAGCCTCCTCCCCTCTGCAGGGCCAAGGTGGAGCCAGGAGCAATGCAAGCAGTGCCACCTCCTCCTCCACTGTTTCAACCGCTCTCATCGTCTGCCTCCACAGGATAAATATTTAACAAATTGCTGCCTACCCTTCATTACCTGAATGAAAGGAGAAAGGAATCAGCTGGATTTTTGGTAGAGATTTCTGAGGTGGTGCCATGTCTCACAAGCACTGACCACCCCAGAAGCACTGACCCCACCAGGTGTGCTCTGCAGAGCTTCTCTGCACGTGGGTAGTGACCTGATGCATCAGGAGGACTCCAGATTTAATGGAGGAGAAGGCTGTCTGCTCACTGCACATGTTGTATGTGCATTGGGTCCCAGATACACACATATAGCTGGTCAGCCCAGAGCCACACTTTCCCTGGAATTTGGGGGCTGCTCAGAAGGAAACTCGGTTAGATCTTCTGCACCAGGGAAACCACTGCACATCTGGAAATCTGGGATGGATGGGCAAAGTTAAACACCACAAACAGAAAATTTCTGGGGAGAATATACTTAATATTCTGGTACATGGTATCTCTTTACCTGTAAAACCTCATTTCTTTCCCCTTGACTTCTTTCAGTTTGTCTAGGAAATAGACATTAGTGATTCATAAACCCCATGATCTTCTACCTGTGAAAATGACAGTGATGCTGAAAAGGCTTAAGGAGATTTGGATAGCTTAGACTTCCTACCTCACCCAGTTTCAAAAAGGCCACATTGTGCCCCTGGTGTTGGATGTTGTTTCAAAGGTCTGTAATGATACAGCTTAGCTCTAAAGCTGTGGCACTGTATTTATGTGACTTCTTTCACATACCTTATTATTTTGATCCCAATGTAGTTTATAAGGTTTCCTTACCCTACTTCAGAAATGCTCTCAGCTTCTGTTCTGATCCTTCTCCTTTTTTTAATCTCAGCTGCATTGAGAATAGTAAGTGCAGAAACAGAGAATCTGTCCTGGCCAGATTCTGACTAATCATCCCAGATTCACACACTGATAAATCTAGTCACTTCTAGTAGAATCACTTCAAAATTATACTGGAACAGACTCAGGACACAAAGGCCAGAAGTTTAAAGCTCAGCTCCCACTCCAGCAGGTGAGCCAACATCCCGTTTGCAGTAAGAGGACATGGAAAGTGACACTGCTGAGGGTTGCTTTTGTCAGGCTTCTATAGCACAATTTGCATGCTCCTAACACTTGCTCTGGGGGAGTATCCCTGAACAGAAAGAGTCCTTTGCTCCTGCACAGACTAAAAAGCCTCCCTTGATTCTGAATCACAGCTAAATAAAATACAAAAATTTTCAGGCACATTTTGTATTAGCAGCTCACATTCAGGGGAATGAAACCTTCCTTGATGGATCCTTTTTCAGACACGGTTTGTTTTTCTAGCTGCTTAAGACATTCATAAAGGGCAGAGTCGTAAAGGATCTATTTTGCTCTGCTCTTCCTTCCAACCTAAACTCATCAATCCTAAATTGGTAGTGCTCATCTTTTAGGATTAAAAGCCAAGTTAAGAAAATAAAGCGTATTTGAGATTATGATCACTTGGTGCACAGTGACTGGCACGTTTTACCTGTCTTGTGTTTCCTAGTATGGACAAATAACTTGATTTTTTTTAGAGCTTGCAGCATAACCTCCTCATTATCACATTTGTCGAAACAGATGGGAAAGCATTTGGAAGGGCTGCTTAAAAAGTGGTGCTT
Organism: Ploceus nigricollis; assembly: GCA_013399945.1. Taxonomy (NCBI): domain Eukaryota; kingdom Metazoa; phylum Chordata; class Aves; order Passeriformes; family Ploceidae; genus Ploceus; species Ploceus nigricollis. The sequence goes on along the minus strand of VXBC01004054.1, from coordinate 200,031 downwards.
TCTACAAAAAGAAAGTTGTATTTAAACACTGTTATTCAAGTTGTTGGGGAGGCAACAAATTCAGCTTCCCAAATCTGATCAATTTGCATAATTCATCTTTTGTTCTTCAGTTTTCTGCTTGCTGTTCACATTCCCTTCTTGCCCTTTACAATTCCACTGTGTAGGATTTGTGCAAAATAATAGGACCAACATAAGCACATGTATTTCATAATCCCAACCACGACTTTACAAGCTATTTTTTACAGGTTTTTTTGGTGGCTTCATTTGGGCTGGATTTTCATTTTCTGAAAGATATCTGTTTGGTTGAATAACCTCTCGAGTTTTACAATTATCCCATACTGTTCCATGTTCTTTAGCTTTCCTCCTTATTTTCTTTTTTTTACTTTTTTCTTTTTACATGCCTTCTGTGACTGTTAAGAGATATTCTAAGATTTTTAATTTTGCTTCTTTTGATTTTAAAGCTTTTTTTATTATTATTTGAATGGGTAGGCAGCTGGTGTTCTGTGACAAGAGCAGTAATTTTCTTTCTGATGAATAGTTTATTTGAGGAAAAATGCAATTCTGGTTGTCCCAAAACTATTAACAAATTTAGGTCAAATTCATGAAATAGTTTTGGCTGGAAAAACAACAACTTTGAGATGTTACATTAGTAAAACTGCTGGATAAGGAATCAGCTACCTTTCATCTATAGGTTTTGAAGCTCTCTCAACTTTATTTCTCTGAATTCCCTCTTTTTGAGGGATGCTGAATGTAAATCTCAGCAGAAGGCTTTAGGTATCATCTTGCACTCTGGGGCAGTGTCTCAGGTGCATCCCCAGACCCACTCTTGTGCACAATCTGTCTGTGTTGACTCTGAGCATATTTAAATATTTAAGGAAAATGAATCTGATCCAACAGGTGGGATTGAGGAAGACCCAGATCAAAATTAAGTACAGCCAAGTGAAAGCTCCATATTGAAGGGGGAAATGTGAGGTCAAGATTTCTCAGTGAGGAAAGGCTTGCACCTGCTTATCCACCCCAGGACCATTCCATAAAAACTCCTGCTGTGACAGTTCTGAGATTTTAATCTCTGGCATTTGCTTGCTTTTCTGGACTAATTAATTGACAAAATCCAGCTCAATAATTCTGTTGTATATCAGATTATTCCAAGATTGTTTATTGTTCATGAACCTGCAGCATATAGGAATAGTTATGACTCAAATCACTTATATGATAAGTGATTTTACTGATTAGTCAGCAGCCCATATCTATCAAAGGATCAGACTGAAAATTACCTATATAGCCTTGGACATGAAATTCATGTAAGATACTGACTTAAAATGACCTAATTTGGCCTCAGACTGAAACATGATGGCCTGTTTGGACTGCTTTGGTGCATTATCTTGTCATTTCTTGGGGTTCTACATTTCCTTAATCAGACAAAAAACCCAAAAAACCTGTTTAATCTGAAATAGTTCAGCATCGCCATCCAAGAAGGTAGAATTTTCTTTGCTGCTTACTTGTTCATACCCAGAGAAGAGCTAAGTAAGATATAATGTGATACAGGAAATTAATATCTTCTTCAGTATAAGATTCTAAAGTTCCATGTTTTATTAATCATCATATTGGTTAAGTTGGAGGTTGGTTCTCATTAATGGTTAACATGTTACATCAGTTTGGCAGGAGCTTGGTATCTTCTGCTCCCTGGTTCTGTGACTATTTTTTTCTTCATATATGAATACTAAACTTTAACTACAGTTGACTTCAGAATGATAATTGTTTTATTGCAAAATGATATTCTTTTTTCATGTAAAAGCCACCCTCTTGGACAGTGGTTTGTGTTCAACTTCACTGTAGCAGCTGACCTGAGTGTTGGCTATGACAAAGGCCAAACATGCAGCTGTGGAGCTAGGAGCCTACACTAGCATAGTATCCTGCCATCCACATCCCAACTGATCCAGCAAAGAGAACAAATAGTGATGCAGATGAGTGTACGTGGGCACCAGGCAGGGCAGCAGTTCTGCTGCAGCTTACGGGAAACTTGTGTGCTTAAAGCGCACATGGAGCGTATGTTTAGTGAACCATGTCACATTCTTGTTACGGGCTAAAAATTCCAAAGTAAAATGTGTAGACAAGCCTGGTGTGAGAGCCTATTTAAGGAAATTGTCTCTGAGTCCTGGAGCCATCTGTGATATAGAAGTATACTGCACGGACTCCTTGAATAAAAGGATTCACTGGCAGGGCTTGCTGGAAATCTCAGTCAGAGATGCTTCCCATGCAGCAGGCATTTAGATCTTCCACAGGATGAATCAGATTTACTCAGAACGCCTGCTGTTCGGAAGTGATTTCAGGCTTGAATAATGTTCCACTGGAGGCCTGGTTTGATCCAGGAAAGGGAATGGGGGTCACATGCTGCTGGAGTAGGCCTGATGTTCTTTTGGAGTGACCTCTAGAAATAATAATCGTAAGGGAGAACCAGTTCAAGGGCGGTAGGTTAGAACCACTTGGAAACTAATGACAGCTCTACTCGTGCACTGAAGTTTCCCTTATAGGCTGCAGCACTGATTTAGCTGGTATGTTAATATGGAAGTTTAAATTAAATCAGGCTTGTGTCAGTACTATCGAAGAGGCGCATTCACTTAGCCCTGCAGTTTTATAAAATGCAAAGAAAGAAAACCATATGGCAGATTAGGGCAAATTACTCTAAAATTGTGGCTGAGGGCCAAGGGAGAGCGAGCTTGAGAGATCATTCACGTCTGTTTGAAATATGCCCACTTTCACTCTGCTCCTTTACACGCTTGGAAGTGGAAGGCTCATTTCCCTGAGAGCTGAAATGTATGAAATACTCCACATCTTAAAGAAAGTAATGTGCCCAGTATTTGTGGAAGTTACAATAAAAGCATATATTATTTTCTTTTTTAAATTAGGATTGGATTTACTACCAAAGACTGAATAAAAGAGCTTAGTGCAAGCCCAGGAGCACCAAGGGGGGAAAGAAGACATGTAATAAGCAACACTTAGTAGACAGTCCTGGCTATTATTACTGCACGTATAGCACAACAGTGACTACAAGATTTATGCAGGAACTGAGATCATGCAGCACTGAAAATAACTATAATAATGATCCCTGCTCCAAAGAGCTTTCAGTGTAGTTTTATTTTCTGAGCTGTGAGAAGCTGCAATAAGGAAATGAAACAGAAAGGATAATAAATAAATGGCACTTTGAAAACTTCTTTAGTTTTAATAACCTAGAAAGGTGTCCTAGCACTTTGTCACTCAGAATAAGGAGAAAAAATGAAATATTATGTTTTCTTGGTAGCAGTTTGGCTTTGCTCCACAGTTCCTCTGAGTAATTACACACATTTTCTGTGGACGCTTCATGGACGGGTGGGACCAGGAGGAGGCAGGGTTCTGAGGAGCAAATATTCTGCAGTACTCATCACTGAGTGAGTACTGAAATGCACAGTGATGGCAGAGTACCTGCGTCCTCAGCAGAAGTATCCTCCAGGTTGCCAGAAGGGCTTTTCTCATATCATGAGGATCATCTGGGTGACAAGGCTTCTCTTCTCTATCCTGCAGGTCCTAGACCCTTCATCTTAGAGGAGTATCAAGCCAGAAAACTCAGAAGTTGCAGCTCCAGAGGATTACAAATCCAGAATTAATGTGTAGAACCTCTGAATTTTTTTTCTGGAGCCTCATCTCTTCTAACTGCAGTCAGGACTGTCCAGCCTGTGGTCAAGAGGACAGCTGCATCTGCCTTTCAGTAGTGAGGGCTCTCCTGTGTGTTATGGAAATTATGCAAGCCAGCCACCATGGCCGGGTTCGATTCTATGTGTCAATTGAATTGCTAAGCCAAAGAGTAGATTCCTCTATAACACCTCTTATATCAGCAGTGCTACTCCTCAAGCTGGGTGCCTCTGAAGAGGGACCTCGCTAAACAACTATTCCCTTGCACTCTAAATTCCCCACCCTTCATGTGACATAAGGGACCTTTGGTAGTATTTGGGTCTCGGGTCTTCCCCTGCCTCAGTGGGTACCTTTGTCATCTCTAGGAAGTGGTTTTCTTTCCTGTCTCTGAGGGTGTAGCTTCTGGTAATGAAGGCAGCTTCCTTATCTTCTGGCTTGAATGAGCTCTGGGGTTCCTCGGTGTACTTGACTATGTAGAAGTTCATCATATCTGAGTGAAAATTCACAGCTTGTGGCCAAAGGTTTCAGGAAATTTGGCTACTAATGGTGCACAAGTTCTGCTAAAGAAGCCGTACAGAAGTAGATACCAAGTCACACAGTGTGTGCCAGCTCAGCAGGTGACTGTACCAGCTGCCACCCTGCCATAACGACACTGACCAGTCTACAAGCTACCACCAAAACAGCACTCAGCCTGCTTTGGTGGCAGCTTGTAGCTCTTGATGTGACTTCTGAAAACGTTCTGGAAAGCCTCTGCCTTGCACCAGGGCAGTGCTGCACTGTGCTGCCAGTGTGGGGTACCCGGCAGATACTGTTCTGGTTTCCATGGTAACTCTCTCTGTGCATTTATAATCTCTCACAGCCTTCATTAGATTTAACATTCAGAGAGACATTGATTAAAACATGACATTCCTAACACACCGAAAAAACCATTTTGTACAAAACCCTATTATGTGGCATAGACAAACTGGGTGATGGCCAAATTAGTTAATAGAAATTTCAGATGACATTGGAATAGACCACAAAAGGATGAATTCATATAAAGTTAAATGTTTAAGTGTGTCTCTCAAACCTAGCAATGCAGACTGGAGAAATGTGTGCATGGGTATAGCAGGGATGTCTCACGTGAAATATGTCTGCAGAATCCAAATCTAACCTGAGGTGACCTCATGCACATATTTCTCAGTAGTGAACTTAAAAAGTATTGAGGCACTATCAAACCAAGATGTTTGCTTAGACAGGGATGCAGCAGGAGGACAACAGGAGTCTTTTTCCATTCGCTAGTTCCCATCCCTCTACCAGCTGGATCTTGCTGCATCTTGCCTATGGTGCTCCGTGATGGAAACAGCAGTGCAGAAAGGCTCTAAGCTTCCAGCTAGGATCCCTCCACGCCCTGAAAATGTCTTTGGCCACCAGCAGAAAATCCTGTCCCAGGATTTTCTGCTCTTCATTATCAGTACTATATGAGAACTATCTTCCTTTCTCACTCCTGCCTTTGGGCTGAAGATCTCCAGTGCAGACTCTGCTCCATAGCAGAACTTGACTGAGGAGGGGAGAAGGGCAGCAGAGACCCCACAGAGGTAACAGTGCCCCAGTGTGGGAGGGGGACAGAGATGTGCATCAGAAACTCAGGGCGCTCTGGTAGCACAGGAGGAACATGATTAGCACCAAGAGTAGCACAAGTGAAACAGTAACTAATAAAACGTTGTGGGGGGTGATGGAATACACACTCAGAACAGCAAAACTGTCATGGTTTCAGTTCACTGTTCATTGCCAGTTCAACCTCCTAATGAGACTCATTTCCATCTACCTCCTGCTTCTGCCTCATTCTATACCTAAGCACAGGAAAGAAATACTTGGATTTCATGGAAACCACCTCCCACCCAAGGTGATGCATCTGCAAATCCTTTCAAACAGAACAGATTCACAGGGCTGCATGGACACCCAGGGCTCATCTCGCCTGCTGTTCCTCAACTCTTTTAAAACTTACTTCCAGACAAACTTTTTGAAATGATACCAAGGATCATCTAGTACAGTGTTGCCATGATGGTTTTCATTTACATCCAAATAAAATTCAGCTGCCCTGGGAAAAATATACAGTGGCGTTTATTTTCCTCCTTTTTCTTTTCCTGCTTGCATGCCTGAAAATATAGATATGTGTGCATTTATATTTAATTTTTGTCTATATTTAAACAACTTAAATTTATATTTAAAATTGAAGTTTTTCAAAACAATTGTGAAATCACCTTGTGATATCTTACAGATCATCAAACAGATCAGCTTCACAGATCACAGTCTGAAAAATATTAATCTACATTTGATATCTGTATTGGGAGGAGATAAATTGCACCTTAAGGCTATCTGTACACTAAGAAAATAAACATGGCCAGGAAGCTGTGCTGGGCACTGGAATTCAAGCATCCCTATCAAAAAATTGCTAAACCTTTACCAAATAACTGCTGGGCACAGCTCAGAGGTTAGCAGACGTGAGGAATCATTCCCAACATAACTTTTCTGCATGGCCTCTCTGTTTAGGAGGGTGACAGAAACTGCAGGCAGACACTCAGTCAAAAAAACCCACTTTGGCCTCATTGCAAGGGAATAAACCTGATACCATTTGTTTTACTCATGTATTTTAGTTGATGCAGTAGACACTTAAATGTGGTCAGATGTAATACAGACTGTCCTCTGTATTGAAAGGTGTCACCACATTTTATCCTGTCACCTGTCACTATAGAATCAGAATATTTCCTAATAGCTTAGTAGAAGTGATAAGAGTCTCCACCAGATTTCATGGTCCCTAGGATCAAATTGTTTGGTATAGTGTTTTCATTAGGCATTTCTTTCCTTTTAATGAGTTTAATTAGGCATTTATTTAATGATATTTAGGAGTCGAAAGGTGTACCAGGAAAGCCAGTATTGCCTTTATGAAGATTAATTTGGTTTAATTTCAGGTCTCTAGAAATGAATGTTACAGCCCAGGCTAGTGATAGAGGCTTTTGCTTTACTTATGGACCATGACAGCCTCCTCCAGAGGGTGATTCCTCCCAGAAAAAGCAGACATTTGAGACATGCAGAATTACTCCAGGGAGGATTTACAGACATTTCTTGTGGTCATAAAGAGACATGAAGCCAAATTTTCAGATAAAATACATTTCAATCATATACCATACATTTCAAACAAAACTAATGAAAAATATTTTCAGAAAGGAAATTAATAACTGAAACAGAACAGGCTATTTAGGAAGGCAAAGTTATCAATGCTAGAGTGATTTCCCCCACATCTTGTTTTGAATTAAGGTAAAAACAGTACAGTTTTATCTCCATAGCAATGAAAAATAAACTTATATAAAAGATTGAGAAACAATGAGTTTGAATCTTGACAGCTCTTCAGCATTCCATATAAAAAGTTTGCATTTGTATCCTTTTATACGTTGTCTGCTTCATTCTTTGAAACATTACTTGTTTATAGTAAGGAATCTGTCCAGTGAACAGTGCAAGAGTGTCTCTGTGGCCAGTTCTTCCTCAAGATACTACCATAAACAGTAACAAATAAATAATAAACTGTGTCTTTTCTCCTTCTGTTTTGCCCAGCTAACAATACAGTCACTCCTTAACTTGGATTTTTCATCAGAAGGATTTTCTGTGATCATTCAAGACACATGGGGAAAAAAAAGAAAGTTTGTAACTCAGTACTTGCTCAGATTTGTATCTGTTAGCAAATCACTGGTTTATATCTTGAATAGGTTTCCTTTGTCACCTTTATTTTGCAATTGGGCAGAAAATGAGATTTATCCAGCTGCCAGATTAGCCCTGTGTGTAGCATGAACATAGTTCAAGAGCTTTTATCAAGTTTTGGAGCAGATTATCTCAGAAAGTTCATATGGTTGCCATGAATTGCACTGCAGCTGTATTCTCCCAGAATACAGAGATCTCCTGAGTTATAGTACAAACCAACACATGGTTTTTCTTGGTAAAGAAAACCCCACTTTCTGTTGATATTTTCCAATACAGCTGAATGAGAAAAAGAAAACAGGACTTGGGCAGATGGTGGGGACAGGCTGAATACTGCTTATTCTGCTTCAGAACATCTATCAGACTCACTGCCAGAAGCAGTGCTCACTGAAAAAATAGAGTTTCTGTGCTATTTTTCAAACCTTAGAATTCTTGAGCTTGTCTGTGAAAATGCCTAAACACAGGCTACGCCTCAACCCATTGTAAGCCCTCTCACCCACAGCTACGCTCAGTGGCTGGAGGCTGGGCTGCCTTGTGGTGGAGAAGGGGAGCAGAGACCACCACGGCCAAGAACAGGTGCTCCCATTGGCAGGGGACAGATCCAAAGAGTTGCCAAGGGCCCTGTTGAGTTCAGGGGGAGTCAAGGTCATTCAGCATCTCAGCTGATCAAGTCCTAGGAATTCTCAGCCTTTATTCTGCACACCACCCAAAAGCAGTTGGTTTTGTTCCTTTCTGCATGAGCGAGCGCCGCTCTAGCCGGGAGCGTTCTGGAAAAGGCCTCAGCTGGGAAGTACTGCCTCCGTGCTATTGCAGTGAATGTCACCAGTGGGAAATCATTGTTCTAGGAGCCTGTAAGCCATGGTGTTCCATAATATGTGGTTTGAATACATTAGAATAAATTTAGGAAGCAATTCATTTCAGCAGCAGACAGTACAACACAGACAATAAACAATAATACTCCACTTTTCAGACATACTAATGGTACTCAAAGACTGAAGAAAAACATGAAGATTTCCAGTTCTAGCAGTGCTGTTTCCATTTTCACAGGGCCAGCCCATGGGTGTGGAGGTGATGGACATGCTGTGTTGAACCCAGCACACATCTCTTTTCCCTCAGTTTCTTTCTGAACTCAATTCCTTGTTGTTTCTTTTTGCCTTCCCACTCTTTCTTTGTTGCCCACTGGAGGCTTTCAGTGAGGTACTTGAACTCCCTTTGAGAGTCCAGGTATTCTTTATTTCCTGTGCAGCTGGTGCCAATGCTGCTTCATGGACCACTTGGCTGGAGAGATCCTGAGAGCCAGAAAGCTGGCACCATCTTTGCCAAAACCTAAAAATCTTGCTGTCTCAAACTTTGAAGGCCCTGTCTGGAGGCTTACAAATCCTCCACCCTTGCCCAGACTGTGACAGCATGTGTAACAACAAGCAGCGTGCTTAACTGTGCTGGCGAGTGAAGGGGCAAACTCTTTCCAGGGAAGTGTGCCATGGATGCAAGAGGCCATGCACAATACACTTTCACTGAAGAACTTGGAGTTACCAGTAACATTTGCGTCTCAACTGTTTTCCCATATGGTTGCTAGGAGAGAAGATTTACTTTAAGAGATTTGAGAAAAGTAAATGTTGTTTTTCTGTTTATTTCAGCCTGTTTACTTCCTGAATTTGGCAGCATTTTCTCTATAGTCAGCAGAGTAGTTTCCTAAGTCATGGCAGAAATATTTTACCCTATTGTCTGTTTGAGTCTTTCACACAGAAACAGGAAAGAGAATATTTCTTTTTTAAAAGTTTTTCAAAGGCTGTGAAATGCAAACAACAAATTATTGTTGTTATTCTCATCCTTCTTCCTCTCCATCCTATATCTTATTATATTTTTATCACAGTACCTCTGCAGACTTTTCTACATTTTATCCTTCATGCTGATATAGCTGTATAGGAAAAGCCATGCTGGTATAATCCCCATTGTAAACAGCTTTTCTCTGCTTTAAGCATAGCTTTTCAATTTAACTTAAACCTCTTCTTAAGAGGCATAAACAGACAAAAAAATCTACTCTGATATTGGATTAAGACTGATCAGTTTGAGGTTTATTTGCATCCTACCCTCAAAACCTTTTGCATATAGACCAGACCATATCTGAAGCTCTTTTGAGTGAAATTTTGTAAGCTTATACCACGTTCTTTGGTCAAGTATAAGCTTGCCTTTGTCCACTTCCAGACTGAGAAGAAACTATCTGACCTTATTATGTGAGGTTTAGCCCAAGGTAATGAACCTTGCTGAGGCCCAGCTCTTAATTTGTTGCAAGAGTGGAAGCAGATATGTCTTTTTGTTATTCCACTCAGAGTAGACACAATGGATAAATGCTCTTCATAGTATAAAATGTATCATAGGCTGCTATAACAGTCCTTTACATGTTCTTTAAAGAAATGTCATCAGACCAGACAACTCCATTAGTTATGGAGAAGATTCTGATGTCTAGCAGTAATTTATAGCTACAGCTCTTTGGACAATGGCCAAGTAGAACTCATGGACAAGAAGCCACTGCATACAAGTACAGTACCTGATTTGAGCTCAGTGCAGAGGGGATGATTCTGGCTTCTTGGATTTGCTATGCTCAAGTGCATCAAGTAAGGCCAGCATCAAATACAACAGACCTGATGCTTTTGAAGTAGCTAGTGCTGTAATTCATGCTGCAAAGAGCTGCTTCTGGGATGCTGGCAGTTTTGGATAACTGAGTGAAACATATCAGCTCTGATGTCTGTCCACTCTGCACTCTTACTTCACTCAAGTGTAAATCATAGAATCATAGAATATCCTGAGTTGGAAGGAACCCAAAAGGATCATTGAGTCCAACTCCTGGCCCTGCACACGTTACCCCAGTTGTCACACCATGTGCCTCAGAGCATTGTCCAAACGCTTCTTGAGCTCTGTCAAGATTGGTTCTGTGACTGCTTACCTGGGGAGCCTGTTCAGTGTCCAACCACCCTCTAGGGGAATAACCTTATCCTAATGAAAACATAAACATAAAACCAGATTTGTTGACCAGATTCACCAGCAAACTGTGCCACTTTGTGCTGTTCTGGAATAAAACTATGTGGCATCCACCCATGAATGTTGAGGTACAGATCTGTGAAGTGGTGAAAATAATCCATAAAACAATGGAGAACTATTTTGTATTCTAGTAGCGTTAATTCCTCATTTCTTTCTCTTTGATAACTTCTTAAGCTACCACATATTTTTTCCTTTTTTTTCTGCTAGTGGCAGGGCACTGTGTCAGTAACTCCGTAGCAGTTAACCGTAGGTCACCCTGACAGACCTGCAAGGAATAACTACTGATTGTTTTCTGCCTCCTGCAAACCTACATAATTGCTAAGGGCTTAGCTCTGGCTTTGCTTTGACACCTCTGTTAGATGGTACAACTTTTACAAGAGAAGTGGACCACTGAATATTCCAAACATTAAAGATGGAAACATTTTTATTTCTCCTCACTCAAGCCTAGAAGAGATCTGAATACATAAATTAAAATGTATCACAGTTTATCTGCATGTGACAAAGATTGGAAATTGATACACAAACAGTGACTAGCTGCAAAGATATGTATTCATATATGTTGTATACTTCATAATCTTTATAGATGGATGTCTACATAAACGTATGTGTGAATATGGCCGGTAGTTAGAGATGAACCTGGCTTTCCCAGTTGGGCTTGGAGCTGTCTGGATAACTCGATGCCTGTTAATTCAATGGCTAGTTAATGGTTAATTCAATGGCTAATTCAATGGCTAATTTAATGGCTAATGGCTGGTTAATTCAATGTGTACCATACTTCTACAAAAGGTCTTTTCTCTGACAGCGCTGTCCTGCTAATGTGCAGACTGTTTAACCTTAATGCCTTACAAGAAATAAGTCCTCAAGTGGATTCCTTGTCCTGTGCAGAGGAAAGAAAGCATTTTTTGGTTAATTCAAGACTATTTCCTCAGCTGAGATTTAACAAAAGCTACATTCACCCCAAGGCTGGGTGACTGACTAACCTGGTTTTCAACATATACATTGTACTGTATGTCAAGAGAATTCTCATTCAGAGATCTGCTTCTGCGTCCATTGATAGGAAGCTTTCATTAATTTTAACAAGCCTGGATTCTAGTTTCAGTCCTGTGTTATGATTAAAATGAGAATAAAGCACCTTTAATTTTCATATCTATGACAAACTTTTCTTAGCTTATGACCTGGCATGCCATATTTTGGGCCTCGAAACAAAACCATTGTGATCATTTCTTTACAATGGACTATCTATCAGGAAATAGAGATATGATGGATTTTAGGCACCAATGGTGTGGAGAGGTAACAACCTTTAGTTAGATTTCCCTTTGTTCACCACATGTCTAATGAAGAAGCAAATTCACAGTTCAGTAGCAAATGAAAGCTAATCAAAAGACAAATATTAATTTAACTTGTGCTCATGTCTTTTTCAGATTAAATCTTCTATTATTATTTTCTTTTTCACTTCTTTCACAGGAAGAAAAATACATCTTGTGGATAAAAATACCCCTAAACAAGTATTCAGAACTGGCAGCCTATTAAAACTTTCAGACTGAGAAAACCTTGTATAAAATCTTGTAAAATGTTTGGACATCAGTTTCTCAGAGAAAAACAAAAGCTCATGACCTTCTCCCAGTATATATCAACAGTTGGGTTCCCATAAGAGAACTGGTTTGTGTGCCACCTCCAGTGCAAGGCAAGGGAACACCACTTCCATGGCCAAGTAATCTCTGCATGTAGGAGTCCAGCAGAGAGAAAGTGTAGGCACTGTTAGGAGAGTCATCACCTTTTCCTCCAGGGACCTTTCTGCATCCTGGAAACATGCAGATGGTTTAATGCCCTCTAAGGATATCAGCAAGCCTACAAGAGCCCTGCATACAGTGCTCAAACCATTCTGGAGGTTTTTTGGCATTCAGATGGCACTAAACTGAGCTACAAACGAATCTTTTCCCTATTCTGAGACTGCCCCAAACTATAACTGCATATTTTCAGATTGGCATTTCATGACTTCGCACATGTTTCAGCAACCTGTTCTTTCAATTACCGATTCTTACAAAACACATTCAGCTTCTCTGTAAGAAGTGAAAAAAAAGTATTACTATGTTGAGTACCAATTTACCTAATGGCTAAAGTAGCTAAAACTGTCATTAATTTTCAGTTTTAGGATGCTGTACTTAACTCCCTCGGTGTTTGGCGAATAGCCTGCCAAACTATGTCTTTGTGTATGCAAAACCATGGTAAATCACCCCAGATGTGCAGAGTTTATGAAGGTACAACTGAAACCAAAATCTAGTCTTTTTTATATAAGTAATGTTATTTTAAAAAAATCCCATAGCATTTCTTTCTAGCTCAAAATATCAATTATAGACTAGCCTCTTGTTCAGTAATGAAAGGTTCAGAGTGTAATAGAAATGAATGGGAAGAAAACGAAGAATAGGAGAATGGTATTTGTCTTACAGGAGCTACTTTCAAAGTAGCTCCCACTATGTGCATCACCAGTGCAAATTGTTGCTTTGAGTCAGCTCTGAAGACTTTTAAGTGAGGATTGTATATTTTCTGAGCTCCATAGGTATCTTTGTGCATAAGTATTCTCTTCTTGGCTCATTAGGCTTAGTTCCTGACTGGGGAAAAATATTCAGTGATGGCATAATTTAAATACTGTAGGCTGTAGAGCTTCAAAAAAAGAATTCATTCACAGTAGATGACATGGATTTGTAACCTTTCTTGTGCCCTTTTTATGGAAATGAAATGCAAAACTGACTGAATTAAAATAATTAACACTAGAAAATGAGGGTTGATTTCCAGTTAAGAATGTGGTGCTTCAATCCTGTGTTTCTTTTGTTGTTGTTGTTGGGGGGGGGGGCAG